>CM076398.1:17807464-18233073 GCA_038363315.1 Mugilogobius chulae | reverse complement strand
ATTCATATGTTCTTTCTTTGTAGCTTGATTTGGTTGCTCACAAATAGTTTTACCGCGATGTTTAAATTTGTAGATATCAGTAGAAAAGTTAAGACAGGTCGATGACAAATGACAAGACGCTTTGATGAATGATTGATTTACTTTTATTTATATTTAAGTGCTTGCATAAAAGATTTAGAAATAGGTTAACACTATAAATAAAAACAAGAATGTACATAAAGAGGGCAAAAAATACATATAAACAAAAAATATTGTACAAGTTTAGATACAAAAGACAGTCAAACATTGTAGATCCTTCATGTGCTTCAGCTGCCAATAAGTTTCCAACTGTTTTCATCAAAAGACATTGCACTTTCAGACGGCGACGCAAGCTTCTCCAAACTCAACAATTTAAGATTAAATTACTCTGGATTGTTCATTCTTAACGCCTTTGATTTTATACCCTGACGTCTTTACTATGAGTTTGAAAACAGCTTTGCATCGTTAAACTCAACGCTTCAAACAATAATTCCACATTCATAGCATTTAATTTTCACATTCTTTCACTTTCTTCGTAGTAGCAGTCTACATGTTTTGCAGTTAGAAAAAAACTAAAAATACAGTAAATAAAGTGGTTAAGCGACGTAATAGTAGCAAATTCCTTCATTTCCAGTAATACTAACTAGAGTTGTGCTTTTAAAATAGATATTTACAGCTTATTTACAAACTTGATTACATCTTTTAATATTTTCTATAAAAGCTGAATACTGATACGCAATAAATAATGTTAATATATATTATTTACAAAAAATACAAAGAGTAAAATGCTCGGTAAAACACAATGGCAAGACAAGGACTGTGCTTTTTGTGTCCACGTGTTCCTAGTTTTCTGTGCAAAGTTCTTCCAGACTTGTCGATTTTTACTTGACTGCAAAAAACTGGCAAGATATTTCCAAACGTAGAACGGGAAAAAGTCAGAAATCTGGAGAACTGGAGCTTATATCAGGAAGTAACTACTCAGGAATCACCATGGAAACCACTACAAATTAAATTGTTCAGTTTCTTCATAAAAGCAGCTGCGCAAAAGTGCCGGTGTTATTGCAAAAAATGTTCCGCAGTATTTCTTTTCACTTGCCAAAGCGAGTTTTGTGGTTCGACCCGGGACTGGTGGATAAGCCCAAACGTTTGCTGTGGCTCCTCCATCGCTGTCGTAGCACAAAGTCATAATTGTCAGTGGGGCACATGGCGTAGAACACGTTGGCTTTGTCGGGAATGTGGAGCTCTGCAGGAGAGAGAAAAAGTATTCAGATTAGGTTTTAAATTTGACATATAATACTGTAATTTTGGTTGCAATTATGGCTTATAAACTTTCATAAACTTAATTACAAACAACAAAGTGAAACTGGAAAGGACCACTTAAGCTCAGCCAATCAGAGTGCAGCATTTAGCTTTTGTTTAATACAAAAACATTTCTATTATTCAGTTTAGACAGTCCTCAGTGGTCTAATTTTTCAAGAAGGGCTGCATTTACAGTAGTTTATACATTTTAATAGAAAACGCAGAGTTAACTAATTAAAACTAAAAAGTTAGCTACCCAACTTTAACGAGTAATGGCAGCTCTTAATATACATAACACACATATAGTAAGTGTGTACGTATTATGTAGTATATTAATTGTTTTTCAAAGGTGTCCTGGCCAAGAAGCAGCAAGGGTAAATACAAACAAATGTAAAGCTGCAACACAAAAGACTCAACACATGACCTTCAAATTCCATAAAACTATGAAAAACAGACACTCAAATTCGTTTAAAAGAAACAAACTTGGCAACTCTGAGGGCTTAGAGAAGTAGGTTGGAAATAAACACTTAAAGAAATGAGAAATCACAATTTGACGATTTCACCAAAAAAAAGGCAGATTGTCACAACACTGAGCTCACAATTCGATTTTTATCACGATATTGCCCAGCCCTATTGTCAAGAATGAACTGGATGGATGACAGAAGGTATGTAAATAAAAATAGGTTTTATCGTCAGCGCTACATATTTACCTTTACCTTTTCCATGGCTGAGCATCTGGTAAAGCCCAAAATCTGTGCAGCTGAGGTCCTCCATGTTGTGCTTCTCCAGAGCCCTCTGTATGACCTGAGGCGTGTGGTCCTGGCTCGTCAGCTACAAACAAAACACACAGTTCAGTCACAACTAAACCTCTAACAGCATTGTCATTGATATCTTACTAACTATCTGTAAAAGTAGTAAGAAGTAATTCATGTTTTTAAACCTGTCCCTCACCAAAAGGCTCTTGTAGATGTTCCCGTTGCTGGTGCTCTCTACGCTGACTCTGATGATGCAGGAGTCGGACACCTGTTGTTGTAGAGCGGCTTTGGGCTGTGGGAGGGGTCGGGGGGCGAAGCGGTGACACAGAGGCCGGGGGAGGGCATAGGGTCTGGACTGGGACCCAGAGAGGCGGGGCTCAGGTCCGGATGAGACGAGCTGCAGGATGAACTGGATAAACTGGGAGACGGTGAAGACATGGAGAAGTCCTCAGCCACGTTTTGAAGAGACCCAGATAGAGACTAGAGAGGAAAAGAACTGTCAGTGATCAGTTTGGATAAGATTACGAATGTTAAGAGTAATAAATAGTTCAATATTTATCATTTTTTTGTTCATTATGTAGCGTATTGTTTAATGCTAAAATGCAGTGTAAAGTCATAAGAGGAGAAACTTAATAATTCAAAGCAAACATATTTTCATAAAAAGAAATGTGTCTATAATCTAGACTGGGCGATATCACAATTTTCTTGGAGCCAGATCACGATTTCGATTTTATCACAATTCTTGTAAACTGACTATTTTCAAATGGCTTTTGAAGTGAATACAATCATCTGCTTTTTTAGAATGTTTCTTCTTCACGATAGGTGTCTAAATCTAGTCGTCACAGGCTGATCAATGTTGCCAGAGAAAAACAAGCGACCGATCCCAAAACAAGTGACTTTCAACCCTTCCAATAAAAAAAATTTTATAATTAGAACGTTGTGTATTTCCACAAAACAAGTTTCTAGCCTATTTTAACATTCATAACGGCTTTTAGACATGAAATATGCTAAAAGTCCATTGCATTTTAAATCAGACCTAAAAAAAGCTAAAATCCACCTCTTTTATGACTTAAATGAGCAGCCCAAAATAACACAACCTTCAAATTCATAAGAGACTTTGAAAAGAACAAAACAGCCCAGTATCACTATAAAGAAGCAGACTTGGCAACTATGAGGTAGAGTACTTTCCAAAGTAGGTTAGAAAGAAAAAAAGTCTGTATTTGAACAGATAGATTAAATAGAGAAAAGAGAAATTGCCATATGACAATTTTATCAAAAAGCAACGCTAATTGTCAGAGGAATAAGCTCACGATTCGGTTTTTATCACAATATTTCCCAGCCCAAATATAATCATAATCAGACCCACTTGCTCTACATAATAAAAGTTAAATTTTCCATTAGATTTAAGTGTTTTTATCTAAGTAATCTTTTAATATTCATCATAAAGCTTTCTGTCTATCTTGTTTTATTCAATCAGTGTTCCCCTTCTTAATCAAGTCCAAATAGTTTGATCTAAATACACTGCAGATAGAGTAATGACAATAAATAAAATGTGCTGTTCCTTGAGTTTGAGCCGTAGCGGGTAAGGGTTGGGCACGTTGAGCTCCTCCAGGTCTGAGCTGCTGGAGCCAGAAGAACAAACACTGATTTGATCGAGTGAGTCCGTCGAGTAGAGCTGTCACTGCCCGAGCGCAACCTGAAGAAAAATAAGATATATTCTTAACATGATATCACATTTTAGAGCTGCAAATAATTAATCTCTGAATCACAACTAATCAATTAATGTCTACACCAGCATTACCAAGCAATGAAATAAAATGGAGGAAAGTGCATTGTATTAAGTCAGATTTATCTTGCTTTAAGTATTATTTGACTTTCTTGCACTAAGATTTGCCAGTCGAAAGAGCAGTTTATTCTATAATGAAGTTAAGTGATGTTTTTTTTTCTTATTTTCAAGTAAGAAATGCTCATCATTTCCTTATTTTAAGTAAAACTACTACTATACTTGTTTTATTGGCAAATCATATCTTAACGCATTAAAAACAAGTATTTGTATTTAAGCGACACTTAACTAACTATTAACCAACTAATCATTTACTTGAAAGAATAAACCCCTTAAATAAACGTATACCAAATATTCTTTAATTGCTGCCATAATACATTTTATTAGTTATGCCTGAGATAAAATCATCCATGTAGATAAACTATTATAACAGTGTAAAACTTACAGTGTTATTTTCTTTGTTCGAAGGCGGTGACCCATAAATTTGGAGAATGTGGACATGGGTCAACGGGAGGCTCCAGATTACGGGACATGTCATAGCTTTAAAGAAAAACGTACAGATTAACATACTTTTTTAACATTTACATTGCTTTGTATGAAATAATACTATAAATATACATCTTTGTTAATCGTACTCTTACCTTTCCTGATCGGTGAGCATCATGTGACCCTGGAGCCAGCTGGTGATTTCTGTGTTCACGGTGAAATTATAGTGAGAACAGGACGCCTGCAGCTGCTTAATCTGAGTCAGAATCTCACATTCCTGAAACACAAATTAAAGAATAAATTAAAACTCAAAATTGATGCAATCGTTCTGAATAACCAGTAGGTGGCGACACTTACTCGTCTTCGTTTCTCAAAGTTGACGAGTCCACCCTGTCAAAGAAGAAAAAGCATCGTACGTGAGACAGTACAAAACACGACTAAAAATAGGAAAAAGCAGCTACAGACGGATGATAAATACAAACAACTACAATTACTGCTAAATACTGAGTTTATACGTCACATGTAAACGAGAGAATCAGGTAAGCAGTGGTAGAAAAACAGAAAAACTACAACAGCACTGGTTTTCTCACTTTTCTCACAGACACAGACTTTTAATCACACACAGTTCGACTCATTACCATTTTAAGCTTAAATAAGACCTTTTAGTCGATTTGATGAGTGAATGTTTTAGTTTTGCAAGAGTAAAAACGTATAAATCGCCAACGGTCGTTAGCAAACGCGCTAGCTGAAGTCTGTGCTGTTGCCGTGACAACAGAAAAGACTCACCTCCACTGTGTCGTTGAGAGCGGTGTCCAACATGGTTAAGACGGTCAGGTAAGTGCCCAAATATGGAATCACGCCACTGTTCTTGGCCTAAAACACAAAATAAAATGTTTAGAAGAACTATATAAAACAAACTGATTCTTAGCTGTGTTAAAAGTTGCTTACGTCAACTGAAAAGACATTGTTACTTTCTGTTTGCACGTGTGATTGGAAGGTAATAAAAGCCTCCGTCTCTTAAGCCTTATAAGCCACTAAATTATGGAAATTCCTGCACATGTCATAGTAATTATCTTTTAAAGTCAACAGGAACTAAACTGTCATAAAGATTATTAGCTTTACTTTGTTTCATGGAACAAAAAAGAAACCATAAACACCGGGTGCGTTCCTGCTTACAACATTTACAAGTAAAAAACCCCGAACTTCTATAACGTTAAAGTCTTACCATTTTTCTGGGACAAAGCTGTGGTGATTTTGAAACAGGAGTAGCGCTGTCATCCTGTGAAAATATATTAAAAATGTTTGTTAGGGTAACTAATTAAACTGAATTAAAATACTGTATATTTTTACACAATGTCATATGTTGCTAAATTCAATACTTGACTTATAAAAATGTCAGAATAAGAGCTAAGCTAAGTCTTATAAAAAGCCTTATAGTGGCAGCAGTAGTGATTGTCAGCCGTGTTTGAACAGTTTGCTGCACTGAAAGTAAAAAGGTGCAGCCTCAGTTACACACGACTAAAGAAGCTGAACCATGCAGCTGCACAACATACCAGACACAAATGTTCAGCACAATCCAACCTGCCATTAGTAAAATATTTATTCATTTAAATATTGTAATTACCTCGACAAGGATCTCTCGACTTGTGGCAGTGAAAACACAGTTTTCATCAGGGAAGGTCTCACAGAGATGCTCAAATAAAACCACGCTTTCCCTAAAAACACAGAAGATAGTTCAGATTATTTTGGTGAACAAACATGTTGCTTTTTTTTATAAAATCTCTGTCCAGTTTGTCTTTGGCAATGTGTTTTTTTCTTGTTTGTGTTGTGGTTTAAGATTTGAATATACTGATTCACAATACCATAATTCAGAGTTACAAGAAAATTACAGCCAACATGATCAGTGAACCTTTTTTATTTTTCTTTGAATCACATTGTAATAAAATACAGTTCTTCTGTTACTTTTTTATTGAAAATGTCACCATACATTAACACTTTTAAATGATGACTTAGTATTTCATGATCATTTTGTGACCTGATGACAAAATGTACAGTAAATAACCTTGTCTTTGTTGTGTCAAAAATCTGCTAAATTGACACAAAAGCATACAAAAACATACAGACATAAAAAGACGTTAACTTAAGTGTGTTGCCGACCTGCTGACGGCCGCCCACGTCTTCTTGAGGCGATAAACTGCGTTGGACTGAAGCGCTGAGAGGATCGCTCTGAGAGACGAGAAGTTCTTCAGCTCCCTGCACTCCTGTGAACGCAAACAAATGCAGAAGAAGTTTTATAGAAATATTCACCTTTTTATCATCACTTCACAACATACAAGCACAGAAAAGAGTGTTTGTGGTTTGTATGACAACACTTTTGATCATGATGTGTTTGGTTGTGGTTTTTAAATTATTTTGGAGAAATTTTTACAGCAAAAAGTACAAAAATCTTCTTTAAAACACGACCATAAACATGATACAGTTTATGCAAAAGTATTTACTTGACTGAAAGACCTAATGTGTCTTTTCTATCTATTTAGTAATAAACTATGGCATATGACATGCAGTTGATTATAATCAACCATCACATTTACATTATTGAGTGTATTTTAATACAATTTAACAATAAATCCCAAACTTGCTAGGACACCCCCAAAGTGCACCAAATTAAAGGAAATGTGGTCTGCTGTGTTCAAAATTTTCTGGGGGAGGGCCCCCAAACCCCCCACCCTCCCGGAGTCACCTCCCCCAATACCATCCCCCCTGTCAAAATTAACAAATCGCCTACTGCCATATGTAGATAGTTAATTTACATTTTGTTGTTTTCAAAGCACAAAATCTATCTGAAATTACTTAGAAATATAAATAGGTCCATTAACTTCCTGTTCAAAACTGATAGGCGCCGCCTCTTCATTGTAAATTTTAACTGAAACAAGCAGCAGATTTTAACTTACTTTTTATTGTTGGAAAGTAGCTACATGATAGTTCTGAACAGGGCCGGTTCTAGCCCACTGGGCTTGGGTGGGCAAGCAGAAATTTTGAGTGGGCAAATATAAAATTAACACGGTCCCAATTTTTTGTGGAAAAAGCAACTTGTATCAATCAAACAGCACAACAGTAGGTATTACTATTCTTTACACAAATGTTAAAAGTAAATTGGATGTGGGGATTACTTGCTAAGATTGTGCACTTACACTACAGTTTTTCTCAATGGCTTTGACACACTTGTCCAGTCAATTTACAAAACAGCTCACAAACAAAACTAAATGAAATTTTTTATTAAGGTACATTTTTTAGCATCAAAACTCTCACACATTCTTCAGGTGTTTTCTCATTCATTTGACTTTACAGCTCACAAGCTTTAGTTCTGATCTCAGACACAAAGTAACCAAAGGTTCAGTTCAGTCATTGGGATTCACACTTTACAAAAATAATCTGAATCTGGATAAGTTGTGCTTTTTATCTACAGTAAATTCAGACATATTTGTACAAAGCAAAAACAAACAAACAAACATGAATTAAGCTACATTTGGAAAACTTTCTGATTTGTGTTGATATTTTATCCAACTCTTTACAGTTTGCACCTGTGTGACTGACAAACCATTTAAACAAACACCACACTATATATTTAGTTTATATTTGATGCATTTCTACAGTCTGTTTTCTGCTCAGGCCATTGTCTCTGTTTGATCTTTCTGCTCATGGGATTTTAGAAGTCCTTTACCACACTGAACATGTTAGTTTGTGAATGAGAGCTGTGTGAGCTGTGAAAAAATGTTGTAAATGATAAGACCACCTCAGTGTTTGATAAATGTTGGAATCAAGTGATCAAACCAAATAAAGTTTAAAAAAATGTGTCAAAGAGATTGAGGAAAAACGCATGGTAAGTTACTACAGGTAAATGTTTAAATCAAGGTTTAAGACTGTCCTTTTTAAAGGTGCCTATGACTGAATTTGTTTTTATTTATACAGTATCTTAAAGATTTTTGCACTATTTCTATGTATGTACTTCTATGGTTATATAATTTTATAGTAGCATTTAATGTATTTTATTGCTGGAAAGCTTATGGGTTGTATTTGTAGGAAAAGTACTTTATTATTATGATTATGGTTAGTATTATTTCACATAACATCTGCAGATATGAGATAAGGTTTTCATTTAGGCTTTATTATTGCTTTCACTATTGTAGCTTGCACTTTTAAATACAGGCTAATATACAATACCAAAGTGATAAAACAAGATTCGTCATTCCAGTGGAATGTGTCTTTTGGCGTGACGTGAGTGCTAAAAAAATATAGCTTGACACATGAGTTTCCCATGTGCGCGCGTCCCTCGCTGCTCCACACAGGGGGCGGGTCAAGACCTGGCCCGTCCACGCTGAACCATCCACACCGACAGGCACCGATTCCAGCCTCTGCGTGTAAAACTGAGCCGTGGATTAAGAGTTTGAAGAAGCGGGTGCCTTGCTTTAAGTCACGGATCTCACGGATAGCGTCTCAGAATTTCGAAACGAACTCAAAGCGCAACACTCACCGCACGCACGTGGATCGTGAGCGCGCACGGACTGAAGTGAAGCGAACGAGAGGAAATAAATGAACGTGCTGTTGTGCTGGCCTTTGTTTTTCTATCACGTTGCGCGCGCTTGAAAAGTTTTCCTATTTGATCCACGGAATAATGCGGACATAACCCAACGCGAAGAGCCCATCGAGGCAGCGTCAGGAGAGACGAGGTCTGCACTTCAGTGCGGGGAGTGACACTCACGGTACACACACACGCCTACACACTCCTGTGCCCTCTGCGTGTATCTGCATATAAAGAGGACGATTCCTGTGGCGTTTATTTAACCCAAATCGTCTTTACACCGTGCGCAATGACGCACTGGCCTGACATTTTACAGCACTGACCGGCACTTTTATGAATGACATGAATAAGGACTGATAGTCATATTTACACCAGCAATGTGAAAAAGTAAAAATACACATGATAAAAGTTTGGACAGCAGTCGAACAGTGCCATGCTTGTTGTGTTGACGCTCCTCACTCACGCGCCTGAACGACGGACAGACCGGTTTGTCGCTGACCAATCTGATATGGGTTGCGGCCCGGCGGCAGAGGGCGATTGGGTGGGCAGACCATCCGTCTGGGTGGGCACTGCCCACCCTTGTCTATGGCTAAAGCCGGCCCCGGTTCTGAACCTTTCATGTTTTAGTTGAAAAATCACAAGAAAATAGCATAGGTAGTAGGTGAAAACATGTTTTTGTAGGGACTTAAGCTGCAGGACAATACAAGATTACTCAAACTTGCATGAATAAATCCAAGTACAACTGTGAGTAAACTAATAATAATGGGACACTATGATAACCTGATTAAAAGTGAATTTGGAGTAATAGGTTCCCTTGTACTCAAAATAACTTTATCTATAACAGTACTTCTCTCACCTGTGCCACAGCGATCCACCTCTCTATGATGTGGGCTCTGTGGGCGGGGTTTGTGTGCACTCCTCGAGGGGAGTCCGGCCTGGACGAGGGGGGCGAGAGGAAGACGAGAGAGGAGCGAGGGGATGAGTTCGGAGAGGAGGAGACCGAGGGCGATGCCCCGGGACAAAGCAGAGATGTGATGACACAGTTGGTCACGGCGTTGAACTGAGAGATGGTGGCGCGGACAGTCGGGGCGAGATTCCGGTTTTCCTTTTTGTCGCGCTGGGACCAGACGCAGCCGAGGCAGTGGAATGGCTTCACTTTGACAAAAAGCTCCTGCAAAATGAGCAAATCATAATTAGATAATACAGTCAAAAGTCCTCACTATTCTACAAAACTATAGTGTTACAGCCATAAGCAAAGCAGTCCTAAAACCAAAAAGCTAACATTTTGGAAACTTTTTCTGGATAGTGTTCTCCGGAGGGGCACTTAGCTAAGGTTGGTTGTTCATATTGACAGTTTAGATCAGTGTTTTTCAACCAGTGTGCAGGTGTGCCTTGAAAAAAATTGTCAGGTTTGAATTTTCAATCTATGAATTTTATTTATAGAGAGATTCATTTGTGTCATGTGCATTTGGAGCAACTTTTGCAGCAAGAGTCAAAGTAAGACTAACACAATTTACAAATTTAAAGAATATTGTGTAGGTGAGCTATGCAACTTTTCAACAGAAAAGTTACATGAAGTTTCTATGAAGATTAAATACTGTATATCATATGTTTTTGTTCAATAATGGAACATTTTATCTCTCAAAAAACGAAAAGTTACACAGTGGTCATTGAAAGTTTAATGGACATATTCATGAAATTAAATCATTTGTTTTCCCATTTTTTTTATTTAGACATATTTGAGTAAATTGTGTGCCGCAGAAAAAAAAAAAATCAACCAAAAAGTGTACCACGACTCAAAAAAGGTTGGGAAACACTGGTTTAGATGAGAGGATTATGATTAAGTTAAGAAAAAAGAGTTATATTAAAGTGATCCAGATTTTTCAAGCATTTACTCATGTTCAAAATAAGTTAGGGAGAGTAATAATTGACAAAGCTGACAATTTTGTAAAGACGCAACATTTGAGGTGGAGCCTGTCTGTTTTGTGAAATATGTTGTATATGCATGTTCCAATATTAAATTGAGTGCAAAATGCTCACAAAAAACACATGGATTTTGTCAGTTTGCACCCGCACTTTAGCATCTGGTTTGATAAATCAAGCCCTAGATCTCTAAAATCAGCCTACAACCACAATTCAAACAGAGATGGTAAACTGGGCAGTGCTGGACACCTAAAAGTGAAAGAGAGGAATGAATTCTGAAGGTGCGAAGAACAGCGTATTGTAATCAGGACAGTCCAGTTAAGAAGCAAGCTTGAGTCATGACGTTTGTTTCTCCTGAACACATCTACTATTAACTTTTTAGAAATACACTCAAATATTTGTCTTTTGATATAATTTAGTCACAAATGTAATATTTGTAATTATTTCTTTGTCTGCTGGCTTATCTGTGGTAATGTAGGCAACTCTTAACAAAATTTGACTTCTGCATTTGACTCGGGGGTAAATTGAGGAGCAGAAATCCATCTTCAAACTTTGAGTGAGCCAAGTTTGACCATACCTAAACGGAAGCATTTTAATTTGTGTGCGCATGTCTTAGGTTGTAAAACATGAGTCTAGTCAAATCCACTGATTCCACTGTTTTCAAAATGTTTACTGTAATATGAATCCAGAAGTACGTACAGCGTCCAGTCTGGTCAGTTGCTCTGCCACTTCTCTCACAGGAAAGTCCAGCACGGATTTGTCTTTCACCGAACTTTCCGTCTCTTCCTCTTGATAAGGATGATTCAGCTGCAGCGACGACACCTGAGCGCAATCTGAAATGTACAAAAATGCAAAGTTTACAGATGCACACAGCTTAAAAATGTACGTATGAAGATTTTTAACTTGACACAGAACAGCTTTACCTCCATATCTAATGCCCAATTACCCTCAGACGCCCTTCATGCCTCTTAATGACAGTACACAAACAAAGGCTACATAACCGTTTGTCCTCTGTTACCTTCCTCTTGGAGTCTCTTGAGAAGGTGTTCGACCGTTTGAGCCAAGCGGCGGAAATAGACCCTGCGTTTTAGTTTGGACCAGAGCAGCTTCAGTGACGGGTAGTGAGGGGGTTCGTGGAAGTCGTCACCGAACTCGTCCAGCCACAGATGGATCACTGGAGACAAACCACTACCAACAGAGAAGAGTGAAAGTAATGACTGAGTGATCATTAAATGTGATGGAGCAGTGGTTCCCAACCTTTTTTCCTCAAAGCCCTCCCTGACTGAACGGGAGACTTGTCGAGGCCCCCCTGTTTAAACCGGTGGCCTCTAAATTGTTATTGTATGATGAAAATTAGGATTAAAACATTTATTTTAGCCAAATAAACAACTATTGTGGTGTTTTGGTGCTTGGATTTGTGTTTTTTTACTAATAAAGTTTCACTTATAACTACTTTTAGAAACTTGACCCTCTGACCAGACAAAGCTTTGGGGACCCCCTGAAATTTCAGGCACACCCCTCAGGTTGCGATCACTGTGATGGATAATTGCAACATGACAGTGGTTTTAGATGGTTTTGAGAGCTTTATTGCATAAAAATCATAAAAAAAAAAACTCATAATCAAGTGGATCTAGTTTAATTCCTGATTCACATTTTAGGTTTTAGTAGGACTACATTCTTTTTGCATTGGTGGCTATACAAGCAAATGTTAATGTTATCTATGGGCAAGGTTTGGTTATGTCTAGGTGTAGAATTAGCCAATTTGGGTAAGTTCATGTATATATGTATATGTATATGTATATGTATATGTATATATGTGCTATTGCTATAGCAACAGAGTCAAGAAGTATCCATTATGCCTTAAAAGTAGTTTAAATTCAATTAACGTTCAAGTTGGAGTAGCAAAATCTTTTAGTCATAAATTAGTAATTTTAGTGCTTTCCACTGAAAAACTATATGATCAATGCAGCAGCAAAAATTAGACCACTGTATAATGTCTAAAATGAATAATAAAGAAGTTTAGTTTGTATGAGGAGCCGAATGTGGTGGTGGTCCTCTGGAGTTTTTAAGTTTTTAAGCCGTAATTGTAACCAAAAATGAATACATGTTGATATTAACCATGTGTTTATGAGAGGAAGATGTCAGGTTTAAAACCTAAATTGTGCATGGAATGTGAAAATCAGCAACTCCACCTTTCTGCAGTTAACATCATAACATCTAAGATGTTTCTAAACAATTTACAAATATCATCTCATGTATGGGACTAAAAATGTACTTCCTCATTATAAAATATGATATCATACTACTGCAATGGATATTTAAAAATTACAAATACAAACACCTCAGAACTGTACTTCTTGTGTTATGCTTACACTCTCCTTAAAAAGTATTTCTCATGCGAGAATTGTGTCTTGCCTTTTCCTCAAAAATGTGTTCTTGATTTATGAAAGAAAATACATATAAAAGCAGGTTTTTATTCTTCCAACCATAAAATGTGTCAGTATATTTGTGTCAGCAAAGAATATTAAAAATATTCAGACTGGGCATTATTCAATCACAAAAAGACAAAATATAACAGCATAATAAATGTGGCTTTAATAAATGTCTCTCAAAAATACTTAAGTGGGTAACCTCCAAACCCAAAGTCGCCCTGAATGTCAGACATCCATGTATATTTACTGTGCTGTGGTGTGAATTATTCCATGTGTGTTATCTGTGATTGTTCCAGACGTGGGTCAAGTGGCCGCACTCACCTGCGAGGGCAAACAGCGTTATCGGAGTGGACCAGGCATTCATCCCTGTGGAAAAGGAAAAACAAGCACTTGTCATTTGCCAAGGTTACATTTGAAAAAAGATCATAAATTCAAGAGGGAACATTGTGGTCCAGGATGAAAAGTGGTGAATGGGAAATCCTGTAAACAAGAACACGCTTCCTGTGGAAAGGTCCGGCAACACCTCACAGTGTTAAACGAACCAACAGTCGCACCAAAACTATAGAGGTTATGCACATACTTTCCTTTATTTGTAAAATCTCTTCAACATTCTGACTGAGTGGAAAAAGTATGATAAGAACGCCTGATAAAATGTGTTTCTTAGCTGTTTTTGGGTCTAATTTTTCCCTCTGTGTTTGTTGGTATAACTTTATCAATATTTTTTTCTGTTGTCATAGCAACAGTGCAGTCTTTAGCTGGGTTGTTTCTAAGCAATTTTAATACCAATATAATCTAAATCAGAATAGACGCAATGTCATTTTTCATAATGTAAAGAATCCTGTACAAACAAATATCTAATACATGAGGTTTATGCATTTTGTGTCATTTAAAAGGTTTGCTTGTCTTCTGTAAATTCATTTGAACATTAATTAAATGTGAATTTCAGAAACATAGAATGCAAATATTACCTCAATCTCAATGCTTAAAAAGATGCAAATACTGTATATATTTCACCCATCCTGCTCAGTTCTGCTACAATAAAACAAAATTATCTACAATTGCGGAGCTTCTATGTAGGTTCAGTTGCAATTCTTTTTATCATTAATTGTTCTCCAATTCTTCATGACATTAAAAATTGATTAGTCACTGATTTAACTGTTCAAGCTTTATCTAAAAGTAAAATATTTCAATCTGACTCCGATAAGGATATGATTAAAAACACCCAGTTCAAACAAATGTGGTCAATGTAGCTGCCACCAAAGCTAAAAGTCAAGTAGATATTCTATTTACTAAAGTTAATAAATAAATAAATAAATATAAACGTCTAAATTATGTTTATTGCTTATACGGATATATATGTGGTTTCCAAATTTACTTTAAGATAATAATTCACTCTTAACTCAGACTTTATTAAGCCAAAATTAGAGCTCATAAAGATTTAAAATGAGACTAAAACACGTCTAAGATAAGCCACAATTAACCCCAAATCAGGACAAAAACATACAACAATAAAATCATCTCTAAAACGTAATTTTTAAACAGTTTCCAAAGTAACACCAGAGGCAGCCCACGTCCCACATATTGAGAAACAAGACACAATAGTTGCAAACATAGCAACAAGGTATTATTGTCATGCCACAAAATTTCTCAGAAAAGACCATAATGGTAATCAAACACCGTATTTTTGATTAAAATAAAAGAACTAGCTGCCTGGTTGTAAGTTAATCTGAATGTCGTCAATAGCAACGCAGCCATAAGCCAAAACAACAAACTCTAAATCACTTCAAACATCACGTTCACTTGTAATTACTGAGGAAGCTTTAAACAAATCATCGACGTATGAAGAGAGTCATCGCTGTAGAGAAGTTGTAAATATTTATGGGCCTTTAGAGAAGTGTTTGGGGAGGGAGCGGGGCAGGTCCCAGGGGAGGTACAAAGGTGGCGACTGACTTGTTTGTTTGGAGCGTGACGTGGCCTCATCACAGAATCGTTCACATCAGCGACCGAGGTTCAGTGACGTGTGAAAAGCCCTATTGTAAATAACAATGGGATCATCTTGAAAAGGCTGAAAGTTATAAAGACACTCAGCCACGTAGGAAAAGCTCTGAAGTAGGGCAAGTATATATTTAGCCAGAGGTAAAGATGAGCTGCGTAACTTTTTCCAGAAGAGGGTTTGCTGTTAAATTGTGAATAGTGTGGCTTCAATAAGACTAAACACATAATAAGTCTCAAAACTCTCTGTGTACTTATTATTTAAGCCTTCAAATATTATTCTTGTTTACTTTTGTGATTACTGACGGAAGCATTCGTCACTACAATTAATAAATACTTTTCACTCTTTCGCATTGCGCACTAATTAAAAGGTGTGGTCCACGTAATGAAAGACAGTTGTGTCTTTGAGCAGGACATTTCAATAACTTCGTCTTTCTTCAGCTCTTCCATGCAAATCTAATTGTAACTTGCAGAGCTTATGGTTTTAGGTATCTATGATTGGGCTACACAGTGTTTGCAAAAGGTCTTGTTTAAAGTATTAATCAGTTGTATGACTAATTAAAACCTATTTACACTAAAAGATTGAATTCAGACTACTTTAGCTAGTTGAACCTACCTGGATGTGGGACTTTATACATCTGTCCATAGCTGCAATTGACAGTAATTATTTTGACAATCATAAAATCTGCCTTTTTTGTGCAATTTACTAGTGTCATTTTGGAGTAATTGTGATAGCACCTTCTCTCAGCATAATAGGGCTGTAGTCGGTAAATAAAAATGGTCATAAATTGGTAATAAATGGTTAAAATAGTGGATTAAAAAGCTTATGATGTACAAAAATGCGCTTACAATAATGATAATTTGTATGGCCATCAGGAAAAAATAATTGCCCGCCTCTGATCTAAACTATGCTTGAAAAGACAAAAAATATTGTGGAGTTCATGCAAAAACAATAATCTATATAGAAAATGATTAAGAAAGGAAAAGCCAAGCAAATCTTCAGATAACTCACTACTACTACACGATGTTGCTGTACAATCTAACTCCATAAAACTAAAGAATGGGTTGACTAATGAAATTTCGATCGACTTAGACTTCATCGACTGATTAATTGACTAAACAACTACAACACTAAAGCATTTAAAGTCTAGTATACTGAAGAAAACGATATTTCATTTACTAAATTAGTGTGATATAATATGATCCCAATAAAAATTTAGTTGTGATTCACTGATTAACTTGTTTCAGCCCTGGAGCATAGAATTTTTTCTTTTATTTGATGTTTCTGTAATTCATTGCCCCCTAATTTTCCCATTTCTGTTACTTGTTTCGAGATGATATTGATTAAAAAATAAATACATAATTGATTAGTCGACAAACAATACTTTTTGTTGTACATTGAACATTCCATAATCAACCAAAAAACAACTGACATGTGGCAACGGAAGACTTCTAGAAAGGGAACAATTAACATTTTTCTGGCTGTTTTTGTAATAAACCTCTATTGTATGTGTTGAGTATATAAATATAATAGAATACAAATATAAATCTTGTTATTTTGCATACTCACAGTGATAGTTTCAAAGGTATACCTGTAAACACCTGCTAATGCTCTGAGTCAAATATAAACACTGCCCTCATGCACCCGTATGTGTCTGGTTTCTGCGCCTCACCTCTGAAACAGCAGCTCGATGAGGGCCGAGGGCGAGGTAAAGGCCCTGTAGGTCGACAAAAACACTCGAGAGAAGTCCGGCTCTTGGTGCTCGTGGTCCAAAAGGTGGCACACGAGCCGCTCCAGGGAGGCCGCTTTGAGCCTGCGCAGCTTCACCGTGTGGTACTGGGAGAAACTGAAGCTCGTGGGCAGGTCCAGACACTCGGGACTGGGCACAACAGGGTCCCGACGAAGGGTGATGCCGAAAACTGCACCATTGTCCTCCTCCTCACCCCACTCCTGCACTGGGTCCTGTAAACAAAATACAAAAAGTTATTCTACAGGGCTAAGAAATTATTTGTCACTGAAAGCCACATTTAGACCATTTACACAGACAAGTGTTGAAGGGTCGGACTACAGTGATTATTGTTATCAATTTCTACTGTTACAATCACATATCTGTAAAGCATAGACCAGATTTATTCAACTTAAGGCCCGAGTGCCAAATTGGCCCTCCAAAAATCCGATCCGGCCTAACTTAAATTACTCAGTTGGTCAATAGTTGATCCGGCCTAACTTAAATTACTCAGTTGGTCAATAGTTGCGTTGATTTTATTCTATTTTACTGTTTGAAAGCAATATTTGCCAATTGATCTAGTGTATTTTCCTTGTTTCATTCCCAGTTGCATTTTTGACTCATTTCCAGAGTGAAAATGGAGTATTTTTGTGTGCTCAGATAAAGATAAGTTTAAGCATTTATTTATTCATTATGTGATTTAAGATAGCGTAAGCGTTTAGTTTCATTTAATTCCGCTTTAGACATCGTTTAGTGCTGATTTAGAAGTGGCTTAATGCTGATTTGGACATTTTGTAGAGCTATAAAATCAGACGGTCGCATTAGTTACTATCATTATAAAAACAAATCTAGTCCTGTAAAGATTTAGTGCAACCTCATGTCAAAAGCGGCAACGTATTTCGCAAATATCCCGCCCAAAAGCCATAGTCCTCGCTAAAGTCTGGCCCTCCGGAAAATGAAGTTGAATATCCCTGGCATTGACTATTTAACCTGTTACTGACTATTTATCAAGATATCTTTAAAGTACACAGGTGCAGACAAAGCTAAGAAATATGAAGAGTAACACTTTTTAGCCTGATTAAAACTGATTGAGGGCAACATTAGGCCCCTGAGCCGCAGTTTGTCCAGGTCTGGTCGACTCAGTTGAAGTGACGCTGTCAATTTTTTGGAGGTGGACAACAGCACAATCCCATAGAATTAGAAAGATAAAATCATTTTTAAATGCTTTTCATGGACACTTTTTATGTAAATGTGACAAATTATGACTAAAGGAACAACTTCCTTTTAATTAAGCTTCCATTTTGTGACTGTGCAAGCATTCTAGACGTAAGGACAAAGGTTTTTATTCTTTATTTAGGCATTTAAATGACAAGAACATGCTATTTATTGACCAAGTTACACGATGGTCCTTCAAGTAAGTTTGTCAATAAATCTCCAAAGGATATATATTCACATACAATTTCTATTTTGGTGTCTCTACACTATTTTTTCTTCATTATAGTTTCAATGTAATGAAGTTGATTGTTTGCCTGTACGACAAAATGTCATTGTGCAAGTGAGAAACATGACTAAGTAAATGTGTAAATTACGTTTATTAAGTTTAAGGTGTTGTGAGTGAAAACAATGTGGCCTTATAGTCTGGTCGGAGATAAATAAGTCACAGCAAACACATTAGGCCTCCTCATAATGGCTCATTTTAACGTAAGTAAATGGTGCTGGAGACCTAGTCCTGAACTCTGACACAGTTACACAAGAGGACAATGGTTAACACACATTTGCTCACACAAATATCGGCAAATTGGGGCCAAACTGGGGCCAAACTGGGGCTAAACCAGCACTAACACAAAACCTAGCCCATGACACACAATTTAAACTAGATCAAGTGTGAATGTAGCCTAAATAAATACCTAACTTTTCATGATGGGACCCTAAAATAAACAAGGAATCAACTCCAACGATAGAATATTTTTGAAAGAAGCAAGAAGTGTCAAAATGTGTTAAATCCAGAGTTTGGCAAAACATTTATGTCGTGATTCGTCTTGGTGCCAGAATACTACTATTTTTCAACCATGATTCATCTAATATCGTTTGTATTCCTGTAATGTTTGAAGTAGGAAAAATCGAGTGATCGAGATCGAATCGAATCGTCAATAGAGCTGGGCAATATATCGAATTTAGATAATATCGTGATAGTTATTTTGAAGATATGCAAAAATGGAATATCGAGTTTATCGTTTATAGTAAAAAATGCTTTAAAAAAAGTTGTTTAAAGATACAAATAAAGAAAGTTACAACATTATAAATGATCAACAAGTGCAGAACATCTTAAGTCGACTATAAATGTTTTCGGTCAACTACAGTCTAATTTTTCTGATCATTTAACTTAAACTAATACACTTAAATTTGTGTTTGAACATTTTCCTGTTGGTTTGAAATAATATCGTCTGAAGATTGTAATCGGGATATGCCAAAAAAGTTATCGAGATATCCATTTTTGTCAACATCGCACAGCCCTAATCGTCAATTATTTTGTTCTGCATTTTGAATTGAAAGATTAAAAACCAATCCTTTGTTTTTAATCTTTGTGTGGTTTTAGAGTCGAACTTTGAGAATTAAAATGTATATACAGTATAAAAAAAATCGAATAAATGGGACATATTAAAAGTTAATGTTTTTGTTTATATTTAATAAATGTTTTTGCTTTTGAAAAGGTTAAACAAAATTGAATCGAAAATTGAGACCAATCAGTACGAGGAAAAAAAATCCTGATTATATTTTTTCCCAGATCGCCCAGCCCTAGTTTGAAGTAAATAAAATCGTCTGCTTTTTCAGAAAGTTCACTCTACACTGTGATCAAATCCAGCTGTCACTAAAGAACATGAAAAAGATGGCTCATGAGAAAAAAGTATTTGGGTGAAAACAATTTGTATTCAGATTGAAAGTTATGTCAATGGACTAAATCACTCTAAAACACACAGCTTTATATATACAAGACTAAAAACAGTATCACATTTTAAAAGCAAATCCATATATTAGCCAGCAATAGATAACTTTTTTTGTATACGTTTGTCCCAGCAAGCAACAACCATAGTTTTTTTCAGTGATACTAAGATTGCGCAGTAATTATATTTTAACTGGGACTGAAATTAAAACATTTGTTATTGTTCATTGTGAGTCTTTTAACCAAAAATCCAGTGGTGACATTGACATTTCTTTGTACCAGTATATGAAGTATCTGATTTATATATAAAAATGGTTATTACCTTGTGTTAGATTTGACAAAGTAATACAACCCTAAAACAGACTAATGCAGCCTTGACACTTGATGCAGTGAATAAAGTCGATGTGAGAACCAGACTGCGGCAAACCACCTGCACGATCTACTTTATAAGCAACAACCACCACAAACTGACATGTAAATTTATGCCTCAATGGGTAAATAAAACTCACAAAAGTCAATTGACAACTGACAAAACATTGTATACATCACAAAGTATTTAGACAAGGAGAATATAGTAAGATAATGCAAACTATAACTGCCAGCAGCCAAAATGTTCATAAACGTTCACAGGATGTCATTTGGCTTTGTTTATATTTAAAAAAACGCTAACATATTTACCAACATGTTTACTGTTTTTAATTTCTATGGTGTTTTTTACTGAATCAGCAGTGAACAGTGAGTTGTAGGTGTTTTTTTTTTCAGACTTTACAAATGAGGAAACTACTTCAACAAAAGACATTTGCGTGTTTATGAAAGGATGTGTTTGTCAATGCTAACGCTAAAGCTAAACAATTTATAAGTAAACACCATCCAAACATAGAGAGAGAATGAAATCAGTGTCAAGCTTGACTCTCTACTCTGCAAGTCAAATGAGGAAACTACTTCAACAAAGATGATCTCCTCAACAGTCGTACCAAAGTGTTTAAAGTCATTAACTCTTAAGTGTGTCCATAAGTTAAACATCAGAGTATACCATGCCAACCCACCGATGTCTGTTGATTCATACATTCATTGTTTATCTTTTTTAGTATTTTATTCGTTACATAACAGTCTAACATGGCAGCAGGTATGATTAATATCAATCAAATGTTAACATCTGTCATTTTGGAATGTTCATGAACCATGATCAAGTGAATATTTGGAGTGATAAAAGTCACTCTATAAACATTGATTATATACAGCACAGCTAATCTTTACTTCTATGTTTTATTACAATGCTACTTCAGTATTAACTTCACCATCAGTTGATTGTCTGTTGTTTTTAGACTATGAGGGTAAACATGAAAGGAAACACTGGAAATTTGAAAATATAATCATTGCATTGTTATTCTCCATGTCCAGAATATCATCTACAAAGACATGTAAGGATGCAAAATGTGCTACATTACATTACAGTACAATCAATGCCATTTTTTTTAATAGCTGACATTATTTTGAGTACAACCTGGTGGCAAGTGTATGTAAACTCCCAGCTAGTCCTCGTTGTTGGGAGACACTGGCAAAACTTTGTGATCATGTAAACAGAGACTATACTTCGTGTCATCTTAGTCTTTGACCCTGAAGCAGTAACCACCAGCGCCAGCGTTGTTTCACTCATAACAATGAGCACAAACCGCTGTGAAAACTCTGCATATCGCGTGACAGAAACCAGTGCATCGGACACAATAATGATGATTCAGCAGCACACGGAGTATCAAAGAAAGATCCGATATCCAGGTAACAAAGCAGTTTCACGTGTCATGCAACTAAACATTTCTTCAAAAGCAGCAGACTTGAACATACATTTAATATTTTGATTGTTTTGTACCTACCATTGAAACTGCCATTTTTCCGTCATCATATCTGGCTTTACTGACGAAAAAATACACCTTGCAAACACGAAAAGCAAGCAAAAGCTCAAAAAAGACTAAATTCTCCGGCGTTAAAACTGCTAGAATCCGTCAAATGCGTTACATCCATTTTTAAAAACTAAAAATAATGAATGAGAAGTTGGACAGCTTTGGTTTTTGGATGTTGTAGTCAGAGGATGCAGAAGTCAGACTGACAGCAAAGCACCGGCAGAAAAGACAGGTAGCAGGGGCGGGGCTTAGGCACAGGTGTGGGGGGGCTTAGAGGAGCAAACCAATGACGTCTGTAGAAAATGTGGAGCGACACAATAAACACAGATAAGATTATGAGGACTGTTACATGAGTAAAGAAAAGATAATTGGTTTTGTTTAGCTTCTTTTTTTTTTAAAGCTACAACAGCACAAAAGTATGTTGTTTAAAATGTTACTTTATTTGTCTGTTATGAAAAGGAATTGTTAAGTGTTTTGGAAAAGCAGTCACAAGCATCAAGTGATTGTTTAAGTAGCCTACATTGCAAAAACTGTATTTCTAGATGAGCTAAAAAGTCTTAAAATCAGAGAATTAATCATTTTTTTTTGTCCATTTTCACTAGATTTGATGTATCTTCTTGATTGACAGTATTTGATTGGCTTAAAGGGTTTTTGCCAACATATTTTTACAACGTTTGTACTTGTTTTGTGTTCTAAAAACCAACAAACAATCTTGAAAAAGTAAAATCTGCTCTATCAATTAAGAAATTCCTACATAACTGATCAAAACAACTCAAAAAACAGACGAATATTCTCAATTTAGTCCTTTTAATCAAGACGAAAATGTATCAGCAATCTTTTGTGTTCACTTTTCCATTTCTGGCCATTCCATTATAAATAAAACCAATTATGCACTCTTATTCACTTTGAAATATAGTTATTTTCCACTACAAGTTTGTGGAGTTTTACTGTGAGCAACAAGGCATGTTCCTGCCTAAAACACAAAGGTAAACAGATTAAATAACTGTAAAATAACCTAATTGGAACATTACTTAAAATATGAGCAACAAACACAAAATATTCTCATGGGCGCAGTAATTATAAACAGAAATGTACTTCATTATCGCTCCCTAATCCCCTGTGTTTATTTTTTTTATCTTTTCTATAAGTTTGGAATTATTTAGTCGTGTTTGTGACTAAAATAACAGCTTTATCAGAAGTTCAGAGCGTCACCAGTGAGTAGTTGCATAACCTAAATATGTCCCCCTCGTCAGACTTAAACTTGATAAACTGTTACACACACAGAGGTCAGTTTTGAGTTTGTACATTTGAATTGTTGCTGCGTCAACAAACTCAGGCCATGTTCAGCGCTTTGGCCTTCTAAGAATCTGGACCGGGCGGTTTTCGGTTTCTCCCGTGTCGTCAGGGGCGTGAGCTGAACAAACCACAACATCAAACAGGTCTGACCGCCTTAAAATAGAAACACAGACTTTGATTTTAGAAACAAAGACAAATATAGAACGTTTAAATCCGTTATTGTGGGGGATTAAAAACAATAAATCTGATTACTCAAAGATCTGTTTAACAACTGTATCTGCATGTGATAGACAACATTATTCATAACCAAACACAAACAGGCTAAAGCAGGGCTGGGGTTTATTATTTTGACTCAAGAGCCACATTTATACCAGAATAGTGTGGAAGGCCGAACATTGGTGTAATAAATTCTGCTCATTGCAAACACGCTTCTTTGACAAAATATAGAAACCAGTTTATATAAAACGTTTGCTCTACCATAATAAACTTGAGATCAAGTTGAATTTAAGAAGTTATTATGAGTCAATTTATTCTGAGAATAAAGTTAAAGTCATAAAAAACATTTTGTAGATTAAATTTAAAGTTTTATGGGATTAAAATAGTTATTTTACAAGGGGAAAAAAATCAGAAATTGTAGTTGTTAGAGTCAAATGTTTGCATAAAAACACACTTTTTTATATTTACAACAATGTTCAATGATCCAAATTACAATTTTAATGTTGTAGAACTTCAAGTTTAATATTGAAAAATTGCTTTTTATAGCTTTGACTTTTCTCATATAACATTGTGAATTAAATCTTAAAACGCTACAAGTTTTTGTCTCATAAACTTTTTTTTTATTTCTCAAAAACATTCCAGGGGCCTGACTGAAACTGATCACGGGCCGCATTTGGCCCCCGGCCCAGTTTGCCCAGGTCTGGGCTAAAGCAAGTTTAAAGCATTTTTGGTTTGATTTACGACTATTTAAGGAAATCGAGACATGTTGTAAAACCATACTTTTACAAGAAATGTAATATAACGACATTTACAAAAAGAGCAGTTTCATTACTATACAATATTGCAATAAGTTTAAATTGGTGCTACTTGAGCATAGTTAGAAATTTTTTGGCACGATTTGGAAGAATTGTCATAAAGCAGCAGTGGCCCCCCAACTGACCCAAAGATCGGCCCCCAATTATTTCAATTCAACTAATTTAAATTATATTGAACGTTTTTTTCTAAGTTTGAGATTTCTAAAGAACAAAATGATAATATGAAAGTGTGAATGACTTAAAGGGCACCTTTTGTGTTTTTGTATGTATTTAGAATTAAACTGTGTTAATATGTGTAGATCAATTACATTGTGTTTGTTGTAAAACACAAAATAGATGTAAAACAGCTTAGAAACACAAACAGGTCAATTGCTTCTTGTGCAAAACTGCAGAACTGATAACCACACATGCTTTACTATAATCTGAATCTTTTGAAGAATCACAATTAAACACAGACAAGTGGGCGGGGATAGGTGGTAGGTGAGGACAAGGCTTTTCTGGACAATGAAGCATACAATCAAGATTATTCAAACATGCAGGAATCATTCTTGATAAAGCTTTAAGTAAACTAATGACGAGAAGAAAAAAAAAAAAAATAAAACTTTAAAGTAAAAACATAAAATGAAGTTATTTTTTTTTTTTTTTTAGAAACTGAGCAGATCATAAAAAACAGGTTTTTTTTATGTTCAAGAACTAAACTTTGAAAAATTCAGTTACTGATGACTTTTACTGACATTTAAATCAGAAAATTGTGATATTTTAGGCGATGTACAACATGAAAGTAAAAAAATAATATGATAAGCAGCAGGGTGGTTGGTGCTATTAGGAGATTGGCCGCAATGACAGGGGGAATATTGAATTGAATCCAGCTAGAAAATATATAAGACTTAAATTAAATAGCCATCGTTCCAAAAAGCACTGACAGACACGACAAAAATAAAAAGCACCATAATAGGAATCAATGAGAAAAAGCACTAGAGCAGAAATAAATTATGATTAAACAAACTCTAAACAATCTTAAAATCAAACAAAGACGAAGTGAACCTGAACAGAGACCACCAGTGATGAGAACGAGACTGTTTCCAGAGCTTCACCATTCACATGTTGTGTCACTAATGAGTTTCTCTTCAAAACAGAAAATGTCCTTTTAATTAAGCCTGCGCAATGGACCGTGGACACAGGACCAAGAAGTGCATCAATTAAGCCCAATTAGACACATGAATAAGCCATGAGGCGTCGGCCAAAGGTAAAAAGAGAGAACAAAACCACAATTGTTTCATTTTTAATAATATGATGGCCTGCTTCCTGGTCAGTGACAATAACTTGAAGCAACACAAAGGAACAAGGAAGATGTTCGGAGATTAACAATGATGTCATGGTGAAACTGTGAGACTATTGATAAGATTAAGAACATTTGACATAATTTAAAAAGCTCTTGTTTTTCTTATAGGTCAGCTAGTCAAACTACTAACTACTTAGAGATGTTTTAAAACTATTAGCACCAAAAATACATGAAATAAGATGAGAAATCATGTTTGAATTGGTGCAAATAAAGGCATTGTTTACGTTTTTTGTGTTGGCCTTTGTTTCGAGGGCCTTTTTAGCAACTGTTATGCGTAATTGTATAAATATGACATCATTAATAGAGAAAACTTTGGCTTTTTGATGCTTTTTGATGCTTTTTGTGATATAGAAGTCAATTTATCTCATCTTTAAACCAATTTCTTTGTAGATTAGTAAAGGTAATAAGTGATATATTTATCGCAAAAACTTGTAATCAATAAAATGATTCTTTAATGGTTATCTGTGCCACCATAATCTCATTATATAAATCTATGGGAAACACTGGGATTGTCAAGTACAGAAGTAACATCGTCATGGAGACAAGCAGGTGCCAGACCCTCAAAATGAAGGTTACAACATAAATAAAAAGCTAGACACTTCTGGAATACTTAAAAGTGTGAGAATCTTAGGTGTGACATGTGATAAGAAGAGGCATGTGTTTACAGAAACAGTGATGGTTATGCAGAAGTAAAACTGGAAAAACCTAGAGAAGTGTGTGAGGAATGCATCAGGTGATAGAGAAACACCTCGGACCGCTTCATTGGCTGTAAAGGTATGGTTGGTTTGACTTTGAGGGTTTGCAGTAAGATTTGCATCCAAGAGCCTGAGTCAAGGCTATTCAACTTTACTTTTAGACGGCCAGGATTTATCGAGGACCATGGCTTCTGGGTCGAGTAGAAATATTCACAGGACTAGATTTGGTTCTAATAATATTAATAATCTAATCAGATTTAGTAGAAATAACTCAGCATTAAACCAGATATAAACTAGGACCAAACAAGGTCTAAAACAGAATTAAACCAGGACCAAATAAAGTCTAAGGTACGCATTGTAAAAACTGGATAATGAGTGAATAAATGCTTAAATTAAGTCATAATTAACTGTCTTAAAAGCACGATTTGCAATAGAACAAGAACAAACGGGATTGTTTTGATAAATTATGAAAAAATTCAACTGGAATTGAAACAAGAAAAATACACAAGATCCATTTGGCTAATCTTATTTTTAGACAGAAAAAAATGATGTAAACATGTAAAAAAAAAATCAAGACAACAATTGTCTAGTTAAGTTTTTTCCTGAGAAATAAAGACACATCAATCATGAGACAGGTGCGTAGGATAAATGGATAACCCTGGACTAGTGTGTGACTCCTTCTTTTATTACCTGAGAAATAACCCACAATTAAGTCTACAAACAACACATTTTTGTAATATTTGAAGGTGAATTCAGGGCCGGATGAGATTTTTGGAGGACCTATTTGGCACCCGGGTCTTAAGTTGAATAGGCCTGGCCTAAGTTATACCTGAATTTGTTTATACACAACATTCAGACTATCACAGTTGATAGTTTTAATGTTAACACTTGTAGTAGGCCTGCACAATTATTAAAAATTAAAAACAATTTGCTCTCTTATTAGACACAATTTCAAAGGCTGCAACTTTTGAAGTATCATAATTTCCTTCACAAACATCTCCTATGATTTCCACCTTAAAAACAACCAAACCTGTAGTTTAGATATGTGTTCAGAAAACACATGTGATTCTTTAGATTGTCAGTTCATAGAGATAATTTGACATAATACTGTAGTTTTGTCAATTCTACTGGACACTAGGGATGGAACAAGATCTCGTGTCACAAGATCTGGATTGTGCTCACGTGTTGAAACAGATCTCGTACATTTCTTATTTATTTTTGTCTATTTTAGTTTGACTTGAAATANGTAAAATGAAGAACGGAGAGAGAGAAAAGGAGAGTGGAAAAGAGGGAGGGAAAAAGACGGGTCGGCGAAAGGAGATGGAAGATGAGTTTGTAGAGAGGAGAGAGAAGGGGGTGAAGAGGGTACAAAAAGAAGAGAGAAAAGAAGAAGTGGGAGTGAAGGGGATAAGAAAAGAAAAGAAGTGGAGAGAAGGAGATAAAGGGAAAGGGGTGAGGGAAAGAGAGCTAGAGAAAGAGAAAACAGGGATTAGAGGGGAGAGAAAAAGAGGGAGAAAGAGAGGAAAATAATAAAAGGGAAAGAAAAAAGAGAGAAATATGAAAAGGGATGGGAGAGTGAGAATGGAGAGAAGAAGGGAGATAAAGACAAGAGAGAGAGAGAGAGAGAGAGAGAGAGAGAGAGAGAGAGAGAGAGAGAGAGAGAGAGATGATGATGGGCAGAGGCGTTGGCCCGGAGCAGCCTGCGGTGTTGAGACTCAGCTGGTTACATAACGCTGGATGCTGCAGCATGTAGGTCAGCGTCAGCAGCAGCAGCAGAGGGAGAGCCAGCCGAGGGGTAAAAACTGAGCAACTATTTACCCCAGTGAGATCAACCTACTTCTGAGTCAGTGCAGAAAGACGTGGACGACCAGGAGAAGGGGTTTGGACACGGTCGTAGCAGTCACAGGAACCGTCATGGCGTCCAGATGTCACTGCACACAAACATTGAGAGAGAAAGAGTTACAATAAAGGATTAGATTATGTAATGCGGCATAGAAATGTACGAGAGGATTTACAGATGCATTGTACATTTGATTTGTCCCTAAACTGATTAAATAAACCACGACGAATTGACAAAATAGTTGTATGTAAGTCTAATACGTCATGTCAAGGTTGCAAAAAATAATTGTGGTATGTTTTATTTTAAATGAGCACGGGATAATTGAAATTCAAACTGTGCCTGTTTTGTTTTAGCACTGAGCATGTGATATTTATTTTAGAGGTTTCCAATACGCCTTGTGTATCACTGTCAAGCCACAATAAAAATGCTTCATGTGATCAAATAGGAGAGGTGCAAAGTGAACTAGATACAGTAAAACAGTAGAAATAGAAAGGAACATATTGATTTTTTGTCTATGTAATTTTGAAAAACACATTTAACACAATAGGTTTCCTTTAAAACAATACATTGGAGTATTGTTGATAGTAATAATTGTGTGCTATGCCATCATTTTGTGTTCATACAAGCACGTTCAAAGTAAAATCACATTTTTTTTTAGTGATGCACCAATCCAGCTTTTTCGGTTCCGATACCGATCCCGATACTTTGGCTTTAAGTATCTAATGATATGAGACGAATCAACAACAGCCAGTAAGTTAGTCTCATGTATGATATCAACTGAACCGATATTATAAAGTCGATACCCGATGCAGCAAAATGTCCTGGATCGGCACCGATTATTTCAGTGTTTCCTCTTAATAGAGAAGACTATAGTGGTCCTCTAGAGTCTAACAAAAAGCTCAGTAATAAACTGGTAATGACATAATGATACTTTAGGCTTGTGGGATTGTAAGAGTAATTGTTTTACAATCCAAGTACCGGTAGTTTGTTTTGATCAGTAAAGGAAAAAAAGTCACTTTTATACTTGAAAACATTTCTTCAACAAATATAGTCAAACATGGATAACTTACACCATAGTCTTTGTGTAAGCCTGTGGGAAAAAACTGTATTTATTAAATTACAATTACTTTTTTCTTTCTTTTTTTTGTCTAAAAGCTACACAGTGCATTTATAAACATAGACAAGCAGAAGTATTTAATGTAATTTTAATTAATTTAAGTTACAGCAGATTCTTATGTATGTATATAATCTGTGCAATTTTATTTAATTTATTGTAATCGTTGTATGTTTTATGTATTTGGACCCCCTCAAAAACAGATATCACATCTCAATGGGCATTCCATAAATACATTTAAACTGAAATCCCAGACAAAATAAAGTCCAGGTAAAACATCTCTCTTGAAACATGTATTCCGCTGAGCTTTCAGAAAAGTTACATAATGCTTCTTTAGCTTACGATTTACTATGAGATAACTTACACTCACACCATGAAATTTATGTTTAAACTTCTACGAAAGACACGTAATACTAAACTACACAAAGTCGTTAACAGTTGATGATCTGCATAAAGAGAAAGGAGTGGCTCTGTGGGACTCTCTTGAGCCAAAGTTAAACATTAACTCCTATGTTTGTCTGCTGTTCACTTGCCCCATAAAGCTGTAATACATTTGTAAAACATTCAGCGATTAAAAGTGAAGAAACGCAGAGCTTAGTCACAATGAAGTCAGCATTAAAACACGCGTTGTGGTTGTGGCTGAAATCAGATAAAGATTCTGAACCATGCAAGTTATGCTGCTCAACAAAACCACTAGAAATGACATTGAGGTGAACTATAGACAGGAGTTGTGATTATCTTATCTAAGCCGCTGTGACTTAACTTTCACGGTTCAATTGTGACCCACTTTAAGAAAGAAATATGGGTCAAACTCTGAACATTGGTTTGCCCAGGGAATCTTACTCAGTGGCAGCAGTGGCTAATCACGACTTTTAAATGTTTTGGCAAGTTTAACAAGCAATAAAAACTAAAAGCAAAGTGCTAAGTGAGTGCTGTCTGCGGTACAAGAGTGAGGAAATACTATTAAATTATATTTGATCAGTAGAAGCATTGTGTGTGCAGTGACAATTGTCCCTGTTTTGTGCTGTTTTGAGTTCATAGACTTTGTTTTCGTCCTGTTCTAGTTCTAGTTTAGATTAGACCAGGTTTAATCTAAATGCTGTCCTGTTTGTGGCCATACCAGCTTGTCAAAGCCTGATCCCGTCAGATCTCAGAAGCTCACCATGTTGGGCCTGGGCAGTAGGCGAACAGTTTGATCGACCCCACCCTCCATTTGTCAGGACCGCTCCATCTACAGGTGGAGGGGTCCTGGATCGACTGGGCTGACCAGAGGCGTTGCTAGAGGACAGGCCATCCAGGCAATTGCTTGGGCCGCCTGAGGCAAAAGGGTCCCAATTGTCCCACTTTTACATTTTATTTATTTTATTTATTTTTTATATTATTATTATTTTTTTTTTAGATTTTCTTAATGCTCAGTGTTTTTGTGTTTGCTTGTTGTTTTTACTAAGTTTGTGTATAGTTCAAGGATGTTCTTGAACTATAAATATTAGATATAGAATATAAATATTCTACGGGCAACACGGTGGCGCAACGGTTAGCGCTCTGGCCTCATAGCAAGAAGGTTCCGGGTTCCACTCTTATGTTGTGGTCCTTGTCTATGTGGAGTTTGCATGTTCTCCCCGTGTCTGCGTAGGTTCCTCCGGGTGGTTTCTCCCGGTTTCCTCCTACAACTAAAAATGCATGTCCAAATGTGCCTCCCTACGGTTTAGTGCTAGATAGTCAGGTCTGGAGGGACAGAAGTGAGTGGTTGCCATGGTAATGAGTATATTTATGTTGGTAACGCGCTTAAAATGTTATATTTTTTATCTAACCTTTACCCAAACCTTTTTCCTAACCTTATCCATCACCCTAACCCTTTTCCTAAACTTACCCGTTCTCCTAAACATAATCTTCGTCCGCGGACCTGACCTGACTATCTAAACCCTACCTCCCCTACCCAGGACTACAGATGGAAATTAGCTGTAAGCTACAATCAGGTACAAGCATCTCTGCTTTGTGCTTAATGTATTGTACACTGTCCTTAATAACCTTACCTTACCTTACTTCAATCAATGACCTTTTTAATTGGTAAGAGCCTTTGTTACAATTTTGACAAAATTGTACATTGCTTATACATTTTCAATTAAACTAATATTTTTTTGTCTGATCATTGTGTAATAATTGATGTGTTATTATTCCAATAATTTTTTTGCTTGGGCCCATAATACCCTTGCAACACTACTGGGCTGACCATCAGAAACAGAGCCCCATCCTGTCTCTCGATCCAGTCATCATCCTATCTATCCATTTATCAATCAATACATATCATAATTGTTTTCTTATGTTGTGGTCCTTGCTAATGAAGAAAAAAATACAAACATATGCACAACATTAGTTTTTCTGGCATCATCGCTTAAGCTTCATGCGAGTCAGTTTTAGTAAAAACTAATCAAATGTACTGGCCTTTTGTGATTGAAACCAGCGCTTCCTAACCAGAGGTACATGGACCGCAGAGGGTATGCGACTATTTGCCAGGGGGATGATTTTAGATTTAAAAAGAAAGTAGAATTGCAATGTGAAAATCTTATTTGCATCACATTTTACATGTTAAGAGGTAATTGTCTGACATGAAATATTTTAAAACAATAAAATGCAATGGTTATAAATGAAAATGTATGACTAAAAATAAAATATACCCCTTAAAATACACATACATAAAGGGTACTCTGTGTGTGAGTTCATGATTAGGCGATACTCAAGACAAAAAAGGTTGAAAATCACTGAATCACTAAATAACTATCAAAAGGGTAAACTTAATTACGTAGAAAGAAAAATCAGTTACAGCCCAGTGCTTTAATTATTTTGATCAAAACCAAACGAAGTCTACACCAGTGTGATAGAGCCTAAAAACAATTGCATGGTTGAGTATCTCTTTCAGGAGGACGACAAACTGATACAAAATCAAAAAAGTAGACCTAATGTGCAAATTCTACAAGTTGATTCTTTGGCTGAGATACAAAACTGTTAGATTTAAGGTTAGGCTCTTGTTGTCATTAAGTCATTCACTTTTTCTGTTCAAAAACTATAAATACAGCACAAAGTTAAATCTCGGTCACTGTTAATGGGTCCACATTTGCTACAAGTTTCCAGGAGGCGCGGCTGCAGACAGGAGGGAAAAGCCCAACAGTTAAACAGCTCAGCTCAAGTTATGTTGCCTGCCGTGACCATTCAGCGCCACTGCCTCAATCCTCCCCAAAAAGAGGTCAACATACAACATGCAGCGCCAACTGGGAGGCACAGACTTTGCACATGGGGAACAGCGACACAGCACAACAGTAACGTTATTTAGAGCATTACTTCAACTTAGTTTTGCCACTATTCACTTTTTACATGTTTCAGTAGTTGAGTAATAGTGTTGGGATGTAACTGAAAACAAAAGTATGTACGTGCGTAACAGGGGCAAACAAGTAACCCAGTTATCATGAGACAACATCTTGCAAGTCTAAAGTGTGAATGACAGGTCAGACTACATTTTAGTAAAACAGTAAACACATGATTAAGATTTCACTAAATATTTAACTTGTTTTTACTCAATTTAGTTATTTTGGTGAAGTTCATTATCGTCTTTTGTCCAGTAATATGACACATGTGGAAGGGAATCACAAACGTTAGTCTAAAATCCAACAATCAACAAATAACACAGGAGTACAACGTGACTAATTACTGTAACTTGTAACATTTAATAGTGTTAAATGAATTACTTAACTCCAGGGAAACTGCGTCAGTTGTGTGTAAATAGTTTTTTTGCATTTGGTGCTTTTTGGTAACACATGTGGAGGGCATCTGTTTTAGAACTTAAATTACTTTTGTATTACTTTTATTTGTCAATTTCTTCATAAATTTAATCTTAACTGCTGTAAAATGTATAATATGTCTTATGGGCTTTAAGCAAGTCTCAAGTCAGTGTCCACAAGTCCAAGTCGAGTCAAAGTTCCCTGACTTTAGTTTCAAGTCGTTCCAAGTTACAGAATACAACTTGAATTTCTACAGTTTTTGAGTTTTTTATAAATGATTCCATTTAAAATACATTTCGGGTAACAAAAAAGTGAGGAACGTTGTGATTTGTTAATATAATTAACAATAATTACATTGTTTATTTTCTTGAGGAGAAGCATCAAGTCGTCTCAAGCCACAAAGCTTTAAGTTAGGATTTCCCAAACTTTTCAGCCCGGGACCCCCAAAATAAATGTGCAACAAAACCAACCCACAACCCCCACAGCAAAAAATACATACTTTTGTAATCATTTTAAGTTACAAAACCATTTAAACTTAGTTTATTGTGTTTATATTGATAGTGTATTGCTTTATGACCCTCATTCCCCCAAAACTACTATCATTAAACTACTGCTGCTTTTTTTCAATAAAGCACACGATATGCAAATATTCTACCACAATAAGCCTCTTGTCACTGTATTTCAACCTTTATATTTGACCTAATTTATATATTTATTAATTCTCAATATGCAATAGAAATAAATGATGGTTGATTAATCGAAAAAAATTACTGCTGAGTAATCAACCACTAAAACAATTGTTTGTAACCGCCATAATGCAAATGGAGTGTAACTATACTGTCAGTACAGTGGCAATCAGAAAATTTGTACTTAGGTAAGAGTAACATTACTAGAAAAAAATATCACTCAAGAAAAAGCACCAAGTGGTAATCGAAAATTTACAAGTAAGAATGTAAAAACTGCCTGGATGCAACAATAACAGAAACAAAAAGAAAAAATCAATCCATCTAATGATATTAAATCTATCTGTATATCCATTCATCATCCTCTCTTATGTGACTGCAGTGACACAAGACCTTTCCCCTTCATCCAGGAACCACATAAAAGCCTCATAATAAGGCGGATGCACTCAGAGACACTCGGCGCGGAATATAGGCCGAAGAAAGTTGCGCTGAATTGAAAGTAGGCCACCAGGAATAACTATGGGCGTCTGCATGTGATGAATCAGCTCAGCGGCGGCGTTATGCAATGCTAAACGCGCTGAGCTCACATTACCCTATCTCGTCTCCTCGTGTTGCAGGAAGTCGTCTGTTGGCATGGCTTTTGTTTGTGTCGAAAGAGGAAGGTACAGACAGAGAGTCGTGTTTACAGCCCAGAGTACAGCTACAAGGAATCAAGAGAAATTATATCTAAACTTGCTTAAAATGATTCATGGATTCAGAAAATTGAGTTGTTTAACTGGATAACACTTAACTGCACATGTAATACAGAGGATTTCATTGTTTTTTCTAGTTTATAAGAGAATTTGCTTTAAATAAGGACACAAGTTTGCCAGTGGGAATGAGATTAAGCACAATTTTATTAAAATTGATAAATAATTTGGCTAAAATAAGAAGCAATGTCTTGAAACCAGTTCCAAACTCTTTGAACAAGTTAAATAATTTAGGTCTCTATAAATAATTTGAGCTTAAAGGAACCGTATGTAAGATGCACAACTTGTGGTTTTAAAAAGGTATACAATCACAAATGAACTTGTGTTGCCAGATGTGAAATGGCCGATACATTGAAGATAGGAAGCTACTGACCAATCAGGAACAAGATTTGCTATGAATCATGGGTAATACCAGAAAGTACTTTCCCAGACACCTGACTCTTTGTCATGGTTTGTTCCCAAATGTTGCTTTTTAACACAATGGGGAGGAGCCTAATGAGAACTGTGTAGAAACAAGTGCATGAGCCTATCACAGACAGTTGTGTCTGTGTCCTGGAGCAACATCAGTTCAAACTCTAACATGTCCACTCATGGTAATCTTCAAGTTCTGGATAATAAATGTAAACATCAACAAGGGGCATCATGTCCATTGCTTTTTTGATAAAGAATAACTCAGAATTACATTGACTTTCAGTAAAAATAATAGTATACTTGGACTTGTTGACCTTGTATCTTTGGACACATATAATTCATGTTTATGAAATCTGACATTAAAATCTTACATACGGTTCCTTTAAATTTGTCAAAAATGTTTGAAATTAGGGTTCGAAATTTTTTAATCATTTTTTGCAGTGGACTAATATTGTAATGTACAAAAAGGTTGAGCAGATGCTTGAAATGTTTAAAAAGAGATGATGAGGAAGCAGATTTTTATGCATTTGATCAGTTTGTACTTCACTTACATAATCTAAGAATCTACCAGAGCAAATATGTAAATACTTTTGTGTTTTTGGTAACTTTCAAGCACAGTTTTCTCTAAGAAATTGCAATATAATCCTCTAATTACTACAGGCAGCTATCGTATAGTAGTAATAGTGACACAGGGTAGGGCTTGGCAAAGAATCAAAAAATCTAACTTAAATCGAATTGTAAATTATTCGGTTGTGGGTTTTAAATTGAAAGATCGACAACCAAATCTTTTTCCAGTGAAAATGTGTGATTTAGAGCAGTGTTTCCCAACCAGGGGCACGTGATTGATCATTTGCCAGGGAGTATTTGGGATGATTGCAGGATTAAAAAATGGTAGAATTTCAAGTATTGTAATGTGACAACAATTATTTGAAGCACATTTTACAAGTTAAGAGGCAATTTTTTTGACACAGAAATGATTAAAAACAATAAAAGGCAATGGTTATATATGAGTAAAAAAAACAAACAAATAACCCTCAAAAACAAGACAAGTTTGAGATCAAGATTAGGGGTACTCAAGACAAAAACGTTGAGAACCACTGGTTTAGTGCAAAAGTCAAGCTTTGAGGGAGCATACTGACATATACTGTTTATACACATTTTAACAGTTTTTGTTTTCTTTTATTCATAAAAGCCTAATTTCTTTTGTTTTTGAAAAGGTTAAACAAGATCGAGTCAAAAATCAATCTCGAGCAAAATAAGAAAAAAAAATGTGACTACATTTGTTCCCAGATCGACCAACCCTAAAACAGGGAAAACTAGAATATGTATTGTATAAAATGGGCCTTAGGCGGGGGAACACCCTGAACAGTGGCCAACTCATTGAACCCAGAGACAGACACAGACAGACAATCATTCACTCTTGAAATTGTTCAGTGTTGCCAATTGACCTATACATGCATGTTTTTTGGAGGTGGGAGGAGGGAGAGCATGAAAACTCAAGCATCATGAAGCATCATGAGATGTTGATTGGTCCGACCCCAGATTCTAACACTATCTTATTGGTAACTCACATTATTTAAACTTTTATTCGTCAGTTTCTTCATAATTTGCAACTTTACAGCTGTAAATCAGATAAATGTTTACCATCAGGACAATCACAACAAACTAAATCAATAATCTGTCATGTGGGATTTAAGAGTTTTCAGCTAACTAAAGTTTGTCCTAATCTAATGTGTTCAGTTTGCACTCGGGTCAGAGCTGCACCAAGAGCAGATGAAAGTTCCTTCTTAATGCATGATTTATAAAAAGCCTGGCCTGTGTTTGACCTCACACTTTGAAGAAGGAAGAACTTGTGGAGTCTCGTCTTTGTGCTTTAGACCAACCTAAATCTTTGTGCGGATTGAGTTTACACAGCTGAATAAAGATGGTGTCTCATATATTCTCAGATACAGACAGACCACATGGGACCTGAGGCAAGATAAACACAAGTTAACACAGTATTTATGTTTGTAAATACTTTGGAGGAGCAGTTTTATTGTGCCTCTAAACATGTAAACCCACAGGCATTGGACCTATAACAAAGAAGATTTTTTACAGCAAGTAGCTATTATTATATGGATTAAATGTTTATATTAGAGTTGGAATATATTGACTTTCACAAAATATCGTGAATGCTGTTTTGAGGATTTGCAAAATGAAATGTGGGGTATGTTTATAAGAAAAAAAAATATCATGAACAAATAATAAAATGTTATATTTTTGAACTTACAAATTAAGGTATGAAGTTGATATTTCTGTTCCCTCTGTTGAGTTTTCCTCCCCTCTCTCCTTCACAAGAATATAGATGGAAATTAGCAGTAAAACTAGAATCTGGTACAAGCATCTGTGTCTTTGTGCTTAAAACCTCTTTTCATTCCAACGTCCCTCCGGAGGGCCGTCACATTTTTTTCTTGATTTCTTTTTCTTCAGAGTCTGATAAAAACAAAATATGAAGACAAACGTTACAGATAAAAAGAACAGTGTAGCCCTCTTCTTCAGAGTCATATCAGCCATTCTGGGATGAAGTATTGTTAGGTCCTTCAAGCTCATTTTTACCTCATTATGTTCAGTTTTTGCAGAGGAATTGTCAAAACCCAAAATATGCTTGAGTGTCATTTAGGTCTCAGCTGTAAACACCAATTTACCAATCCTTATAAAAAAAAAATAGTCGAGTCGGGAAGGACGATGATTAAGTTTAGTGGAACAGGTAAGTTTAGGGTTAGGGGTTGTCATTCCCAATCAAAGTCAGTGCCGGAGTCAAAAGTCGGTGAGTGCATGTCCAGAAGCTTCTGGCAAGCTATAAATTGATGTTTGGCTACGGCAACACCTACAAGGACAAACAACAGAGAATATGTTATATTTCTCGTTTCCTTTTTAAATATTTTTTCTTAGGTTACATATGAGCTTAACGTCTGTGAAAACACAATATTTAAATGTAAATAAACTTAAGCAAACAGCTCGGAGCAGAGAAACTTCGAGGTCACAAACGAGAGCTTTACATTGAATGTTTTTTTTTTTTTGAGGTAGAAAGTAGAGATTTTATGTGATGAAAAAAACGTTATTAAACTTTCTTAGCAGACTTTTTTAATCTTATGATTGGCGATCTAAGGTTACTGTCGTGTCCCCTTTCGTACCGGAAGACCCGATTCGTCCGGAAATTCCTTTTTAGGTCAACAACGCATGTGCAGACCGAAATTAAGTCTTTTAAAACATTATTTGTAAGTGTACAGTTAATATTATTTCTTTATATTGATATTTATGAATGTATCTTGCAAAACTTTGCCAAAAGAAAGCCCAAAACGGCACAGTTATTTATCACCATTTTAAGCTAACAGATAGCAGCCGGAACTAGCTTAAAAAAAAAATCTCATTTTACAATCATTTGCTTTGTTGAACTCTGTAAGGGAATTTTGTGTTTAATAGATTAGTTTCGTCTGTGTTTAATTCAAATTTCAATATGAATAAAACAATGTAAAAGAAGTAAGGCTAACGGTACGAATCGGGTCTTCCAGTACGAAAGGGGACTTGACAACTAGAACTGTTTAACGGTTTTTGGCAGTTTAAACAATGAAAATATAGTCAAGACTACTGGCATGATTGACTAAATTTTGGCAACTGACTCAGATTGGGGAATGTCAAGGGTCATGGGTTTGGAAAAAAGTTTGGGTAAAGGTTAAGATAAAAATATAACAGCTTGGGCAAGTTTATCAACAGAAATAAACTCATTACCAAGGCAACTAGTTCAATCTTGTCCCTCCGAACCTGACTATCTAGCACTAACCAATCTCAAACTGCCACTGTTACCGTGACAACCCATAAAACTGTGTTATTATATTTCAAACAAAACGCCAACACTTCCTGAAAGAAAAATAGCCTACAATCGCACAAGAAACACATTTTATCAGTGTTCTTATCATACTTTTGTAATTCAGTCTGAACGTTGAGGAGAATTTGTCAGATAAAAACGTCTGTGCTTGACTTGACCTCTACACCGTTTACAGTTTGGTCAACGATGCAGACAAACAACATGTGTGCTCTGAGGTAACCAGCTCTGCGGCGGCTGCTGGTTATTATTAAGTGGATTAGCCTCCTTAGCTTAGTCCCGGGTTATTTTTCCATCTGTCTGCGGCCGACTGTACAGCAGCACGAGGCGGCGGCGGCGGCGGGGACACAAGGAGGCAAACCTGGAACATGTTTACATCAGCCTGACCCACTGACCCAGAGAGCAGCTCGGGCAGCCAAACGGACACTCACATGAGGCGTACAGTAAGCCTGATTAGAGCTGATTTGTCTCAGCACACGGGACACAACGTCACGTGACCTCTTTAGGCTTTGTGGCTGCTGAGTTAGGTTAACAAGTGGAGTAAAGTAAACTAATCTAATTTTATAGTAGGTGTGGCAGGTCTTCAAATGGGATTCTTTATATAGTCTTTTTATAGCTACCACGAAATTATTTCACACAAGTCTTTTTATGTATAAGGGCTGTCACGAAGAATTATTTGAGTATATTTTTGTTTTCCCCTATTAGTCAAGTTCTTTGTTTTCTTCTTGCCATTAGAAGTGAGAAATATTGACAAAAAACAATATTAGGGCTGGGTCATTAATGGAAAAATTGAGGTTAAATCGAACCGAAATGTCAATTATTTGGTGGTGGGTTTTGAATTGAAAGTTCGAAAAATAATCTTTTGTCAGTAAAAATGTGTAGTTTGAATCAAAAGACAAACTTTTAGAAATGTATGTACAGTTTTTTAAAATCTAATAAATGGGACATATTAAAAGTTTAGTTTTGTTTATGTTCATGAATGGCATTTTTCATTTGGTTTTGAAAAGGTTAAACAAAATCAATTATTATTATTCTTCCAAGATCGTCCAGCCCTAGTTTATGTCAGGATATTTGCAAAGAGCTTAAAGTGAAAATTATTACCTCTTGAGGACTTTTTAATAACTTTTTAAACTTTGCAAGTGTAAGCCCTGCTAATTTGGTTAACAAGGTCAAGTTAACCAAGTGAACTTTTCCCGCAGCTTGACTGAAGAAGTTTACAAAGGAAATTTTATCTTAAACTAATGTAGGCCTGAATATTATCTGACTTGAATATAAACTCTTACTGTACATTGTGGACTAATGCAAAACAGAATTTATTTTCTCTGATAAGTGCATTTAGGTAAATATTAGAGGTTGCATGTCAGATTAAAGACAAATAGGGGACAGCGGGGTTGGTTGTCACACTTTTTACTTTCATTTGATTTGCTCAAAAACAGCAAACTTCACATGAACCATTTTAACAACAGAAAAAAGCTTAAAGTCTTGTGTAACTAATGAATCCACCTGCTGTTCTCTGTCTTATTCTGATCAAAAGTTATTGATCATTAAATGTTAATTGTTCACCTGTGACAACCAACCCCAAGTCAGGGTCGGTTGTCACACCTCATGGGGTTGGTTGTCACAATGTTATGTCAATGGGAGACCAATGACAAATGTGTCCTGTCTTTGGTTTGATTTCTTAACCTATTTCATTTTGATTTAAGAATGTTATACATTTTCTAAAGACGTTAAATTACAAGAAAAAGGCGAGTGGAAATTAAAAAAATGCATTTTTGTCAAGATTCTAATGATATTGTAAAACTATGTTTTTAATGTGATTTAGTCATTAATAACTTTTGAACAGAATAAGCTCCATGACAATAATTAGATTTATTCTTTAGTTGAAACTTTACACTGATTTCCTGCATTGAATTGGAATATTTAAAATACAGTATTTTTGAGAAAATCTGTCTTTTGTAAAAGTGTGACAACCGACCCGACTGGACTGTTTTACTCTCACCTCAGCTTTCTTCTACATTTTTAAACCCAGCTCAGAAAACAATTGAACAAGACGAATCATCAAAATTGATTCTGTGTATGCCTTCACAAAAAGCTATACCTCCAAATGTAATACTTTTTAAGGTGCTTATATTAGGCAAAATTTATTTAACTCAACTTTTAAGACTTTTTAAGATCCCAAAGACAGCCTGTATATTCATGTGTATTCAGACGATGTCATATAATTTAAAACACATTTATACATTAGTTTAGATTTAAAGAGGGCTTATTATGTAAAATCCACTATTCAGTAACTTTAACCTTCTTATATCTACATTCTCTCATCATTAGTTTACTTAAAGTTGTATTTGAATCGATTCATGTCTGTTTGAGTAATCTTGTATTCTTCTACAGCTCTTACTCAAGTGTTAAGAAACTCTCTGTTCTTCACCCCGCCCACTTGTCTGTATTTGATTGTTATAACTTCAAAATTATTACTCAAAGCAAAGAATGTACAGTTCAAAAGTTCAAAATGTTTATGGTAAAGAGACGGGGCTTAGTACTTATGATCTTTCTATTTTTAAGCCGTTTAAGATCAATTTGGGGTTTTACAGTGAACAAAATGTAAACTACTGATCTACATACAGTATATTCTAGTTTATTACTAAAGATTTGGAAAAAAAAACACAATAAACCCCTGATAGTTATTAGGTGTGAATATATAAAATTAAGAACAAAACTTGACCACGTTTATAGTCAAGTTTACGGCAAAAGGTAACATTTTACATTTTCTTTCTTTCTTATCAAGTTTATTTTTGTTGCATAAATAACATCCCAATTACAACATTTCTAATATGATTCAAAATGTGATATATTGCTCAGCCCTAATGTTTTTCTTAATAATTTCCAAATCAATACTGTGAAAAATAGTGACTGAAAGCTTCTAGATCAGAGGGTCCAAAGCGGGAAAGAAAAGTAATTACATAAATGATGGGGAAGATGGTTAGGGCTGCAGAATATATTGAAGTCGCAATTTTATTAGACACAATAATTTCCTTCACAAACAATGTAATATCATGTGATTGTCTACATAGAAACTGTCAATCTTGTAATTTAATTTTGAGCATATTTCAAGCTAGGGCTTTAAATATGCGATATCCGGGCAATATTTTTTTGATAGTAGAACAAAGCCTGTCATCAAATCTGTGACATTATAAAACAACAATCCTAAATACTGGTTGATTGACTTAGTGTTCATTGTGATTTTTGAATGTTTGACGCTTGTTTTCAGAAGAAGGTTGGTAATATTTTTAACAATTTGTTTAAATGTCAAACAAATATTTGTCAAACGTGCAGTAATCTCTCTTTTTATCATAATGTTGCTGTTTTGTGAAGCGCTTTGGGTGCACGGTAGCCAAGTGGTTAGAGCTCTGGCTTCCCAATAAGGAGGTCGTGGGTTCGACTCCCGGGTCGGACAATATCAACATCTCACGATCTCTCTGGGTGGAGTTTGCATGTTCTCCCCGTGTCACCGTGGGTTTTCTCCGGGTACTCTGGTTTCCTCCCACCTCCAAAAACATGTATGTTTAGGTTAATTGGGCATCACTGTAAATTTCCCTTAGTGAGTGAATGAGAGAGTGAATGGTTGTCTGTCTAACCCTGCGACGAGTTGGCCACTGTCCAGGGTGTTCCCCGCCTAATGCCCAAAGTCACTGGGATAGGCTCCAGTCACCCGCGACCCCTAACGGGATTAAGCGGTAGAAAATGAATGAATGAACTTTTGTAGCATGTTTTTACTGCACCATACACTCGATGTTAAATTTTTGCATATCTTAAAAAACTAAATTCGCGATATTATCTGAAATTCGATATATTGCACAGCTCTATTCAAAGCACATGTTTTTTTAGTAGTTTGTCCTCTATCAGTTGTTTTGGGGTGGCTTTAAAATAAGAACTTTCAACAATGACGAGAGAACAAGGTTACAAACTGAAATAAGGTGATTTTAACATGATAGATTCTCTTTAGAAACAAGTAAACGCCTCAAACACTGCAGCGGGTTTGCAGACTCATTTCCTTTTGAGTAACTGTAATTAAATCAGAGCGGCTCGTGCAGTCACAGAAGCGGCTTCATTAGCAACAGATCCTAATGGTGCTGCCCCCGTGTGGCTATTAATAAACGTCATAAATCATGAGGAGTCAGCGACGAGGGAGGTTTTTTAGGTCAGAGCCACACCCCGAGGAAGAATCTGCAATTAATTTAATACCACCACACCACACATCAAGATGAACACAATCTCTCAGACTGATTATTTATGAAAACGTCAGCAGTCCAAACACGTGTCACTACAAATAAGTAAACTAGTACATTATAAACAACAGGATAAAATGGAGGGTGGGCTATATGTCCATTTTTAGATAATTATGTGAATGTGATTTTGAAGATATAAAACTGAGTACAAAGTATAAAGTTATGATTAAAAAAGCTGCAAAAGTGACAAAACAAAAAAAGCTATGTTGTAAACGTTAAATGTAGGTTATAAGGTTAGTTTTAAGGTTATTTTAATTAACACAACTTTGTCTGTTAATCAAACCTGAACATTTTAAAGATATGTTTTAACATATTTTTGTTGGACTAATTTATTATCATCAGAATAAATAAATGGTGGAATTAAGCCTGACAAATAGTATGTCAAAAATAGTTTTTATTTTACTAAATTATAGTGCTGTCAAGCGATTAAAAATTGAAGAGACTAGTTAATTATGATCTGTAATTAATTAATCTAATTAATCTATTTTTAATCTCACCTAAAAATTAATAAATTGCAAAAAATGAAGACTTGTTGCGACATTGTCAAGTTGAACAATCATTATGTCCACTTCACAACTCTCATATGGAAACAATGAAGTTAAAAATTTCAAAATAGATTAATGCGATTAAAAAAATTTACTCGATTAATATATCTATAATTAATTAATCTCAATTAATGCACTAATTTGACACCCTACTAACTTATTTTGCAAATCAGACTAAAACTCAGGAATTAAATGTAGATACTAAGCTTTAATCTGCCTTTTTACATATCACTCAATTACTACCTTTACCCCACAGCAAGAAGGTTGTGGGTTCAACTCCAGCATGGCCTGGGCTTTTCTGTGTGAAGTTTGCATGTTTCTCCTCGTGCCTGGGTGGGTTTCCTCCTGGCACTCTGATTTCCCAAACCATTGTGGCGCTCACTGCTCCTGAGAAGATAAAGGACGGGTCAAATGCAGAGAACAAATTTTCTATATTAGCCGCAGAAACTAGTCTTGAACAATCTATTATTTTTTTAACCGCATTACTGTGTACCGAAGTTCAAAGCTTGTGAAACAATTAGAGCGTCCAAAAATTACGTTAACCTTTCTTTATTGTGCTGCTTTTTGTAATCTTCTGGGTCAGATAAATGGTCAGAATGAAGACTTTTGAGCTTTTGCCACAAACCCTTTTTAGTCGACGAAACAATCATGAATCATTTGGCTGACTAGACATTTTACCACATTTCTGTTCGTTTGACAGAATATTCTAACACAATGTGAGCATTACTAAAGATTATTACGCTATAACAGTGAGACGAGTACTGATATATGGTCTGAAAATATATCGGGGCGTCTCTACTTCTCTGTGAGGTTCATGCGAGGGAAGTGTCCTGATGTGTCCCTGTGCGAGAGCCGACTGGACTGATGTCATTACAGCAGAGTTAGCAGAAACAGAGAAGCTGCCCGGGGCAAAGCAGGACGCACAGACCACAACACAAAATATCACCCTGAATAAAACCTCAACCTGGTTTCAAAGCGCTCTCTCTCCTTCTCTAATCTCCTCTCAAACACTTTCTCTCTACTATTTTTACATTTATACAAAGCAATGTTGTTTATAAAGGGTGTTAGTTATTTATTGACAATAGATGGAGAGTAAAAAGTTTAAAATTGGTCAGTCATCTTTGCTTGTACTCTCTATACTTAGATTTATCTTGCCTCAAAGTTTTAGGTCCTGCTTTAGCTGTTGCCGTCATTGGTTCCATCCTGGATCAATAGGCATTTTCGAACCTGAAAGTACCAAGAACTACATCCCCACATTTCCCCAGTCCATGTTTAGTCAGAGGAACCATGTTTGCATTCACACAGAAGTGTCTGAAACGGTTTTAGCATTAATAACAACTGACAACTGCTTAGTCTGGGACATTTAAGCAAATAATCAAGTTGGAACAGGAAAACAAAAAAACCCAAAACAAGCAATGAAATAAAAATTACCAATAAAGCTCAATTACTCACACTTATTCCTTTGATACTTACTGATTCAGAATTGTATTTTTTCAGCTACTGTGACTAAGTAATTTCCCTTGAGGCTAATAAAAAAAAACTTTGTGCAAGTGTGACGAGAATGTGTAAAAATGCTTCCGAACAAAATTAGTGTTGTGAATGAACTTGCATCACCAAAATGTTTTTGGTTTGACTAGAAAGTGCTTGTCTCAGAGCAGGAACTAAAAAAGAGGGAAAACGCCAATAAGGAAACAATTTACAACCCCAAAACAAATTAAAGTGTACACAATGAGAGAAAAAAAATACTTGGAACTAATAATGTTCTTTATAGAGTGTAGTATGTTTTCTATCTTATCATATGAATTTAGTTGAAACTTTAAGCTAAAAGTTATAGTTGCCCTTAGAATGCCAAAGAATGATTTCTGCTGGAAAAGCATAAAGAGGAGATAAAAGGAGGGGCTGAAAGGGAAAAGCAGCAGTATGATTAGTTTGACAACAGGTGTTTTTAACCAGCACACAGTTTTCAGCGGACAGAACAACACAAAAGAAGAATAATAGGAAAAATCAGCTGCAGTTTGATAACAAATATAATCATTTACAAGTAAAGCTGAATATTGAGCTTGTATGTGACGGGTGAAAAGAGAAAATCAGATGATCAGTAACAGAAAAGCTACCACAGCACTTCTGTTTCTTTCACATTTCTCGCTGACACAGACTTTAGGAACACACACAGTTCAACTCAATACCTTTTTATGCTTAAATAAGATGTTTTAAGTTCGTTTGATGAGTGAAAAATGCGTTGTTTTACAGCAAAAATTCTCTGAATCTCCAACTGCCGTTAGCAAACAAATTAGTTAGCTGAAGTCTGCACTGTTGCCATGACAACAGCTTTTTAATTAAATTTTTACCAAACAAACGCTTTCTGAAAAAAGTAAATGAACAAATAAAACAACATAAATAAAAATAGCCCTCCAAAAGCTAAGAAACACATTTATACTTATCAACACATTCATTTCAGGTGTTTTTATGAGACTTTGCCACACAGACAGAAAGTTGATGAGCATTTTTCAAATAAAGAAAGCCGGTGTATAACTTCTAATGCCAAAAAATACTCCAAATAGTAGGACATGCTATTTAAACACCATAAACACAGCTTAAAACTTATAGAACTAAGAAATTATAAAAAGTTTCCTTTGTGCTTAGCGTTGTTGTTAGAAAGTGGCTAGCTGTAGCATTTGTTTAGTAATCTAGCTAATCAACTGGCGTCTTTATTTTTCCCAACACAGTTATGCCGCTTCCTGGTTAGCATACCTTTCCCAAATCCCTAAACTTAACCAAATTAATTTAACCTAACCCTAACCCTAATCCTAACCCTAACCTTAACCAAATCCCTTAGGTAAATATCTTAAACTATAAACTTTTGCTAGCATAGCCACCAATGCAAAGTGATGGTGTCTGGCATAACTGGGTTGGAAAAAAAAATCAGGCAATCAACTGCAGGACAAAACAAGCTAGCGTTAACATGCAAGAATCAATCCAAAATACAACTTAAAGCAAATTATAGCTAATGAAAAAATAAAATACTATTGTGACCGTTTAAAACACAGTAGTTTTCATAGGCAGTTGTATGTCTTCTTTTACACGATTCGCGCCAAATTGAACCAAAAGTAATGCAAACACAAAAACTATGGCTAACCTTATGGCTAGACATCACATTTACAGTGATTTTTCTAAACAGCATGACAATTATAAAGCTGTAAAAAGCTAATGAGTGATCTCTTACCTCAGTCAGACCAGTTTGGAAATTAATCAGGCAGGATTTTGTTCTTCACTTTCACCTGTAAAGTATTGCTAAACTGTTTATTTATTATTATTTACGCACATTTGCTGCTTTATGAATTATACTTACCCATCTTCATTTAGTCAAGTGTGCAGGAAAGAGGCGCTTCTTCTGCCTCCAAACAGTCAGAGAACAACACGTGGTTTCCAGCGCCACCTCGTGCTCATGTTCAGAATGAAGACGTGACACAATCAAAATAAATGCAAACATAACTGCACCTGATAGTTTTGATATAGCTTAGATTTCCTTTTTTTTCTCAATCGCTTTAACACATTTCTCTGCTCTAAATGAAATATTGCAAACTAGTTCTGATTCCTAAACAGAGCTTGAGTTTCCCTAAACATTTCAGCTCAAGAAAAATGATATTGACCAGACGTCCCTGTTTACCTGGGACAGTCTTAATTTTGAGCCTTATGTGTCCCGTGTCCTAGCACAGAGATGGGTAATCTTTTTTTTTCACAAGGGTCATATTCAAATTCAGACAAGTGGTGAGGGGCCAGACTGTGTAAAAAAAATAAGTAAATATAAATTTTAAATATAAAATAATAGACTAATGTATTTTGTGTATTCATTTTGAAATGTACTTGAGGGGCCTGATTAAAACTAGTCGAGGGCCACATCTGTCTCCCGGGTCGTAGTTTGCCCATGTCTGTCCAATCAAATGTCTCCAAAACCATTGATCTGTCCCAGTTTTTCACAAGACTTGTTCCTGTTGTCCCAATTTTAACCCACTTTGACACCCAGAAGTGGTAAATAAATATGTAAATATATTGTCATTTCTTTACTAAAATTGAGACAGACACTGGTAGAATTCACAAGAAATGTTAATGAACTATGAATTGACCTACTCTTTATTTTTTCCAACCCATCTGATCATCTTGGTGTTACTTTAAGAACTGCACATTTACATTAAAAGAAAATTGTTTTAGCTGCTTTGTAAAGAAGATTAGTGATTTGTGAATTGTTTGATTCATATGTTCATATGTTGTTTGATTCATATGTTCTTTCTTTGTAGCTTGATTTGGTTGCTCACAAATAGTTTTACCGCGATGTTTAAATTTGTAGATATCAGTAGAAAAGTTAAGACAGGTCGATGACAAAATGACAAGACGCTTTGATGAATGATTGATTTACTTTTATTTATATTTAAGTGCTTGCATAAAAGATTTAGAAATAGGTTAACACTATAAATAAAAACAAGAATGTACATAAAGAGGGCAAAAAATACATATAAACAAAAAATATTGTACAAGTTTAGATACAAAAGACAGTCAAACATTGTAGATCCTTCATGTGCTTCAGCTGCCAATAAGTTTCCAACTGTTTTCATCAAAAGACATTGCACTTTCAGACGGCGACGCAAGCTTCTCCAAACTCAACAATTTAAGATTAAATTACTCTGGATTGTTCATTCTTAACGCCTTTGATTTTATACCCTGACGTCTTTACTATGAGTTTGAAAACAGCTTTGCATCGTTAAACTCAACGCTTCAAACAATAATTCCACATTCATAGCATTTAATTTTCACATTCTTTCACTTTCTTCGTAGTAGCAGTCTACATGTTTTGCAGTTAGAAAAAAACTAAAAATACAGTAAATAAAGTGGTTAAGCGACGTAATAGTAGCAAATTCCTTCATTTCCAGTAATACTAACTAGAGTTGTGCTTTTAAAATAGATATTTACAGCTTATTTACAAACTTGATTACATCTTTTAATATTTTCTATAAAAGCTGAATACTGATACGCAATAAATAATGTTAATATATATTATTTACAAAAAATACAAAGAGTAAAATGCTCGGTAAAACACAATGGCAAGACAAGGACTGTGCTTTTTGTGTCCACGTGTTCCTAGTTTTCTGTGCAAAGTTCTTCCAGACTTGTCGATTTTTACTTGACTGCAAAAAACTGGCAAGATATTTCCAAACGTAGAACGGGAAAAAGTCAGAAATCTGGAGAACTGGAGCTTATATCAGGAAGTAACTACTCAGGAATCACCATGGAAACCACTACAAATTAAATTGTTCAGTTTCTTCATAAAAGCAGCTGCGCAAAAGTGCCGGTGTTATTGCAAAAAATGTTCCGCAGTATTTCTTTTCACTTGCCAAAGCGAGTTTTGTGGTTCGACCCGGGACTGGTGGATAAGCCCAAACGTTTGCTGTGGCTCCTCCATCGCTGTCGTAGCACAAAGTCATAATTGTCAGTGGGGCACATGGCGTAGAACACGTTGGCTTTGTCGGGAATGTGGAGCTCTGCAGGAGAGAGAAAAAGTATTCAGATTAGGTTTTAAATTTGACATATAATACTGTAATTTTGGTTGCAATTATGGCTTATAAACTTTCATAAACTTAATTACAAACAACAAAGTGAAACTGGAAAGGACCACTTAAGCTCAGCCAATCAGAGTGCAGCATTTAGCTTTTGTTTAATACAAAAACATTTCTATTATTCAGTTTAGACAGTCCTCAGTGGTCTCATTTTTTCAAGAAGGGCTGCATTTAGCTTATACATTTTAATAGAAAACGCAGAGTTAACTAATTAAAACTAAAAAAGTTAGCTACCCCAACTTTAACGAGTAATGGCAGCTCTTAATATACATAACACACATATAGTAAGTGTGTACGTATTATGTAGTATATTAATTGTTTTTCAAAGGTGTCCTGGCCAAGAAGCAGCAAGGGTAAATACAAACAAATGTAAAGCTGCAACACAAAAGACTCAACACATGACCTTCAAATTCCATAAAACTATGAAAAACAGACACTCAAATTCGTTTAAAAGAAACAAACTTGGCAACTCTGAGGGCTTAGAGAAGTAGGTTGGAAATAAACACTTAAAGAAATGAGAAATCACAATTTGACGATTTCACCAAAAAAAAGGCAGATTGTCACAACACTGAGCTCACAATTCGATTTTTATCACGATATTGCCCAGCCCTATTGTCAAGAATGAACTGGATGGATGACAGAAGGTATGTAAATAAAAATAGGTTTTATCGTCAGCGCTACATATTTACCTTTACCTTTTCCATGGCTGAGCATCTGGTAAAGCCCAAAATCTGTGCAGCTGAGGTCCTCCATGTTGTGCTTCTCCAGAGCCCTCTGTATGACCTGAGGCGTGTGGTCCTGGCTCGTCAGCTACAAACAAAACACACAGTTCAGTCACAACTAAACCTCTAACAGCATTGTCATTGATATCTTACTAACTATCTGTAAAAGTAGTAAGAAGTAATTCATGTTTTTAAACCTGTCCCTCACCAAAATGCTCTTGTAGATGTTCCCGTTGCTGGTGCTCTCTACGCTGACTCTGATGATGCAGGAGTCGGACACCTGTTTGTTGTAGAGCGGCTTTGGGCTGTGGGAGGGGTCGGGGGGCGAAGCGGTGACACAGAGGCCGGGGGAGGGCATAGGGTCTGGACTGGGACCCAGAGAGGCGGGGCTCAGGTCCGGATGAGACGAGCTGCAGGATGAACTGGATAAACTGGGAGACGGTGAAGACATGGAGAAGTCCTCAGCCACGTTTTGAAGAGACCCGGAGAGAGACTAGAGAGGAAAAGAACTGTCAGTGAGCAGTTTGGATTAAGATTACGAATGTTAAGAGAAATAAATAGTTCAATATTTATCATTTTTTAGTTCATTATGTAGCATATTGTTTAATGCTAAAATGCAGTGTAAAGTCATAAGAGGAGAAACTTAATAATTCAAAGCAAACATATTTTCATAAAAAGAAATGTGTCTATAATCTAGGCCTGGGCGATATCACAATTTTCTTGGAGCCAGATCACGATTTCGATTTTATCACAATTCTTGTAAACTGTCTATTTTCAAATGGCTTTTGAGGTGAAAACAATCATCTGTTTTTTTAGAATGTTTCTTCTTCACGATCAATGTCTAAATCTAGTCGTCACAGGCTGATCAGTGTTGCCAGGTTTTCAGATAAAAACAAGCGACCGATCCCAAAACAAGTGACTTCAACCCTTCAATAAAATTTTTTATAATTAGAAAAAAGCTAAAATCCACCTCTTTTATGACTTAAATGTGCAGCCCAAAAATAACACAACCTTCAAAATTCATAAGAGACTTTGAAAAGAACAAAACAGCCCAGTATCACTATAAAGAAGCAGACTTGGCAACTATGAGGTAGAGTACTTTCCAAAGTAGGTTAGAAAGAAAAAAAGTCTGTATTTGAACAGATCGATTAAATAGAGAAAGAGAAATTGCCATATGACAATTTCATCAAAAAGCAACGCTAATTGTCAGAGGAATCAGCTCACGATTCGGTTTTATCACAATATTTCCCAGCCCAAATATAATCATAATCAGACCCACTTGCTCTACATAATAAAGTTACAATTTTCTATTAGATTTAAGTGTTTTTATCTAAGTAATCTTTTAATATTCATCATAAAGCTTCTGTCTATCTTGTTTTATTCAATCAGTGTGTCCCTTATTACATCAAGTCCAAATAGTTTGATCTAAATACATTGCAGATAGAGGTAATGACAATAAATAAATGTGCTGTTACCTTGAGTTTGAGTCGTAGCGGGTAAGGGTTGGGCACGTTGAGCTCCTCCAGGTCTGAGCTGCTGGAGCCAGAAGAACAAACACTGATTTGATCCGAGTGAGTCCGTCGAGTAGAGCCGTCACTGCCCGAACGCAACCTGAAGAAAAAATAACAAAATATGATATATTCTTAACATAATACCACATTTTAGAGCTGCAAATAGTTCATCTATGAATCGCAACTAATCAATTAAAGTCTACACCAGCATTGTCAAGCAATGAAATAAAATGGAGGAAAGTACATTGTATTAAGTCAGATTTATCTTGCTTTAAGTATTATTTGACTTTCTTGCACTAAGATTTGCCAGTCGAAAGAGCAAGTTTTATTCTATAATGAAGTCAAGTGATGTTTTTTGTTCTTATTTTCAAGTAAGAAATGCTCATCATTTCCTTATTTTAAGTAAAACTACTACTATACTTGTTTTATTGGCAAATCATATCTTAACGCATTAAAAACAAGCATTTGTATTTAAGCGACACTTAACTATTAACCAACTAATCATTTACTTGAAAGAATAAACCCCTTAAATAAACGTATACCAAATATTCTTTAATTGCTGCCATAATACATTTTATTAGTTATGCCTGAGATAAAATCATCCATGTACATAAACTATTATAACAGTATAAACTTACAGTGTTATTTTCTTTGTTCGAAGGCGGTGACCCCACAAATTTGGAGAATGTGGACAGGGGTCAACGGGGGGCTCCAGATTACGGGACAGGTCATAGCTTTAAAGAAAAATGTACAGATTAACATACTTTTTTAACATTTACATTGCTTTGTATGAAATAATACTATAAATATACATCTTTATTAATCGTACTCTTACCTTTCTTGATCGGTGAGCATCATGTGACCCTGGAGCCAGCTGGTGATTTCTGTGTTCACGGTGAAATTATAGTGAGAACAGGACGCCTGGAGCTGCTTAATCTGAGTTAGAATCTCACATTCCTGAAACACAAATTAAAGAATAAATTAAAACTCAAAATTGATGCAATCGTTCTGAATAACCAGTAGGTGGCGACACTTACTCGTCTTCGTTTCTCAAAGTTGACGAGTCCACCCTGTCAAAGAAGAAAAAGCACCGTAAGTGAGACAGTACAAAACACAACTAAAATAGGAAAAAGCAGACAGACAGATGATAAATACAAACAACCACAATTACTGCTAAATACTGAGTTTATACGTCACATGTAAACGAGAGAATCAGGTAACAGTGGTAGAAAACCAGAAAAACTACAACAGCACTGGTTTTCTCACTTTTCTCACAGACACAGACTTTATAATCACACACAGTTCGACTCATTATCATTTTAAGCTTAAATAAGACGTTTTTAGTCGATTTGATGAGTGATTTTTTTAGCTTTGCTACAGTAAAATGTATAAATCGCCAACGGTCAGCAAACGCGCTAGCTGAAGTCTGTGCTGTTGCCGTGACAACAGAAAAGACTCACCTCCACTGTGTCGTTGAGAGCGGTGTCCAACATGGTCAAAACGGTCAGATAAGTGCCCAAATATGGAATCACGCCACTGTTCTTGGCCTAAAACACAAATAAAATGTTTAGAAGAACTATATAAAACAAACTGATTCTTAGCTGTGTTAAAAGTTGCTTATGTCAACTGAAAAGACATTGTTACTTTCTGTTTGCACATGTGATTGGAAGATAATAAAAGCCTCCGTCTCTTAAGCCTTATAAGCCACTAAATTATGGAAATTCCTGCACATGTCATAGTAATTATCTTTTAAAGTCAACAGGAACTAAACTGTCATAAAGATTATTAGCTTTACTTTGTTTCATGGAACAAAAAAGAAACCATAAACACCGGGTGCGTTCCTGCTTACAACAGTAAAAAACCCCGAACTTCTATAAAGTCTTACCATTTTTCTGGGACAAAGCTGTGGTGATTTTGAAACAGGAGTAGCGCTGTCATCCTGTGAAAATATATAAAAAATGTTTGTTAGGGTAACTAATTAAAATGAATTAAAATACTGTATATTTTTTACACAATGTCCTATGTTGCTAAATTCAATACTTGACTTATAAAAATGTCAGAATAAGAGCTAAGCTAAGTCTTATAAAAAGCCTTATAGTGGCAGCAGTAGTCAGCTGTGTTTGAACAGTTTGCTGCACTGAAAGTAAAAAGGTGCAGCCTCAGTTACACACGACTAAAGAAGCTGAGCCATGCAGCTGCACAACATACCAGACACACAAATGTTCAGCACAATCCAACCTGCCATTAGTAAAATATTTATTCATTTAAATATTGTAATTACCTCGACAAGGATCTCTCGACTTGTGGCAGTGAAAACACAGTTTTCATCAGGGAAGGTCTCACAGAGATGCTCAAATAAAACCACGCTTTCCCTAAAAACACAGAAGACAGTTCAAATTATTCTGGTAAACAAACATATAGTTAGATTTTTATAAAATATCTGTCCAAGTTGTCTTTGGCAATGTGCTTGTCCCTTGTTTGTGTTGTGGTTTAAGATTTGAATATACTGATTCACAATACCATAATTCAGAGTTACAAGAAAATTACAGCCAACATGATCAGTGAACCTTTTTATTTTTTCTTTGATTCACGTTGTAATAAAATACAATTCTTCTGTTACTTTTTTATTGAAAATGTCACCATACATTAACACTTTGAAATGATGACTTTTAGTATTTCATGATCATTTTGTGACCTGATGACAAAATGTACTGTAAATAATCTTGTCTTTGTTGTGTCAAAAATCTGCTAAATTCTTTGAACACTGACACAAAAGCATACAAACGCATTACAGACATAAAAAGATGTTAACTCAAGTGTGTTGCTGACCTGCTGACGGCCGCCCACGTCTTCTTGAGGCGATAAACTGCGTTGGACTGAAGCGCTGAGAGGATCGCTCTGAGAGACGAGAAGTTCTTTAGCTCCCTGCACTCCTGTGAACGCAAACAAATGCAGAAGTTTTATAGAAATATTCACCTTTTTACCACTACTTAACAACATACAAGCGCAGAAAAGGGTATTGTGTTTTTATAGCAAAAACTACACAAATAATCAACTTAAAAACATTACCAAAAAGATCATCAATAACAGTCTCACCTGTGCCACAGCGATCCACCTCTCTATGATGTGAGCTCTGTGGGCGGAGTTTGTGTGCGCGCCTCGAGGGACGCCGGCCTGGACGAGGGGGTGAGAGGAAGACGAGAGAGGAGCGAGGGGATGAGTTTGGAGAGGAAGAGACAGAGGGCGATGCCCCGGGACAAAGCAGAGACGTGATGACACAGTTGGTCACGGCGTTGAACTGAGAGATGGTGGCGCGGACAGTCGGAGCGAGATTCCGGTTTTCCTTTTTATCGCGCTGGGACCAGACGCAGCCGAGGCAGTGGAATGGCTTCACTTTGACAAAAAGCTCCTGCAAATGGATATAATTAGATAATACAGTCAAAGTCACTAAACACTAATACTACACTGCTAACTGGGCCAATGAGTTACTTAGGAACACTGAGGGTTTGCTTGACAGGTTAACAGGCCAATAGATAACGAGGTACCTCGTTATCTATTGGTCAACGTTTTACTGGCCTCATCATGTCCACAGTTTATAGATTTTTATAATTCTTTTCTGTATAGCATAAGTGCGAGGCTGTTACAAATCTATGCAACTGTTTTTGACCAAGACTGATAAATACTTGTACTCCATAAACAAGATTGCATCATGACGTTTGTTTCTCCTGAGCGCATCTAATATTTAGTCACAAAATGTTTTGAAAACATTTCTTTGTCTGCTGCCTCATTTGAGGTAATGTTCAAAATTTTCTGAAGACTTCTGCAAACGTCAAATGCAGAAGTCAAAAGACTTCGGCATTTGACTCAATCATCAATGATGCTGGCTAACTTGAGGAGCAGAAATCAATTTTCAGACTTTGAGCCAAATTTGACCCTATCTAAGCTGAAGTGTTCATGTCTTAGGTTGTACAACATGAATATTTACTTATAGTCAAATCCATGACTGTGATACTGAACAACTATTATCAAAATGTTTAATGTACTATGAATTCAGAAGTACGTACAGCGTCCAGTCTGGTCAGCTGCTCTGCCACTTCTCTCACAGGAAAATCCAGCACGGATTTGTCTTTCACCGAACTTTCCAACTCTTCCTCTTGATACGGATGATTCAGCTGCAGCGACGACACCTGAGCACAATCTGAAATGTACAAAAATGCAAAGTTTACAGATGCACACAGCTTAAAAATGTACGTATGAAGATTTTTAACTTGACACAGAACAGCTTTACCTCCATATCTAATGCCCAATTACCCTCAGACGCCCTTCATGCCTCTTAATGACAGTACACAAACAAAAGCTACATAACCGTTTGTCCTCTGTTACCTTCCTCTTGGAGTCTCTTGAGAAGGTGTTCGACCGTTTGAGCCAAGCGTCGAAAGTAGACCCTGCGTTTGAGTTTGGACCAGAGCAGCTTCAGTGACGGGTAGTGAGGGGGTTCATGGAAGTCGTCACCGAACTCGTCCAGCCACAGATGGATCACTGGAGACAAACCACTACCAACAGAGAAGAGTGAAAGTGATGACTGAGTGATCATTAAATGTGATGGAGAATTTCAACATGACAGTGGATTTAGACGGTGAAAATTATGAGAGCATTATTGCATAAAATTAAATCAAATATCTATTGTCTGGTAGATCTAGTTCCTAATTCAAATTTGAAGATTTAGTAGGACCACATTCTCTTTGCATTGGTGACTATACCAGCAAACGTAATATCAACCATGGGCAAGGTTGGGTTATGGCTAGGTTTAGAAACATATATTTTGGGTAAGTTTATGGGTTTAGGAAACTCATTTAAGTGGGTTTGCAGTGGTTCCAACCTGGGGGGCGGGGACCCCCAGGGGGGGCGCCTGAGATTCCAGGGGGTCCCCAGAGCTTGTCTGTTCAGAGGGTCAAGTTCTAAAAGTAGTTATAAGTGAAACTTTATTAGTAAAAAAACACAAATCAGAGCACCAATATGCTACAAGAGTTGTTTATTTGGCTGAAATCAATGTTTTAAATTCTAATTTTCATCATACAATAACAATTTAGAGGCTACCGGTTTAAACAGGGGGGCTCAACAAGTCTCCCGTTCAGTCAGGGGGGGCTTCGAGGAAAAAAGGTTGGGAACCACTGGGTTAGAGGACCATTCCTTGTCAAAAGATGCAATATTTTTGTGATATTGCTATAGCAACAACGTTAAATAAGGATGCCTTAAAAGTAGTTTAAAATCAATTAATTAAGATGCAGTTAAGATAATAATTTTGTAAGATGTTTCTAAACAATTTACTGTACAAATATCATCTCATGTGTAAAATAAAAAATTTACTTCCTGATTATAAAATATATCACACTAGAAAGTTACCAACCAACTAGGGCTGTACTCAATGTATCGATACGAGGATATATCGTGACAAGCTCATTGTTAATAGGCGTATCGTTACAGGAAGGTGTTTCGGGATATGCATGTGATATGAACCTGGACTGTAGCTTTAAGGCTGAAACTATTGAGCTGAACAATGGCTTATTTGTAAGACGGCGCATAAAGAGTAGTTTGAAAATATAATTCCTCTTTTTACTTTTAGCTTTTTTCTACATTATGGATAAAAAATATCAATGTATGGTATTTTTTTCGGCATTATTAGGAATTATATCGGGATTTTATGTGTTTTGGGATAGGTATCATATTGTGACCTCTGTATCGGGATACGTATCGTATCAGAAGGCTCTTGGCAATACCCAGCCCTGTAGCAACCATGTTGTGCACGGCACCAAAACTCTAATGTAATAAATATTTTAAAATTGGCAAATACCTCAGAATGCTTGTGCACTCATTAAAAAGGTTTTCTCATGAGAGAAATGGAAATATAGTCATCTCTCTTGTGTCCTGCCTTTTCCTCAAAAATGTGTTTTTGATTTATGAAAGATAATATATACAAAAACTGTTTTTAATTCTTCCAACCATAAAATGTGTCAGTATATTTGTGTCAGCAAAGAATTACTATTACGGGCATTATTCAATCATAAAAAGACAAAATCTAACAGCATCATAAATGTGGCTTTGGTCTCTCAACCTCCAAACCCAAAGTCGTCCTGAATGTCAGACATTTATGTATATTTACTGTGCTGCGGTGTGAATTATTCCATGTGTGTTATCTGTGATTGTTCCAGACGTGGGTCAAGTGGCCGCACTCACCTGCGAGGGCAAACAGCGTTATCGGAGTGGACCAGACATTCATCCCTGTGGAAAAGGAAAAACAAGCACTTGTCATTTGCCAAGGTTACATTTGAAAAAAGATCATAAATTCAAGAGGGAACATTGTGGTCCAGGATGAAAAGTGGTGAATGGGAAATCCTGTAAACAAGAACACGCTTCCTGTGGAAAGGTCCGGCAACACCTCACAGTGTTAAACGAACCAACAGTCGCACCAAAACTATAGAGGTTATGCACATACTTTCCTTTATTTGTAAAAATCTCTTCAACATTCTGACTGAGTGGAAAAAGTATGATAAGAACGCCTGATAAAATGTGTTTCTTAGCTGTTTTGGGGCCAAAATTTTCCCTCTGTAAGCGTTTGTTTGGTATAACTTTATCAATATTTTTTTCTGTTGTCATAGCAACAGTGCAGTCTTTAGCTGGGTTGTTTCTAAGCAATTTTAATAGCAATATAATCTAAATCAGAATAGACGCAATGTCATTTTTCATAATGTAAAGAATCCTGTACAAACAAATATCTAATACATGAGGTTTATGCATTTTGTGTCATTTAAAAGGTTTGCTTGTCTTCTGTAAATTCATTTGAACATTAATTAAATGTGAATTTCAGAAACATAGAATGCAAATATTACCTCAATCTCAATGCTTAAAAAGATGCAAATACTGTATATATTTCACTCATATTGCTCAGTTCTGCTACAAAAAAAACAAAATTATCTACAATTGCGGAGCTTCTATGTAGGTTCAGTTGCAATTCTTTTTATCATTAATTGTTCTCCAATTCTTCATGACATTAAAAATTGATTTGTCACTGATTTAACTGTTCAAGCTTTATCTAAAAGTAAAATATTTCAATCTGACTCTGATAAGGATATGATTAAAAACACCCAGTTCAAACAAATGTGGTCAATGTAGCTGCCACCAAAGCTAAAAGTCAAGTAGCAAACCTATTTACTAAAGTTAATAAATAAATATAAATGTCTAAATTATGCTTAGTGCTTATACAGATATAAGTGGTTTCCAAATTTACTTAAAGTTAATATTTGACGCTAAACTTAACTTTATTAAGCTTAAATTAGAGCTCATAAAGATTTAAAACACGTCTAAGATAAGCCACAATTAACCCAAATTAGGACAAAAACATACAACAATATAATCATCTCTAAAACTTAATATTTAAACAGTATCCAAAGTAACACCAGAGGCAGCCCACGTCCCACATATTGAGAAACAAGACCAATAGTTGCAAACATAGCAACAAGGTATTATTGTCATGCCACAAAATTTCTCAGAAAAGACCATAATGGTAATCAAACACCCTATTTTTGATCAAAATAAAAGAACTAGCTGCCTGGTTGTAAGTTAATCTGAATGTCGTCAATAGCAACGCAGCCATAAGCCAAAACAACAAACTCTAAATCACTTCAAACATCACGTTCACTTGTAATTACTGAGGAAGCTTTAAACAAATCATCGACGTATGAAGAGAGTCATCGCTGTAGAGAAGTTGTAAATATTTATGGGCCTTTAGAGAAGTGTTTGGGGAGGGAGCAGGGCAGGTCCCAGGGGAGGTACAAAGGTGGCGGCTGACTTGTTGGTTTGGAGCGTGACGTGGCCTCATCACAGAATCGTTCACATCAGCGACCGAGGTTCAGTGACGTGTGAAAAGCCCTATTGTAAATAACAATGGGATCATCTTGAAAAGGCTGAAAGTTATAAAGACACTCAGCCACGTAGGAAAAGCTCTGAAAAGTAGGGCATGTATATATTTAGCCAGAGGTAAAGATGAGCTGCGTAACTTTTTCCAGAAGAGGGTTGCTGTTAAATTGTGAATAGTGTGGCTTCAATAAGACTAAACACATAATAAGTCTCAAAACTCTCTGTGTACTTATTATTTAAGCCTTCAAATATTATTCTTGTTTACTTTTGTGATTACTGACGGAAGCATTCGTCACTAAAATTAATAAATACTTTGCACTCTTTCGCATTGCGCACTAATTAAAAGGTGTGGTCCACGTAATGAAAGACAGTTGTGTCTTTGAGCAGGACATTTCAATAACTTCGTCTTTCTTCAGCTCTTCCATGCAAATCTAATTGTAACTTGCAGAGCTTATGGTTTTAGGTATCTATGATTGGGCTACACAGAGTTTGCAAAAGGTCTTGTTTAAAGTATTAATCAGTTGTATGACTAATTAAAACCTATTTACACTAAAAGATTGAATTCAGACTACTTTAGCTAGTTGAACCGACCTGGATGTGGGACTTTATACATCTGTCCATAGCTGCAATTGACAGTAATTATTTTGACAATCATAAAATCTGCCTTTTTTGTGCAATTTACTAGTGTCATTTTGGAGTAATTGTGATAGCACCTTCTCTCAGCATAATAGGGCTGTAGTCGGTAAATAAAAATGGTCATAAATTGGTAATAAATGGTTAAAATAGTGGATTAAAAAGCTTATGATGTACAAAAAATGCGCTTACAATAATGATAATTTGTATGGCCATCAGGAAAAAATAATTGCCCGCCTCTGATCTAAACTATGCTTGAAAAGACAAAAAATATTGTGGAGTTCATGCAAAAACAATAATCTATATAGAAAATGATTAAGAAAGGAAAAGCCAAGCAAATCTTCAGATAACTCACTACTACTACACGATGTTGCTGTACAATCTAACTCCATAAAACTAAAAGAATGGGTTGACTAATGAAATTCGATCGACTTAGACTTCATCGACTGATTAATTGACTAAACAACTACAACACTAAAGCATTTAAAGCCTAGTATACTGAAGAAAACGATATTTCATTTACTAAATTAGTGTGATATAATATGATCCCAATAAAAATTTAGTTGTGATTCACTGATTAACTTGTTTCAGCCCTGGAGCATAGAATTTTTCTTTATTTGATGTTTCTGTAATTCATTGCCCCCTAATTTTCCCATTTCTGTTACTTGTTTCGAGATGATATTGATTAAAAAATAAATACATAATGATTAGTCGACAAACAATACTTTTTTGTTGTACATTGAACATTCCATAATCAACCAAAAAACAACTGACATGTGGCAACGGAAGACTTCTAGAAAGGGAACAATTAACATTTTTCTGGCTGTTTTTGTAATAAACCTCTATTGTATGTGTTGAGTATATAAATATAATAGAATACAAATATAAATCTTGTTATTTTGCATACTCACAGTGATAGTTTCAAAGGTATACCTGTAAACACCTGCTAATGCTCTGAGTCAAATATAAACACTGCCCTCATGCACCCGTATGTGTCTGGTTTCTGCGACTCACCTCTGAAACAGCAGCTCGATGAGGGCCGCGGGCGAGGTAAAGGCCCTGTAGGTCGACAAAAACACTCGAGAGAAGTCCTGCTCTTGGTGCTCGTGGTCCAAAAGGTGGCACACGAGCCGCTCCAGGGAGGCCGCTTTGAGCCTGCGCAGCTTCACCGTGTGGTACTGGGAGAAACTGAAGCTCGTGGGCAGGTCCAGACACTCGGGACTGGGCACAACAGGGTCCCGACGAAGGGTGATGCCGAAAACTGCACCATTGTCCTCCTCCTCACCCCACTCCTGCACTGGGTCCTGTAAACAAAATACAAAAAGTTATTCTACAGGGCTAAGAAATTATTTGTCACTGAAAGCCACATTTAGACCATTTACACAGACAAGTGTTGAAGGGTCGGACTACAGTGATTATTGTTATCAATTTCTACTGTTACAATCACATATCTGTAAAGCATAGACCAGATTTATTCAACTTAAGGCCCGAGTGCCAAATTGGCCCTCCAAAAATCCGATCCGGCCTAACTTAAATTACTCAGTTGGTCAATAGTTGATCCGGCCTAACTTAAATTACTCAGTTGGTCAATAGTTGATCCGGCCTAACTTAAATTACTCAGTTGGTCAATAGTTGCGTTGATTTTATTCTATTTTTACTGTTTGAAAGCATATTTGCCAATTGATCTAGTGTATTTTCCTTGTTTCATTCCCAGTTGCATTTTTGACTCATTTCCAGAGTGAAAATGCTGTATTTTTGTGTGCTCAGATAAAGATGAGTTTAAGCATTTATTTATTCATTATGTGATTTAAGATAGCGTAAGCTTTTAGTTTAATTTAATTCTGCTTTAGACATTGTTTAGTGCTGATTTAGAAGTGGCTTAATGCTGATTTGGACATTTTGTAGAGCTATAAAATCAGACGGTCGCATTAGTTACTATCATTATAAAAACAAATCTAGTCCTGTAAAGATTTAGTGCAACCTCATGTCAAAAGCGGCAACGTATTTCGCAAATATCCCGCCCAAAAGCCATAGTCCTCGCTAAAGTCTGGCCCTCCGGAAAATGAAGTTGAATATCCTGGCATTGACTATTTAACCTGTTACTGACTATTTATCAAGATATCTTTAAAGTACACAGGTGCAGACAAAGCTAAGAAATATGAAGAGTAACACTTTTTAGCCTGATTAAAACTGATTGAGGGAAACATTAGGCCCCTGAGCCGCAGTTTGTCCAGGTCTGGTCGACTCAGTTGAAGTTACGCTGTCAATTTTTTGGAGGTGGACTTGTCAACTGCACAATCCCATAGAATTAGAAAGAAAAACCATTTTTAAATGCTTTTCATGGACACTTTTTATGTAAATGTGACAAATTATGGCTAAAGGAACAACTTCCTTTTAATTAAGCATCCATTTTGTGACTGTGCAAGCATTCTAGACGTAAGGACAAAGTTTTTTATTCTTTATTTAGGCATTTAAATGACAAGAACATGCTATTTATTGACCAAGTTACACAATGGTCCTTCAAGTAAGTTTATCAGTAAATCTCCAAAGGATATATATTTACATACAATTTCCATTTTGTTGTCTCTACACTATTTTTTCTTCATTATAGTTTCAAATAATGAAGTAGATTGTTTGCCTGTACGACAAAATGTTATTGTGCAAGTGAGAAACATGACTAAGTAAATGTGTAAATTACGTTTATTAAGTTTAAGGTGTTGTGAGTGAAAACAATGTGGCCTTATAGTCTGGTCGGAGATAAATAAGTCACAGCAAACACATTAGGCCTCCTCATAATGGCTCATTTTAACGTAAGTAAATGGTGCTGGAGACCTAGTCCTGAACTCTGACACAGTTACACAAGAGGACAATGGTTAACACACATTTGCTCACACTAATATCGGCAATTGGGGCCAAACTGGGGCCAAACTGGGGCCAAACTGGGGCTAAACCAGCACTAACACAAAACCTAGCCCATGACACACAATTTAAACTAGATCAAGTGTGAATGTAGCCTAAATAAATACCTAACTTTTCATGATGGGACCCTAAAATAAAAAAGGAATCAACTCCAACGATAGAATATTTTTGAAAGAAGCAAGAAGTGTCAAATCTAATATCGTTTGTATTCCTGTAGTGTTTGAAGTAGGAAAAATCGAGAGATCGAGATTGAATCGAATCGTCAATAGAGCTGGGCAATATATCGAATTTTAGATAATATCGTGATAGTTATTTGGAAGATATGCAAAAATGGAATATCGAGTTTATCGTGTATAGTAAAAAATGCTTTAAAAAAGTTGTTTAAAGATACAAATAAAGAAAGTTACAACATTATAAATGATCAAACAAGTGCAGAAGGTGATATCTTAGTTAATTAATCACACATTGGTGTCTCAGTTGCCAAATTTATTCAGAAGTTTTTACATAATAATCTTGTTTAGCAGCATTATTCCTTTATGAATAGTAAATTAGCATGCTAACCAAAGTTTGTGGTTTTGTGAGGGCACTAAATGATTGCTAGAACATCTTAAGTCGACTAGAGATGTTTTCAGTCAACTACAGTCTAATTTTCTGATCATTAAACTTAAACTAATACACTTAAATTTGTGTTTGAACATTTTCCTGTTGGTTTGAAATAATATCGTCTGAAGATTGTAATCGGGATATGCCAAAAAATTATCGAGATATCCATTTTTGTCAATATCGCCCAGCCCTAATCGTCAATTATTTTGTTCTACATTTTGAATTGAAAGATCAAAAAACAATCCTTTGTCAGTAAAAATGTGTGGTTTTAGAGTCGAACTTTGAGAATTAAAATGTATATACAGTATAAAAAAAATCTAATAAATGGGACATGTTAAAAGTTAATGTTTTTGTTTATATTAATAAATGTTTTTGCTTTTGAAAAGGTTAAACAAAATTGAATCGAAAATTGAGACCAATCAGTATGAGGAAAAAATATCCTGATTATATTTTTTCCCAGATCGCCCAGCCTAGTTTGAAGTAAATAAAATCATCTGCTTTTTCAGAAAATTCACACTACACTGTGATCAAATCCAGCTGTAACTAAAGAACATGAAAAGGCTCATCAGAAAAAAGTATTTGGGTGAAAACAATTTGTATTTGACCATCACCTAAAAAATCAGGTTGAAAGTTGTTAGTTTGAGTGTTTTTGTTGTGTCATTGGACTAAATCACTCTAAAACACACAGCTTTATATAAAAGACTAAAAACAGCATTACAATTCAAAAGCAAATCCATATATTAGCCAGCAATGGATAACTTTTTGTATATGTTTATCACAGCAAGCAAAACCATAATTTTTGCAGTGATACTAAGGTTGCGCAGTAATTATATTTAATTAGAACTGAGATTAAAACGTGTTATTGTTCATTTCAGATAGAGTCTTTTAACCAAAAATCCACAGTGGTTTCGAGCACAATTCTGACTTTGGAAAAAAAACATTTGACATTTCTTTGTACCAGTGAATGAAATGTTGATTCATATAAAAATGGTTATTACCTTGTGTTAGATTTGACAAAGTAAACAGTCCGAAAACAGACTAAAGCAGCCTTGACACTTGATGCAGTGAGTAAAGTCAATGTGTGAGAACCAGACTGCGGCAAACCACCTGCATGATCTACTTTATAAGCAACCAATCACCACAAACTGGACATGTAAAGTATGCCTCAATGGGTAAATAAAACTCACAAAATTCAATTGACAACTGACAAAACACTGTATACCATCACAAAGTATTTACATGAAGACAAGGAGAACATGGTAAGATGAAGATAATTTTCAATGGACCTATTAAAAAAAAGGCTGTTCGGTTAGTGCTAGATAGTCAGGTCCGAAAGGACAGAAGGAGCTGTTGCCATGGTAATGAGTTTATTTCTGTTGCTAAATGGCTTAAAATTGTATATTTTTATCTAACCTTTACCCAAGCCTTTTTCCTAACCCTTTTCCTAAACTTAACCATCATCCTTCCGGACCTGATTAGCTTGGCATCAAAATGTTCCTGACTGCAACGGAATATCAGTTGGCTTGTTTATATTTTTAAAAGCTAACATTTTACCAACATGTTCACTTCCTGGTCGTTTTTTACCGTGTTTCATTTATTAAAGTCTTTAGAAATCAGGAAAATACTTCAACATAAGACATTTTTGCATTTGTAAAAGGATATGTTTGTAAACGCTAACGCTAAAGCTAAACAATTAAATGTAAACACCTTCCAAACAGACAGTTAATAGAGAGGATGAAATAGTGTTACTAATTCCCAATCTTTTGTAGTTTTATGTACTCTGCAGTGTCTCGCACTAAGTTTATCTGCTCAACAGTGTACTAAAGTGTTTAAACTCTATTTTAAATCAGTTCCCTCAGTGTTTCCTCAATTTATACATACACTATGGAGTGCATGTAATCCAAAAGTGAAGTATTTATCTAATGCAATTTTTGGAGTGTAAAAATCACTTCTGAAACATTGATTATACACAGCACAGCTAATCTTTACTTCTATGTTTTGATTACAATGCTACTTTCAGTATTAACTTCACCATCAGTTGATTGTCATGTTGTTTTTAGACTATGAGGGCAACATGAAAGGAACACTGGAAATTTGAAAATATAATTCATTGCATTTTATCTCCATGTCCAGAATATCATCTACAAGACATGTAAGGATGCAAAATGTGCTACAGTACATTACAGTACAATCAATGCCATTTTTTTAATAGCTGACATTATTTTGAGTACAACCTGGTGGCAAGTGTATGTAAACTCCCAGCTAGTCCTCGTTGTGGGAGACACTGGCAAAACTTGGTGATCATGTAAACAGAGACTATACTTCGTGTCATCTTAGTCTTGACCCTGAAGCAGTAACCACCAGCGCCAGCGTTGTTTCACTCATAACAATGAGCACAAACCGCTGTGAAAACTCTGCATATGCGTGACAGAAACCAGTGCATCGGACACAATAATGATGATTCAGCAGCACACGGAGTATCAAAGAAAGATCGATATCCAGGTAACAAAGCAGTTTCACGTGTCATGCAACTAAACATTTCTTCAAAAGCAGCAGACTTGAACATACATTTATATTTTGAGATCTGTTTTGTACCTACCATTGAAAACTGCCATTTTTCCATCATCATATCTGGCTTTACTGACGAAAAAATACACCTTGCAAACACGAAAAGCAAGCAAAAGCTCAAAAAAGACTAAATTCTCCGGTGTTAAAACTGCTAAATCCGTCAAACGCGTTACATCCATTTTTAAAAACCTAAAAATAATGAATAGAAGTTGGACAGCTTTGGTTTTTGGATGTTGTAGTCAGAGGATGCAGAAGTCAGACTGACAGCAAAGCACCGGCAGAAAGACAGGTAGCAGGGGCGGGGCTTAGGCACAGGTTGGGCGGGCTTAGAGGGAGCAAACCAATGACGTCTGTAGAAAATGTGGAGCGACACATAAACACAGATAAGATTATGAGGACTGTTACATGAGTAAAGAAAAGATAATTGGTTTGTTTAGCTTTTTTTTTTAAAGCTACAACAGCACAAAAGTATGTGTTTTAAATATGTTACTTTATTTGTCTGTTATGAAAAGGAATTGTTAAGTGTTTGGAAAAGCAGTCACAAGCATCAAGTGATTGTTTAAGTAGCCTACATTGCAAAAACTGTATTTCTAGATGAGCTAAAAAGTCTTAAAATCAGAGAATTATCATTTTTTTTGTCCATTTTCACTAGATTTGATGTATCTTCTTGATTGACAGTATTTGATTGGCTTAAAGGGTTTTGCCAACATATTTTACAACGTTTGTACTTGTTTTGTGTTCTAAAAACCAACAAACAATCTTGAAAAAGTAAAATCTGCTCTATCAATTAAGAAATTCCTACATAACTGATCAAACAACTCAAAAAAACGACGAATATTCTCAACTTTAGTCCTTTTAATCAAGACGAAAATGTATCAGCACATCTTTTGTGTTCACTTTTTCCATTTCTGGCCATTCTCAGTTATAAATAAAACCAATATGCACTCTTATTCACTTTGAAATATAGTTATTTCCACTACAAGTTGTGGAGTTTTACTGTGAGCACACAGGTATGTTCAGCCTAAAACACAAAGGTAAACAGATTAATAACTGTAAAAATAACCTAATTGGACAATTACTTACAAATATGAGCAAAAACACAAAATATTCTCATGGGTGCAGTAATTATAAACAGAAATGACAATAGAAATGACTTGCATTATCGCTCCCTAATCCACTGTGTTATTCTTTTTTATCTTTTCTATAAGTTTGTCTATTTTGTGCCGTGTTTGTGACTAAAATAACAGCTTTATCAGAAGTTCAGAGCGTCACCAGTGAGTAGTTGCATAACCTAAATACTGTCCCCCTCGTCAGACTTAAACTTGATAAACTGTTACACACACACAGAGGTCAGTTTTGAGTTTGTACATTTGAATTGTTGCTGCGTCAACAAACTCAGGCCATGTTCAGCGCTTTGGCCTTCTAAGAATCTGGACCGGGCGGTTTTCGGTTTCTCCCGTGTCGTCAGGGGCGTGAGCTGAACAAACCACAACATCAAACAGGTCTGACCGCCTTAAAATAGAAACACAGACTTTGATTTTAGAAACAAAGACAAATATAGAACGTTTAAATCCGTTATTGTGGGGGATTAAAAACAATAAATCTGATTACTCAAAGATCTGTTAACGTCTGAATGTGATAGACAATATTATTCATAACCAAACACAAACAGNAAAAAAAAGGCTGTTCGGTTAGTGCTAGATAGTCAGGTCCGAAAGGACAAAGGGAGCTGGTTGCCATGGTAATGAGTTTATTTCTGTTGCTAAATGGGCTTAAAATTGTATATTTTTTATCTTAACCTTTACCCAAGCCTTTTTCCTAACCCTTTTCCTAAACTTAACCATCATCCTTCCGGACCTGATTAGCTTGGCATCAAAATGTTCCCTGACTGCAACGGAATATCAGTTGGCTTGTTTATATTTTTAAAAAGCTAACATTTTACCAACATGTTCACTTCCTGGTCGTTTTTACCGTGTTTTCATTTATTAAAGTCTTTAGAAATCAGGAAAATACTTCAACATAAGACATTTTTGCATTTGTAAAAGGATATGTTTGTAAACGCTAACGCTAAAGCTAAACAATTTAAATGTAAACACCTTCCAAACAGACAGTTAATAGAGAGAGGATGAAATCAGTGTTACTAATTCCCAATCTTTTTGTAGTTTTATGTACTCTGCAGTGTCTCGCACTAAGTTTATCTGCTCAACAGTGTACTAAAGTGTTTAAAACTCTATTTTAAATCAGTTCCCTCAGTGTTTTCCTCAAGTTTATACATACACTATGGAGGTGCATGTAATCCAAAAGTGAATGTATTTATCTAATGCAATTTTTGGAGTGTAAAAATCACTTCTGAAACATTGATTATACACAGCACAGCTAATCTTTTACTTCTATGTTTTGATTACAATGCTACTTTCAGTATTAACTTCACCATCAGTTGATTGTCATGTTGTTTTAGACTATGAGGGCAAACATGAAAGGAAACCTGGAATTTGAAAATATAATCATTGCATTGTTATTCTCCATGTCCAGAATATCATCTACAAGACATGTAGGATGCAAAATGTGCTACAGTACATACAGTACAATCAATGCCATTTTTTTTAATAGCTGACATTATTTTGAGTACAACCTGGTGGCAAGTGTATGTAAACTCCCAGCTAGTCCTCGTTGTTGGGAGACACTGGCAAAACTTGTGATCATGTAAACAGAGACTATACTTCGTGTCATCTTAGTCTTTGACCCTGAAGCAGTAACCACCAGCGCCAGCGTTGTTTCACTCATAACAATGACACAAACGCTGTGAAAACTCTGCATATCGCGTGACAGAACCAGTGCATCGGACACATAATGATGATCAGCAGCACACGGAGTATCAAAGAAAGATCCGATATCCAGGTAACAAAGCAGTTTCACGTGTCATGCAACTAAACATTTCTTCAAAAGCAGCAGACTTGAACATACATTAATATTTGAGATCTTTTGTACCTACCATTGAAAACTGCCATTTTTCCATCATCATATCTGGCTTTACTGACGAAAAATACACCTTGCAAACACGAAAAGCAAGCAAAGCTCAAAAAAGACTAAATTCTCCGGTGTTAAAACTGCTAGAATCCGTCAAACCGTTACATCCATTTTAAAACCTAAAAATAATGAATGAGAAGTTGGACAGCTTTGGTTTTTGGATGTTGTAGTCAGAGGATGCAGAAGTCAGACTGACAGCAAAGCACCGGCAGAAAAGACAGGTAGCAGGGGCGGGGCTTAGGCACAGGTGTGGGGGGCTAGAGGAGCAAACCAATGACGTCTGTAGAAAATGTGGAGCGACACAATAAACACAGATAAGATTATGAGGACTGTTACATGAGTAAAGAAAAGATAATTGGTTTTGTTTAGCTTTTTTTTTTTAAAGCTACAACAGCACAAAAGTATGTTGTTTAAATATGTTACTTTATTTGTCTGTTATGAAAAGGAATTGTTAAGTGTTTTGGAAAAGCAGTCACAAGCATCAAGTGATTGTTTAAGTAGCCTACATTGCAAAAACTGTATTTCTAGATGAGCTAAAAAGTCTTAAAATCAGAGAATTAATCATTTTTTTTTGTCCATTTTCACTAGATTTGATGTATCTTCTTGATTGACAGTATTTGATTGGCTTAAAGGGTTTTGCCAACATATTTTTACAACGTTTGTACTTGTTTTGTGTTCTAAAAACCAACAAACAATCTTGAAAAAGTAAAATCTGCTCTATCAATTAAGAAATTCCTACATAACTGATCAAAACAACTCAAAAACAGACGAATATTCTCAACTTTAGTCCTTTTAATCAAGACGAAATGTATCAGCAATCTTTGTGTTCACTTTTCCATTTCTGGCCATTCTCAGTTATAAATAAAACCAATTATGCACTCTTATTCACTTTGAAATATAGTTATTTTCCACTACAAGTTTGTGGAGTTTTACTGTGAGCAACACAGGTATGTTCCAGCCTAAAACACAAAGGTAAACAGATTAAATAACTGTAAAAATAACCTAATTGGACACATTACTTACAAATATGAGCAACAACACAAAATATTCTCATGGGTGCAGTAATTATAAACAGAAATGACAATAGAAATGACTTGCATTATCGCTCCCTAATCCACTGTGTTTATTCTTTTTATCTTTTCTATAAGTTTGTCTATTTTGTGCCGTGTTTGTGACTAAAATAACAGCTTTATCAGAAGTTCAGAGCGTCACCAGTGAGTAGTTGCATAACCTAAATACTGTCCCCCTCGTCAGACTTAAACTTGATAAACTGTTACACACACACAGAGGTCAGTTTTGAGTTTGTACATTTGAATTGTTGCTGCGTCAACAAACTCAGGCCATGTTCAGCGCTTTGGCCTTCTAAGAATCTGGACCGGGCGGTTTTCGGTTTCTCCCGTGTCGTCAGGGGCGTGAGCTGAACAAACCACAACATCAAACAGGTCTGACCGCCTTAAAATAGAAACACAGACTTTGATTTTAGAAACAAAGACAAATATAGAACGTTTAAATCCGTTATTGTGGGGGATTAAAAACAATAAATCTGATTACTCAAAGATCTGTTAACGTCTGAATGTGATAGACAATATTATTCATAACCAAACACAAACAGGCTAAAGCAGGGCTGGGGTTTATTATTTTGACTCAAGAGCCACATTTATACCCAGAATAATGTTGGAAGGCCGAACATTGGTGTAACAAATTCTGCTCATTGCAAACACGCTTCTTTGACAAAATATAGAAAACCAGTTTATATAAAACGTTTGCTCTACCATAATAAACTTGAGATCAAGTTGAAGTTTAAGAAGTTATTATGAGTCATTTATTCTGAGAATAAAGTTAAAGTTATAAAAACATTTTGTAGATTAAATTTAAAGTTTTATGGGATTAAAATAGTTATTTTACAAGGGGAAAAAAATCAGAAATTGTAGTTGTTAGAGTCAAATGTTTGCATAAAAACACACTTTTTTATATTTACAACAATGTTCAATGATCCAAATTACAATTTTAATGTTGTAGAACTTCAAGTTTAATATTGAAAAATTGCTTTTTATAGCTTTGACTTTTCTCGTATAACATTGTGAATTAAATCTTAAAACGCTACAAGTTTTTGTCTCATAAACTTTTTTTTTATTTCTCAAAACCTTCTAGGGGCCTGACTGAAACTGATCACGGGCCGCATTTGGCCCCCGGGCCACAGTTTGCCCAGGTCTGGGCTAAAGCAAGTTTAAAGCATTTTGGTTTGATTTACGACTAATTCTAAGGAAATCGAGACATGTTGTGCTAAAACCATACTTTTACAAGAAATGTAATATTACAACATTTACAAAAAGAGCAATTTCATTACTATAGACAATATTGCAATAAGTTTAATATGTGTGCTACTTGAGTCAATAGTTAGACATTTTTTGGCACGATTTGGAAGAATTGTCATAAAGCAGCAGTGGCCCCTCAACTGACCCAAAGATCGGCCCCCAATTATTTCAATTCAACTAAATTTAAATTATATTGAACGTTTTTTTCTAAGTTTGAGATTTCTAAAGAACAAAATGATAATATGAAAGTGTGAATGACTTAAAGGGCACCTTTTGTGTTTTTGTATGTATTTAGAATTAAACTGTGTTAATATGTGTAGATCAATTTACATTGTGTTTGTTGTAAAACACAAAATAGATGTAAAACAGCTTAGAAACACAAACAGGTCCAATTGCTTCTTGTGCAAAACTGCAGAACTGATAACCACACATGCTTTACTATAAATCTGAATCTTTTGAATAATCACAATTAAACACAGACAAGTGGGCGGGGATAGGTGGTAGGTGAGGACAAGGCTTTTCTGGACAATGAAGCATACAATACAAGATTATTCAAACATGCAGGAATCATTCTTGATAAAGCTTTAAGTAAACTAATGACGAGAGAAGCAGTTATAACGAGGTTAAAAACTTGAAAAAATAGATTTAACATTAGGTCTCCTTCAAAAGTAGTAAATAATCAAATAAAATGTAAAGTTAATTTCAAACTCATTTACCTTGTGCCTGTTTTATGAATAACCTTTGAACCCGCAGACCCACTCCCATAAAGTATAAACGGCAGTTTGTTTTTATGATTAGCAAGGTGAACTGGCTACATTCACAGCTATTGGAAAATTTTGCAGGTTAAACTTGAAATTGGTGACTTTTACTGACATTTAAATCAGAAAATTGTGATATTTTAGGCGATGTACAACATGAAAGTAAAAAAATAATATGATAAGCAGCAGGGTGGTTGGTGCTATTAGGAGATTGGGCCCGCAATGACAGGGGGAATATTGAATTGAATCCAGCTAGAAAATAATATAAGACTTAAATTAAATAGCCATCGTTCCAAAAAGCACTGACAGACACGACAAAAATAAAAAGCACCATAATAGGAATCAATGAGAAAAAGCACTAGAGCAGAAATAAATTATGATTAAACAAACTCTAAACAATCTTAAAATCAAACAAAGACGAAGTGAACCTGAACAGAGACCACCAGTGATGAGAACGAGACTGTTTCCAGAGCTTCACCATTCACATGTTGTGTCACTAATGAGTTTCTCTTCAAAACAGAAAATGTCCTTTTAATTAAGCCTGCGCAATGGACCGGAGACACAGGACCAAGAAGTGCATCAATTAAGCCCAATTAGACACATGAATAAGCCATGAGGCGTCGGCCAAAGGGTAAAAAGAGAGAACAAAACGCACAATTGTTTCATTTTTAATAATATGATGGCCTGCTTCCTGGTCAGTGACAATAACTTGAAGCAACACAAAGGAACAAGGAAGATGTTCGGAGATTAACAATGATGTCACGGTGAAACTGTGAGACTATTGATAAGATTAAGAACATTTGACATCATTTAAAAAGCTCTTGTTTTTCTTATAGGTCAGCTAGTCAAACTACTAACTACTTAGAGATGTTTTAAAACTATTAGCAACCAAAAATACATGAAATAAGATGAGAAATCATGTTTGAATTGGTGCAAATAAAGGCATTGTTTACGTTTTTTGTGTTGGCCTTTGTTTCGAGGGCCTTTTTAGCAACTGTTATGCGTAATTGTATAAATATGACATCATTAATAGAGAAAACTTTGGCTTTTTGATGCTTTTTGATGCTTTTTGTGATATAGAAGTCAATTTATCTCATCTTTAAACCAATTTCTTTGTAGATTAGTAAAGGTAATAAGTGATATATTTATCGCAAAAACTTGTAATCAATAAAATGATTCTTTAATGGTTATCTGTGCCACCATAATCTCATTATATAAATCTATGGGAAACACTGGGATTGTCAAGTACAGAAGTAACATCGTCATGGAGACAAGCAGGTGCCAGACCCTCAAAATGAAGGTTACAACATAAATAAAAAGCTAGACACTTCTGGAATACTTAAAAGTGTGAGAATCTTAGGTGTGACATGTGATAAGAAGAGGCATGTGTTTACAGAAACAGTGATGGTTATGCAGAAGTAAAACTGGAAAAACCTAGAGAAGTGTGTGAGGAATGCATCAGGTGATAGAGAAACACCTCGGACCGCTTCATTGGCTGTAAAGGTATGGTTGGTTTGACTTTGAGGGTTTGCAGTAAGATTTGCATCCAAGAGCCTGAGTCAAGGCTATTCAACTTTACTTTTAGACGGCCAGGATTTATCGAGGACCATGGCTTCTGGGTCGAGTAGAAATATTCACAGGACTAGATTTGGTTCTAATAATATTAATAATCTAATCAGATTTAGTAGAAATAACTCAGCATTAAACCAGATATAAACTAGGACCAAACAAGGTCTAAAACAGAATTAAACCAGGACCAAATAAAATCTAAGGTACGCATTGTAAAAAGTGCAATCTTAAACTGGATATGAGTGAATAAATGCTTAAATTAAGTCATAATTATCTTTTTAGCATAAACATAAAACAGATTTGCCAATAGAACAAGAACAAACGGGATTGTTTTGATAAATTATGAAAAAAATTCAACTGGAATTGAAACAAGAAAAATACACAAGATCCATTTGGCTAATCTTATTTTTAGACAGAAAAAATATATGTAAACATGTAAAAAAAAAAATCAAGACAACAATTGTCTAGTTAAGTTTTTTTCCTGAGAAATAAAGCAGACACATCAATCATGAGACAGGTGCGTAGGATAAATGGATAACCCTGAAACTAGTGTGTGGACTCCTTCTTTTATTACCTGAGAAATAACCCACAATTAAGTCTACAAACAACACATTTTTGTAATATTTTGAAGGTGAATTCAGGTCCGGATAGATTTTTGGAGGCCTATTTGGCACCCGGGTCTTAAGTTGAATAGGTGGCCTAAGTTATACCTGAATTTGTTTATACACAACAATCAGACTATCACAGTTGATAGTTTTAATGTTACACTAGTAGTAGGCCTGCACAATTATTAAAATAAAAACAATTTGCTCTCTTATTCAAAGGCAGCAACTTTTGAAGTATCATAATTTCTTCACAAACATCTCCTGATTTCACCTTAAAAACAACCAAACCTGTAGTTTAGATTGTAAAATGTGTTCAGAAAACACATGTGATTCTTTAGATTGTCATTCATAGAGATAATTTGACATAATAGTAGTTTTGTCTTTACTGGACACTAGGGATGGAACAAGATCTCGTGTCACAAGATCTGGATTGTGCTCACGTGTTGAAACAGATCTCGTACATTTTTTATTTGTTTTTGTCTATTTTAGTTTGACTTGAAAAAAAAAATAGGTAAACGCTGGTAAATACCCCTCTTGTGAAGCCATAGTTTAAAAAGCATGCTACAAAATGTGAAAAGAAATTGTGAGGGCAAAATTGAGAGCAACTCTAGATTGCATAATTTATTATACATTCTGTCAAAATCATTGTTTCTTCTCGTGAACCAATCTTTTGCCTTGTCTCATCTTTTGGAAATTGCATCTTGTTGTGTGCAGTGTAGTATATGATCTTGACAAATATGAAAATTAATGAAAAACATTGCTCTGATAACAGTAGAAGCACATTATACATTCTGCAAGTCTGTGATATTTGTTCTGGTTTCAAGCCCTGATCAACTTTAACTGTATATTTTGAATTTGGAATGTAGTAAATATATTGTTTTGGGGGAGGGAAAATGAATGTGGCAGCAAATGCAGCGACACAAAAAACAAAAGCAAAAACTGTAGAGATTTAAGTCCATACCTCTTGAAGTTTGTCTAAATCCAGAGACTGAAACCTCTTGAGCCAAACGCCGGGTTCGTTGTCTGTGTGAACGTCCTCGCTGACGTTTCTCCGGAGCCATAGCCGCTTTTTGACCAGAGTCACTTTACTGCGGAGGTCCCGGCATTCTCCTCCGCCCCTCCAAACCGGCAGCCCACTTCTCATGTCCCACTCAGGGCAACTCGGGCCCACACGCCTCGTCGGATCTCTCGCCTGCCTGATGCTGCATCATCTGAGATTAAAGTACACAAATCAATGTAATCACTTAAATACAAAGCAAAGCAGTGGATTTGATTTATGAGAGAGCAACAACAGAGCTTACTGTAGTGTTCACTGAATTAGTTAAGCAGCACATTGACGCAAAAAATCTAAATGTTATATGCACCTGTACAAGGAAAAGAGACTTGGAAAAGGGTTAAGACTTAATTTACTGTCACAATATGTACGTACAAGTCTTTTTATACCATTATTCTTCAGAAAATTCCTAAAATTACAACATCTGACATTAGATTTTAATAATCACCATTGTTATGTATTGAATCGTTTTCTTATCAAATTCGATTTTGGCTTTCTGTCTGCCTTTTGAAACTAGATATTGGTCACTTTTGGAATAAAAGTAGAATAATTGTTAAGTGGTGTTTATTTAAAATCCAAACATGCCATGAGCTGTGGAAAAGTTTCAGATTGAACAGAAATTACATGAGAATTGTGTAAATGTAGGGTTTTTTATGTAAAAAGTAAGGAATAGTCTTGATTCTTGATACTAAATATGATATGATGCCACAATGATAATTAAAAATGCTCTTTTAAAATCTAATTTTCAACATATTACAATGTACTTTCTTTTTAAATATTTTGATTTTAAACACTTGATAAGTCAAATTATAAAACTTACAAAATATACAATTTTTATCTAATGTTTTTTTAATATGATATAAAAATATCTATTTATCCAGTTTATCAGATATTATCTGATTTCGATTTTGAAACCAAAATCTACATCTAGACTTCTGATGTACTTCAGCTCAAATTGCAAAAACATATTAATCACTTTTGACAAACAATGACGATTAATCGAAAGAATAATCGCCCAACTAATCATAGAAATAATCATTAGCTGCAGCCCTAATTATAGGAAATTTATGAAGAATAATGGTATAAAAGACATATTGTGATAGTAAATTAAGTCAGAACCCTTTCCCAAATCTCTTTCTTTTGACAATACTTTGCAAAGACATCAGAAATGGGCAAATATTCAACTTTTATTCCAAAAGTGACCAATATCCGATTTCAAAAGCAGCAGTGTTGTCGTGATACTAGAAAGCCAAAATCTAATTTATAAGAAAACAGTTCAAGTATACCAATGGTGATTAATACAAATCTTTAAATAATAGACTACAATTTTGACATAAAACAGTATTAAGTTTCATTATTGTTACAAGAAATCAAATAATAGTAAAGGTAGCTTTTTGAGAGAGATCCAATACATTGTAAAACTCTCCAGAACACGCTGAAATTATCAAACTGAATCTAATTTTGAATACTTGTGATAATCCTAAAAGGCAATATAGATAACCTAAATAACACAGACAAACTAATAGAGGTGAACACAATAGAAAAATATATGTACTTACCGTAAAAGAGTCCTGGAGTAGTCTGTTGAGCTGAGGGACCTGTGAGCACATACAGAGGAAACAGTAAAATGCAGTTGGATTTGTTTCTGGCATTTATCGGAGGAATGGCTGTTCCTCGTGTTTGTGGGAGGAGGATGTCAGTGAGTAATGTGTGTGTCTCTGTGTGTGTGCGCCTACTCTGCTGTGTGGTGCCAGTGCGTGGGGACATTTCTATAGTTTATTACCATTTTGCTTACAAACTGCATTGCTCGTTAAAATACACGCAAAATCAGAAGGACTTATTTGCATTTAAACATATTTTGTTAAAGTCAGCAATATGATTATGACTTAGTTTGGTGTGTAGTGCTGTAGTTGTGTATTTATTTAGTCGATTAATCAGTCGATGGAGTGTTGGTTTTTAGTCAACTTATAATTTATTAGATTATATTATTTTGTTAAACAGTACCAAAAATAAGTGAATGAGTTAAAGATTTGAGACCAAGTCATTGACCTAATCTGCCTTTTTAAATATAAGTACACTGTTTATTAATTTTCTGTATAATTTGTTGTTTTTGCATTTTTAGTCAGATAAATGGTCAGTTCAAAGACACTTTTTAGAGTCCGAGCTTTTGCCACGCCCCCTGTTTAGTCGATTAATCGGTCGATGGGAGCAGTTAAGTTGCAATTAATGAAAACAATTACAAAACTAAACTCTAAAACTAAATTTCTCCACATTACTAGAATACAAAGACAATTCACACACAACTGACAGTTTCCTAAGTAAAATTAAATGTTTCAGAAGTAAAAATTCGTCAAATCGTAACGTCTGCGCGTAGACAATGTGGTTGCTAGGTAACATTCGTAGATTTGCCGCTGTATGTCATATTTACTCGACAAAAACAAATTATTAACCCATGGAAGTATAACCACATCAAATATTTGGTGAATTTATGCAAAATGTTTAATAAAGTCTTGAGTAAGTTCAATATATCCCACTGAAAATGTCGTCTAACCTGTCTTATGGTGTTTTTGAGACGGTTTTCTGTTATTTCTGTCATCTTACCTTTGTTTTTTGCTATTATTTGCGGTTTGTCGAGGGAAAAGCATAAATAACACAAATTGCACGAGGTAAAAAAGAAGCTTAATGGTGAAAACATGTGACAATTGTCTAATTTACTGTGATACTCGTAAAAATATATATCTGAGTTTGTGCTCTGGCCTCGATTCCAAACTCCCCGCAGCAGGAAGTAGTGCAAACCCACGACTGATTTTGATTGGCTCATTTCAGTTTGCTAAAAATGTTTTGATTTTAAAGTGGAAAAAAATAATAACAATAATTTAAAAAAATAATAAATAATAATAAAATAATAATAAAAATCATCATGCATTAAATAATAAAAAACATGTATAATACAGATTAATTTATTGTTCATTGTCCATTGCTTACCATGGCTAAAAGCATTATTCTTTGTCATTAATAATCTAAAAGATAATGTCATAATTTATAAAGGTGGTGATTTCTATTAAACAATATTCATTTTAGTTGCTTTTCATTGTCTTAAATATCATTGACCTATCAAATGACTGTGATGTCAGGTGAAGTTGTGAACAGAACCTGTTGCCTTAAGTTTGGGGATAAACTATACTCAATGCTCCATAATTATAATACATACATACAAATAAAAATTAATTACAACCTAAGCAGAGAACGTGCCACAGATCATTGTCTAAAATAAAGTTTCTTTGATAAAGAAAGGCAAAGAAACAAGAACAGAAATTTTATTGTCAACCAGATCGTGTCATATTGGCTGCAAAGTCCTAAATGAGGTTTTCAATGAGTCATTTCCCAATTAGGACACTAATGCGTCACTACTAACACACAGGAGAGTCTGTGCGCCGCTGTTCAGTGTAAAAAGTATTTATTAACCCTTTAGGCGCCAGGTTTTATTAATTTGAAGTCCAAAGTAAAAACAGACTATAAACTTGATTCTGGAAAATCTCTCATTGTTATTTTGTACAACCAATAGTACAGAGTTGAATCATACATCTAAGCTACTGAAACTGAGAATTTGGAGTCTAGAGAAGCAGAGCCTGGAATGACTTGGTGCAGAATTGATACTTCGGCGCCTAAAGGGTTAACTATAGTTACCAAGCCAATCAACTAAAAAAAGTAATTGATCCTGAGCTGATAATCACACATGCAGAAGATGAGTTTTTCAAGACATTTTTGTTTAAATACTTTTAAATGTGAGAAATACGTATGAGAACACTTCAATGCACAATTTTTTATGATTTCACTTCTTCTTTAGCCAAGGCTTTTTCTTGAATTTGGAGTCCACAATCTTCTGAGATCGTCTTTTCAGAGCTTCACGTGAGACTATATCTGCCTCTTCGCCATCACTCTTTTTGTCTGAAACACAATCACAGACGTAGTAAAGATTCACCAGTAAATACACTGAACACTGTGTTTCTTGAACCTCACCATCATCAAACTGCTCCTGTTCATGGTCCTCGGGCAGCTGCACTCGAGTGTTGAAGGTCGGCAACTTCCCCTCGATTTTGAGAAAAAACTGCACAAAGAAAGAAAGAAAAACAATGCCCAGTATGAAGGAATCTCATTTTGATTTCCACACATGCTTTATCTTACAAACACCTTTCTAAAAACACCAGTGAGTTTAGCTTTTGAATAGGAACAAAAGGGATTAAAGCAAACAAACTAAATCCAGGCTTTGATCCAGGTAATTATTTAGTGATCTGTAAAGTAATTTAAGTGTGTGTATAGGTCACACTTTTCAATAAAACACAGAAGGATTGTGATTATATTTGACATTTTGCTAAAACTTTTACCCTTTTTTTGTGCTTTGACACTTACAAATATTTGATTTTTTAAAATTAATTCTAATTTACTGTTTCACTGAAAAAGTGTCAGTGGTGTGAAATGTCGAATTTCTATTGTATTCAGCTCAATGTCTTGCAATGTATTTACAAATTTCAGTGCTGCTGTAAAAATATAAGTAATGTACCACAGGGATTGTCACACAAACAGTCATAGAAAAAAAAACATGAAAATCTGTCACATGCATTTTGAAATGTTGTAATCAAAAACTGATTTCTTCCCATTATAACACTGATTCCTCATCAAAAACACAGATTTGTCAGTGATTGCATCTGGACATGCGTCAGTCCTGGTCTGGGACAATTTTTATTTGCTATTTGTTGTTGAGCAATCTGCCTGCATTTCATGATAATCTGTTGGTATTGACCAAATATTTCATTGTTTGAATTTCTGACAATTTTGTTTGCTAAATCAACAATCATGTGACGTCCACTGAGATAACTGCTGTGGTGACTTTGGGCTATACAAATAAATTGAATTGAATTAGATCTGAGATGCCACAGGTACATCTCTGAGATCTTCTGCACTGTTTTAAGGCCATAATTCACTAAGCATATCAGGCAAGATCAGTTTGATTATTTCCCCTGTGTAATCTCCTTCGCAGTCAGCAGCTGTCAAACCGATTAAACTAGTTGAATAGCAACTATAATGGGGAGAAGACTGGACTCTGTGGGATGCAGGAGAAGCAACTGTGTCGAAGATTGAAGAAGTTTAAGAGATCGTTCATACCACCAGCCCTAAGACAGTAAACCCTTTCTACTACAACAACTACTACTGTATTTATCTATCTCGATGGAGCTTTAACGCAAAACTCCTGATGTGAGCTTTTTGATCATAAGAATATAAAAGTAATAACTAACAACAGTACTAAAGTGAACATCAAGTTGTGAAGCATTGCACTAGATAAGGGCGACAGAAGTTTCTCCATCTCTGCACTGACCTCACCACTTTTAAGAAAAATCTGAAGACCTTTCTGTTTAAATCTGCTTTAATTTTTGATTCATGTTTTAATGACTAACTGTTTTTATGTATTGAACCTTTGTTTAACTTCCTTTGTCTGTAAAGCATCTTTGAGTGTCTAGAAAAGTGCGACTTTTTAACTTTGGGAAGTCCACCGAGATGACTGTTGTTGTGATTTTGGGCTATATAAAAATACAGATTTGATTTGATACGCCACAAGGCGTTCCTTATCTGAATTAATCATTTTTGTTTACAGTGTAATTTTCCTTTCAACTTTGCACAACTCGTTCTATGCTGGTCGTACCTATAAATAGTGTTTCTAGGTGTTTAAATGTCTATCAAACACAAACAGACAATAATATGAAGAGTGTGTGCACACTTAAGTCACATGCGTCAGTGACATTATACAAATATTCTAATGATGCGAGTGACATCAATAAGATGCCACACATTCTCCTTTAATCAGTGTGATAATAAAAGATGTTTGGGTGAGTCTGTGAATTTGGATATTAAAATAGCAGCGGCCTGAATCATCATCATCAGCACTGTTGTAAATGTAACATTACCTTTTCGTCCTCCATCATCTTCATAATGACAGAGATGTCTTTTTCTGGGAGCTCGCTGTGGAGAGACAGAAGCTTCAGCTCGCACTCGCTGAGCAAATCTACGACTCTGGACTCTGTGGACGCCGTGGTGGCCGTGTCATCCACAACCTGAAACCAATCAGTCACAAATATACACTGAGCACTTACATACTAAATATATAATGAGCACTTACATACATACATCTTACTCAAGCCTTTGAATTTAACTACAAATGTGAATATTGTCAAGTATATTTTATCATTGCCACTGTCATAGTCTGTTTGTAAAGGCCAATATTTGGCACCTCAAAGAAAACAGAAGTCTGCAGGTTTGAAGATATTTCACCAAACACTACTATAACACTATTTATTTAATTCTCTTTATTTAAGTCTATTTCAACAATTGTTCAATAAATCATGTATCTAATAATAATACATAAGTTTCATGTAAAAAACTGTGTCACTTTTGTGGCGGAAACATTAGATTTGAGCTGATAAAAAGTCCACTGAGCTTGCTTTGAATTCCAGGCTGGAATTCCCAGTAGCTCCAGACAATCATTATCTAATTTCGGTATTAATTCAGGGATTTATAATTATGGCTTCCTTTTTCAACAATTTTCTACATTTGGACACCTTTTTTAACATCATGCCTCAGGGCTACTTCAGTATACTGCTTATACTTTCTGTATCTCTTAAACATATCTCTTTATAAATCTGATATACTCTATGTTTATTTACTGATTTTAGTGTGATTGATATGACTTCTTAAAAACAGTGTGGTGGGTTTTACCAGAGGGATGTGCTGCAGTTTGTCTGCGAGGTGCTTCACTCCGGCCTCGGCGGTGCTCAGAGTTTTGTCGATGGCGCTCAGACTGTCTTTGGCCTCGTCACACCTCCTCTGAGCCGCCTGCAGCTGCTGCTCACAGTCATCCAGGATGTGCTGGTCCCTGTCCCGTCAGAGAGACCCTGAATTACCTCAACTGATAATATAACCAGGGCGCCCCAGGGACAGAAACTTCTTACACTAAGAGGTTAAGCAAGTGACATCACAGTCTCTAAATGCTATTAGTGAGTGGTAAAAATGCATGAAAGTCAAAAGACATTTTCTCCTGTAAGAGCAGAAAACACAACTAGCATATGAAAAATAATAAAGTATACCCATCCACAACTCTGCCAAATATTGAGTTTGTGTTTGACATGAAAAAGAAAAACAAGTAAATAGTGGACAGAGCCAAAAACACTTTTCACACTGACACAGACTTAGGGATCACAAACAATTCATAAGAAAATTTGTATGTAGTGCGACAGCTAAAATGTTAACAAACAAGCAAGTTATAAGCTCTGCACAGTTGCCATAACAACAAAAAACTACCTTCAGATTTTCCCTAACATGTTATCGGTCATTTATCATGAGGAAAAGACTTAAAGGGAACCCTGACTATGAAGACAAATCTGGCTAAAACACTAGTACTGGTCATGCTTCTTAAAATAAATTACAAACAAATATATAACTGCTTACTATTTTTTATAAAATTGGCATTGTTTATGTTGTTTTCAAGCCACTGGGAGCCGCCATTTTGGTTGATGACATAAAATAGTGTTTCCATGGTTACTCCCACAATTTCATCTGTGAACAGTTGCCACAAAAACACCACTGACAGTGTCCAGTTCTTGCCTCTTCCTCTTGATTATCTTCAGTGTCACTAGATTCCATATAATCGTTCTGTATTTGGCTTTGACTCCTGGGTTAAACTGAAAAGGTTTAACACAGGAGTTCATGTTACTTAGTTACCTGCTACTGCCTGTTACCTTGACAACACTATTTTATGTCATAACCGCAGCAAAATGGCAGCCTTCATGTCATTTCTTCATAACACTATTTTAATATAACTACAAATACTTCCTATGTATTTGTCCTGTATTTATATAGTGATGATATTATAAGTGTTTTAGGATAAACATGTGATTATATCCAGGGTTCGCTTTAAAAAATCAACCTAAATATTCCTAACATTCATTCATACATTAAAAGATCTTGCGTATTGCCACAACACTATGGAGCTTGTGATTACCTGGATATTTTTGCTTCTCCAGAATATTTCTTATCCTCAAACTGTTGACTTAGCTGCTCCTTCTGTTCCTTCAGCTCAGCCAAAGTGTTTTTATTTTCCTCCGTGAGTTTCTCCAGATGCTCGTGGATGCCTTTCTGCGTGGCGAAGCGTTCTGCAACCTCCTGAGCAGAAAAACAAACAAGGCAGCGTCAATATCTATCACTGTAAACTGAAAAAAACACAGATGAACCATACTGTGTAGCTGTGTTGATACCTGTATGTTTGTGACCCCTGTGGCTTCCTTGATTTGCCAAAACGCATCGTCAAAAGGGAGATGGCTTTGTCCTCGTCCTCGGCGGTCCTGGTGGTGCTGCGCTGGGCCTCACTGCTCAGGTCGTCCACAGGTACAGCTGCTCTCTGCGTCTGCATTGGACCAAGCTTACGTTATTTAAACAGCAAAAATCTGACACCCAGTTAGTCCGTTTTGCATTTTGCTTCAGTGTTTGAGGTTGTCTAGTTGGTAATGTCTTAAAAAATATAAATAATTCAGTTCAATTCAGTAATTCAGAATAGAAAATACCCTTTTTTCCACTTTGGCTGACAGGATTTTGCGCTCTTCCACCTTGGTCTTGTGTCGTTCCCTCTCCTTTCGATCCTTGTAGAGCACTTCCTCTTTTTGCTGTAACTCGGCCTGGAGAGAAAATGGGAAATACATTACATACGTCCTTTATGTTTATCAGTGCAACATGCTGTTTTTCTAGTGTTTTTACTTTGGAAATCTCTGCAGAGAGCTGGGCTTCCTGGCTTCTGGCCTGAAGGACTAAAAGCTCCTCTTTGTGTTTCAGTATTTCTGACTCTAAACTGTCCAACTGACCCGAGAAGTTCAGACTCTCGTCCTGCAAAGCAAACACATGTTTAGAGAATTAGTAAGCTGCACTTTAATGTCCCTGTAGTGGTATTTGTCCTCTGCATTTGGCTCATGTCACTGGAGAGAAGAACAGTGTCCAACAAAGCAAAAGTAGGGTGACCAGATTTTCAAATTGAAAACTGGGACACACTCAAATGGGAGTTAAAAGTCATAAAATAAAATTATGAAATATTGAAAAAGGCCGTATGTTAGTATGCAGTGAGTCAGTATCAAATTTAAGAGAATTCTGACAATGTTTCTCCCAATTTTGACTAAAAACGGCAATATATTAACGTATTTATTATACTGCTGGGTTTCAAAATGGTCGAAAACTGGGACAACTGGGACTTCTTGTGTGTAAAACTGGGACAAATTAAAGGTTTTAGTTACATTTATTGGGACATGGGACACAGCACTTAAAAATAGGGACTGTCCCAGGTAAATAGGGACATCTGGTCACCCTAAAGCCAAGGTCTAATTCACTGTTTTCCAAAGTGAGGAACAAATGATTTGGAAGTTATCATTTACATACTTATTTATTTTTTTAAACCAAAAAACTACTTATTTTTGTATAACTGTGTCAAATACCTACAACATAATGAGTTCTGGGTTGTTTGTTTTTTGGAAGTTCTGGTCTGAAAAACTTGGTCTAATCTAAACTATTTGATAATACAAAAAGCAACAGGTAATACATGATAAGTCTGTTGTTTCTCTAGAAGATCAGTCTTATTTTGAACAAGTTTTAAAGAAGATTAGCATATAAAAGATGACAGTAGTAGTTGTTACCTGTAGATGGCTTTTGAGTGTCAGATAGTTTCTAGTGATGTTTTCTGCCTCCTTATATTTCAGCTGAGTCTTCTCCAAATTATTTTCTAGGGTTCGCAGTTTCTGAAGACAGACACGAGACATAACATAAAGGAAACAGCTTTTGCAAAGAACCTGCTGCAATAATAATGTAATATAATCACCATTGCATCTTCCTCTCTTCTCTGGGCTCGAGGATCTGTAGTTTTAGTGCTGCTCTGAGGTTTCAGTCTTTCATACTCAAGCTTCAGTTCATTCATTTGCTCCTGCAGAGTGTGTGTGATGTGTTTTTGGGCGTTAAGGCGCTTTTTCTTTGTCTGGAGCTTTCTGTCTAGAGTGGCCAGAGCTGTCTGCATACAACAAGTGTAAACAACACATTTTGTGTGATTAAGTGTAATGTATGTCTTAAATAAGAATAACTTTTACCTTTCCTGACATATTGCGAAAAGCATCTTTCTCAGAGACATTGCCAAAGTCATGAAAAGCAACTTTGACAACATGTTTATCCCGCTGGAAAACAAATCAAATGTAGTTACTAGTTTCCCAAATTCTCTACACTTACATACAGCAGCACAAGTAACTTGACTGGGCTTGACTCACATCAGTGGCTGCTGCGAGGTTCTTGTAGAGTCTGGTGTTTTCGTCTCTCAGTCGTTGGATTGTGTCTCTGTTCTTTCTGATGGAGGCTTGAGAGTTTTCATAAAAAGCAGTTCTGTCTCCCTCTGGTGGACATCATTTTGAATTACACGCCTGAACTTTTTTTTTTTTTTTTACACTTGATTTAACAACTTAATGTGTAAATAGGGGCTATGCAGATGTCACAGCAATCTAAATATCAACAGTAAAGACCAGAAATTCTAACAAACAAAGGTTAAGAAACTTAGCTGTTAACGCTAATTCACCTAACGTTAACTAAGCTAATTTAAGCTTAAGTTAGTTGTTAATTCACGTAAATTTGTTTTGTTTTGTACCTAAAAGTTGAATCCTTCGCTGCAGATCCGTTATTTGGTCGCTCAGTGGAGATTTGTGTGTATCTGCGCTGAACGGCATCTTTATATTTTAGCAGTGAAGATCATCCGTGTTTAACGCACCTCCATACGCTCACACTGTTGCTAAGCAACGTGTCACAAACAGTCAGAGCGCGCGCCTCGTGGCCAAAGAGGAGCACTCATAGATATATCTTATATCTATGGAGCACTGACCGGGTAAAAAAAATACATACATACATTTTTTTTTTTTGATCCAAGAGACAACACAAACTTTGTCAATATGTTTTATTTTAATTCCGCAAAACGTAATGCATGCTACAGTAAAAAAACAAGTTTGTTTGACAGACATTTCAAAACGTAGAAAAATACTGCTAGAGTTAAGGCACTTTCTGCCATTTGAAATCTCATAAGGCCATTGGTTTCAAGCATTATTTTAAACTTGAGTTAGTTTTCTATATAGTAATGTTTCAGCTTTGGTAAGTGGTCAAGTCAGTGCAAAGGGCTTTTAAAACAGACATTACATTATTCATATTGTGGCTTTCTGCCACATTACTTCAGTTCAATTCATAATCAGACTGCATGGCAGTATGAACAAATAACATGTAAACATATCAACAGAAAAACGAAATGTACAATAATAAATCCCACAGTAGTTTCTCTTTACAGCCTATATTCCTTCAGAGAAGTCCTGCATTTCAAATACTTCACAATACAAGTATTTGATACTTAACTAGTGCCTCTAATTCCCTGAACCAGATGACACTTGGACTCCTTTAGTAATGGTACTATTGAGAACATTCATAACCACATCAGAACCCCTCTCTTGTATGTACACACGGCCCAGTAGGACTATGTTAGTCCACTTGTTTGGGCTGTTCATTGGTTTTCTTCAGAAGCTCCAACAGGCCCTGGGACATGAAGTACGGCCGCTCCGCTGACCCATCGTTACGCTCAAGGTCTTCCACTGTACAGAAGCAGACAAGTTACACTGTTTTAGGCAAGTTATAATTATGAATAATTATCTAGTGTTTACTGTAACCTTTGTGAAGTCAACTTACCTGCTCATGGTCAGATATCCCCCAGTTAACATTTACACTTTAATGTTAAATACAATCACTTTTAATAAAGATATACATTGTCCAGTAAATATGGAATGTCATAGGTCAGAAAATCATTGTACACATTTCACAAGATGACGAACAAGAAGATTACAAAAGCATCAAAAGACAAAATGTTAGCAAGCATTCAAAGGCCAAGTTGACATCATGCAGCACTTAGACAGAAGAGAGAGAAAGAGGAGAGGGAGGAGGAGAGAAGAGCAAGGCAGGCAGAGGTCAGTAAACAAGTGGGTTTCAATTAAGGCTGCATAATATGTCTGTCAGTTTAGCAGTTTTATACAAATACAATTCATATGAAGAAAAACGTTGCATATTAGTTACAGTGTCTGATTGATACTGATGTTATTTTACTGTTAAATCCTTGACAAATTCACAAACAAGGGATATATTATATATATGTTAATGTTTTATGTGTTTAATAAAGTTGTTTTTGTAAGCATAAGTTGTTTACTCGTTTTTTTTCTGTTTAAAAATCTATACTTAAGTGAAAAATAGAACTGGGAATGAATTGAAAAATCAAGAAATCAAGATTTAGCCGTGCCAAATAATCAATTATCAAGTCTTTTTTCTAAATAAAAAATGTGTGACTAAATACAATTGTTTAAGAAAGCGTTTAAGTATAACTTTGTCTTCAATTAGACTCGATAATCTTTCAAATAATCTTGTAAGTAGGCTACAATCAGAGTACTGTACTTAAGTTTTTGTTTTTTTTTTCATCTGTACTGTACTTGAGTGTCACAAAATCTGGTGACTTTTTACTTTTACTTCTTACATTTTTCAAAAAGTATCAGTACTTTCTATTCCCTGCATTTTAAAAACAGGTTATAAGCCCATAAACAGTTGTTATTCCTGTTAAAACCAGGTCAGACCTGTATCAGAGCTTTGTGAACAAATAAAATTGCCAAAACTTTATCATTTCCAACATTATAAAAGTCAGAATAATTCTAATTAATTTACTGTAAAGCCTATCGCACACTCCACATTACAAAACAACTTTGCACACTGCAGAAATGTATTTATAGATTCACTCTAGGCTTAAAACCTGGATTTTAACCTTTATTTATTTATTTTTTTTTAAGATGGTGTTATTTGATACTTAGATTATATGACTTGTTTCGATGTGTTTTCTGCCTTGTTTCAATAAATTTGTTCTTATTTCAAGTCAAATTATTTGCTAATTATGTAAGATTTTTTGACTCACCTCAGTGGCAAATTTGAGTAAAGTCAAATCTATTGAAAACAGCGAAAATGTGAAATAAAAAAGGGAAATAAGATGCCAATTTTTTGTATTCTAGCAGCTTTAACAGAGAATAGATAATAGCAGTGTGATTCTACTTGTTACTTTTTTTCTACTAAAGTAAATTCACACAGGTTTACTTTTGTACTTTTACTCAAGTAAAGAGTTTCATCAGGATTTTGACTTTTACCAGAGTTGTTTTTTACACAAGTAACTGTACATTACTTGAGTAGTGAGCTTCAGTACTTTTGTCATCTCTGGCTACAATAACAATGTATACTTTTGCTTTCATTTTGTTTCAGCGTATAGTAAAAGAATACTAATCAAAGAGCAATACTAAACTTAACCATTTCAAATCAACCATATTATGCAGCCCTAGATTGTATCAGTAAAGAGAGGTCACGAAAGTTAGTTTTTACAATCACAGCACTCTTACACCATTCTGAGAGGCAAGAAGGTGGTTATACAATACTCTGGACCCCATTTTTGATTCTGACAAGAAGACTGAGGCCAAATATGAACGACATTACGTGATATGCAAGAAGTCCCATGTGAAAAAAGCGAGATCCAGTTTATCAAATATGTCTGTTACATTTTGGCGTCAGCTGGTATTATTGTAAACGGTGAAACAGAGAGTCACCATTTGGACGTATTGTTTGACTGTAAACACGATAGTCCTGAATTAGTTAAGACAAAATAAACAAAACTTTGACATCAGGCACAGGTTCAGCACTCACAATTTGTTTTTTTTGTACAGATCTTCACGATATAAAACCAACACTGACCAACCTTAACCCACAAAAGCGATTTTCAAGCTACAGAGATGCACTGGGCTTTATAAAAACCTGCTTCACTCATCACGGTTAGTCCATTTCATCAGCTGGGACAGTACAACACTCACAAAGCAAAAAGGCAATCTCAATTTTAAACGTGTTTGCCGCACATTGATCGAAACAGGTCCATACCACAAAAAAAGTCGTAGTTTTAGTCGATTTATTCTTTCGGAGTGGTCGCGTCAGTGTCTTGCTTGGGATCTTCTTCATCTTTCTTGTCGACTGTCTCCTCTGATTTGATTTCATCTTTTGGAGCAGGTGCGTCCTCTGTCTTTTCCTCAACTTTAACCTCTGCTTCCTTAATTTCTGGCTTTTGTTCGATGTCGTTAGCTTGTATGTCGTTTTGTACCACTTTGCCGTCCTCTGCTGCGGTTGTTCTTCAGCGTTTTCCTGCAGGGGTTGCGCTTCTTCGTTGTTTTGCGTGAGCACCGGTTGTTGCTTCAGCTGGATCTCTCCATCCTGCGGTTGCTGCTGTAGCGGAGTTTCTTCTTCACACTTAACCTCATCCACATCTTTAGCCGATTCCAGCTGCTCCCCGCCATCGTGTTCCTCCTCTGCTTTCTTAGTTTTTGATAGAATTTCATGTAACTCCAGAGACATGAAGTAGGGTCTGTCCGAAGAGCCGTCGTTTCGTTCTAAATCTTCGCCTTTTCAGTGTTAAGTGCACGTATGTGATGTGGTTGAGTTGGTTAAAGGGGAAAAAAAGATGAAATAAAAGCCAGAAATAATATCAAAAGTGTGGAAATTAATGTGACAAAATTAGTGGGAGAAAGAAACAAGAAGCAGAGTTAGAAAAGCTAGAATTACCAGACATTAGCAGTAGTTTTACATATAATAATTTGCTTTTGCCACATACAGTATATGTACTTACAGAAACACAGGAAGAGCGTGTCAACACACATGGCGTAAACACTGAAGAATCCGTGTGCGATGAGGTAGGACCCCACAACAACCGTCTGGAAAATACACAAACAAAGTAGTTATAACTTCAAACATTCATTTACTTCCACTCGCAGCAGGGCCATGTTGGGTTTCTTAGTCCCGTACTAGGAATGTAGTTTTTTTAGTCTTTTAGTTGGTCAATTTAGTCTTAGTCAACCAAAATTGTGTTAGTTAACCAATTATGATTCTAATTCTAAAGTAGAAAGCAAAGTGTTAAATATCTGAAAAGGTAATGTAGTTAAAGTAGAACTAAGTCATATTTTCACACGCTTTTGTAAGTCTCTGTGATGATCGTTACATATTTATTTTTGTCTCCCATACAAAAGGTTCCCTTGCCCTCTTTGAAACACATTCCGGCTCAAATTTCTTTCCAGAGAAACCCTGACTCTTTGATTCTTTTATCTAGCAGTGCAAAATGTGCTTAGATGTGTTTTTGCTGCCATATTCTAATCTTAGAATTACGCAAAAATGAGAAAATAAATAAACTATGTTGAGTTTCGATTCAGTTGGCTAGAGAACTTACACAACACAAGAGAACTTTAGGAAGAGCACTTCTGCTTGAAAGGGAAGGTTTTAACTTTTTTTTACAATGTTTATATGAGTTTATGTCTGACACATTCTCGAGATACTTTCTGAGAGCTTTTGCCACACCCATTTTTTGACAATGGAGCTCAACAGTGGTTCAGCAACGCCCTGGTTCCAGCAGTACAGAACGCCATTATAAACTCACTTAAGGATTTTGAAAAATGTATACGTATAGTGCAGGGACTTCTTATTTGCTTAATTAAATAATAAGTTGATTGTGTTCATAATTGCAGAGTCTCTCACCATTATTGGCACCCAGTAATAGTTGAGAGACGGAGCAGCATCTTCCACCGCTTTAATCCTTCCAGAAAAGAAGAAGAAAGAGAAGATACCTGCAGAAAAAATACAAGTGAAAATATTACTTTCTACACAGATTTTTTGGGGGGGTGAAGTTAAAAGTGCATTTCACACGTTTGGTGGGATTGTAGACCTCTGTGAAGTCGCCCCCCATCAAATGCACTTCTACACAAAAACTAGGTAAATCGTTTGTGCTTCGTTTGTACCATTCTGTGCCGCAAAAAGTTTTGTTTGTGTCGCTTTTGCTTGCTTTTATAGGTCAAATATTGTATTTTTTAGTAGCATATTTTATTGTGTAAATGTGCATTTGATTGGAGGGAGGATTGTAGCTGTGGTGAATTAAATTAAGTTGATGAACGTTTGAAAATAAAAGGAAGTACAGCTGAGTTTCTATCTGTGTCATCACTATATTATACAGTTTAATTCAGGGACAGTTTATGAGCGTTGAACACACTTTTCACACAATTTACACTGTAATGCAGAAAAAAGTTATCAATTAATTTAATTTGCTGTTAACATGCTTCGGCCCTTGACTATATTAAGATTGCTACTTAAAATTTAAAGAAGCCTAAACCTCATCAATTGTGTAAAACTTTAAATGACTTATATTGTAGGATTAAGTAAACAGACTACTTTTTAATGTAGTCTGTTTAATTACTTCAAAAAGGGCAATCAGGTAATCCATAAAGTCGGATACTTGGAACATACAAACTCATTATTCTTAAAGTCAAATTTATTAAAGCTGAATGATCTTGTTCATTATTCAACAGCACAGTTAATGTACAGGGCAAACAATAATGCTCTTCCTGAAAATTATTCAAACGCCGAGAAGGGAGGTATCCACTGAGAGGAGAGGATAATTTTAAAGTAAACACCTCACGAACAACGAGGAAACATTTCTGTGTGTCTGTGAGCTGAGAATGAGCTATAAGCTAAAATATCTACCACTGCAAATACTTATGTATGTATAAATATATTTGCAGCTTACTATGAGTTCTGTTTTTGGCTGTGTAACCTGTATGTTAGTGAATATACAATGACAATGATTTGACAAGGAATGTACAGGAAATTACTTTTGAAATGTAAATTAATTTATTATTCTTTTTATGTTATGTTTTTCTTATGTATCTTAATGTTATCTTTAAATGAAAATATGTACACTGGAATGTTTGAAAAGGATCAGTGTCTGGAACTATCCCTCTTCAGTTGCTCAAAATAAAGAAAGAATAATAATTATTTAAAAAAATTAATCCTCAAACCTGTCATATCTGAAAATATGACTCAATTTTAAACATACCAACAATTCCAACAATAAGGAGCTTTCCAAGAAACAGCAGAAAATCAGTGACTTTGTCCAAAACAGCCACTCTGTAAAAGAAAACAAGAGTTGAATTGAACTGACGTGTGCGTAAAATTGTAAATGGTTTCGTTTTATAAAAGATTCAGACCTGACAATTTTCTCATGAGGAGGAAGAACGCGTCTCTGGCAGAAGTGCAGAAGCTTTTCCCATAGATGGCGATCTGTGTGGGAAAATACACGACTTTCACTACAACACAGACACACACAAATGTCCTGGGTCTAAACGAGGCAGTGGTGGATGAAGTACTCAAGTAAAAGTACAGATACTAGGGCAAAAATGTTCCCAAGGTAAAGTAAAAGTATCACATACAAAAATCTACTTAAGTTAAAGTATTAAAGTATTAGTAGAAAAATGTGCTTTTAGAGTAAAAAGTAAAAGTATTTCCTACAGTATTTCCTTTAGATGTTTAATGTGGCACTTTTTGAGGCAAAAAATCAATTGTAGCAGAAACTTAAACTTTTACACTTTCTTTGGAACATTCTTGATTGGGAAATCTATGTTTTATGTCCTAAAAATATGGCAAATTATAGTCCAATTTGTACATTTCTTTCTTTTATTTAAGTCTCATTTTGGTTCAAAAGTTACTAAAGTCAGATTTTTTGGTCGGATGAAGCAACAGAATTGACAACTTGTTTATTTAGCCAGTTTATTATTTTTTTATTTTGATCAAAATCGTTTAAAATTCAAAAAATAAATACATAAAAAATAATAAATAATAACTAGGGAAATTGTCACCTTTTCAGACACTCTCAAACCTACAGATAAGTACTTTTACTTTTTAGTCCTTTTCAAAAATGTAGAACAGATACCTGCTCTCAAATGCAGGGAAGTAAAAGTAAAAGTATACAGAATAAAATATACCTTATAAAGTTGCTTAAGTACTTTTGCTTTTGTACTTAGTTACTTTCCACCACTGAAACGGGGTCAGTGAACTCACCATGATGTAGGCGTTCCTGTTTAGGAACTTGATGCATTTCTCGAGGCACCAGAAGCAGCACTTCATACAGCTCAGCATGAACTTGGCACACTTGTTCTGAGCGCCTGTGAATGAGGGAAAAAAACGCTTGAAAAAACCCACCATGAACTTAAAACTATAACTTGTAAATCTTGCTAAATGTTTGCACCTTTCAGTTTGTGATCCAGATACTCCAGAAGGACCCTGATGACCTGGACTATAGACAATATGAGAGAGCCAAAAGCCAGGGAGCCCGTGTGGTATCTGAACAGAAGGAGAGAGTCTGGCTGTGAGCTCAAAAACACGCTTTTCCCAGTCGCCAATCTTCCTACAGACAACGCCATCTGTCACACGCAGAGGCAATTTCCCCAAAACTTTCAGGCATTTCTCTTTCTCTTTCCAAACACCGAACGCAACCCAGATTAAACTCCACGAGAATATTTTTAGAAGGAACAACTGGGAATGACTAATATGTTAATTGTGCTTCAGCTACACTTGAAAAAATGTGTGACTCTGTACAGCATTTAACATATCTAGCATATGGGGGCGGGGGATCACATTTATAACTGGAAAATGGACATAAGTGCCAGACGTTGGGACATATGAGTCAGAGGTTATGAGGAACATTGCTTAGATGTACAGTATGGTATTCATTGTTTGTTTTGTTATTTCTCTCTCTGCATTTTGCTTTCTGAAATTAAAATTACTCTATAATAAACAAATAAAAATAAATAAAATTTGTTTATCTGAACAACAAACCTTTCTATTAGTTACTAGTGTTTCTACTGTAAAAGTCTTACAATGAAAACTCTGCCACTTGGCAATGTTGTTGTTTTGTGTTCTTAGTAGTTTTCTCCTTACACATAATTTTTGCATGTACTTTTTTTTATCATAGCTTGTATTTTAAACCCACTGCGAGTTGTTTATTACACTTATACCAAGATCCTACAAACATATCAAAAATATATCAGCCTGTTTAGAGTGGGTATGTTCAAACACATCAAACTCATTGAAAGCCATTAGGAGAAGAGAACAGCAGTGTGATTGGATGAATAGGCTCTGTGCATGCATAGACTTTATCTATCAGTGCACAGAACATCAGTTGGTTGTTTTTGTTAAAAATAGCTAACTTCTACAAGCATTTCCTGTTAGCGTTAGCATTTAGATACAAACACGTATCTTTTTAAACACTGAAGTGTCCTATGGTGAATTATTCTTCTGATTTGTGAAGTCTTTAATGTGTTTTCTGTACATTCACCACAAACTCACTGTCACTGTCTGATCTTCTGACTATTTATTGTTTTAAGCTGCTGTAGTGAAAACCTCATAGAAATGAACAGAACAAGAAATGCTTGTATGTACAGAAGTTAGCCATTTTGAACATAAACAAACCAACTGATGCTCAGTTTTGAGTGGATAATACACACTGGCCTTTGCTGTAAGACACAGCCAAATTAAGACTATTTTGACCCAAAACTGGCTAATTTGCTCAGTTTGCACTCAAATTGTCAAAAAATTGACTCAGAACAGAAGGCAATGCCATTTAAACACCATGTATACAGCTTAACAGCCCAAAAAGTTGTTTGAGGGTTTAGAATGACTTTAAGTTTATAGAAGATAGTCCTTCCAGTAGTGTTCATCCGTTGCTATGGTGATGGCCAGAGTGCAGTGATATAGAAAATGAAACTGTTGCCATAACTTTTTTATCAATAACTCACTCCAGTTAGCATTGAAATTCTTACTGACAATGGTATAAAGCCGGTTAATTATGGTAAAGATTGATGACAGTTTGCAACAACACATTTGAAAAGTTTTACAAATATTTAAGGTATTAAAAGAGGCTATACAAATATTCATGTACCTCAGCGCTCGTCCCAGTGAGGAGAAAATGGGGTAAGCAGGGATGTCCTCAGGCTTCTTAAAGGCCCAGTAATATGAGGCAAAAGCCCCCGACAGAGTGACCTGCCCCAGAGCGGTCACAAAATTGGCACACCAGAAGAAGAGGAAGACATTGTAGAACTGGAACAAGATGAGATATTTGTGATAGAGAGTTTCTCCGCCGTAAAACGCAAACAGGCACTCTGCGTCTGGACACTGCTGCGAGATGTTAGACGTGTTGAAAGTCTGGAGAGAAAAGAAGAATATAATTTAAATATAACGCACATGATGTATAAAAAGTCTTGAACTATACTATACAATAATGTTACCTTGGGGTCACAAGTCTCTCGCGCATATTCACACTCGGACGTATTAAAGACTTTGTAAATCTGCTCATTGGAGGTGGACAAGAATCTGGACACACAGGTTCAGGAAATTAAAGAAGTCAGGTGGCTTGTATTTAAAAAAGCTAACAATTTACTTTCTGTTCAAATAATTTCTGGGTGATTTTCAATAACTTCAGAATAAAATGAAAAATTAGTGGTTTTCTCAGACATGTTCAAAACTTGCTAAAACGCTAAGATTAAACAACTGCAGAGAATAAGTTAGCAGTTGTAAAATTGAATAAAAGTGAATAAATCTTGCAGATTTGAAGACAGACAAAAACACCATTAATAGAAAATTATCTATATCTTAGTGCTATAGTCCTTTAGTCAATTAATCGGTCAATAAAGTCATAGTCGGCCAAAATTTATTTTAGTCGACTAATTATTTGAGTTAGGTTATAGAGGGATTTTCGGTCGACGTCACTCCTCTCCGTTTGATTACATGGAGAAACTTCTTTGAATTGGCTCTGTGCAGTTTGCCTGTTTTCGTTCAAAATTGTACATCCTGTACACACAACCACTTCCAGTTCAATTCTCTTCTATGGGGTTTTCACTACATCAGTTTAAAACAAATAAATACTCTTTAGTTCAGACAGCTGTGATGAATGTTACAGAAAACATGTTAAAGACTTTACATATTAGAAGAATATTTCACCAGAGACACTTGTGTGTTTAAAAAGAGACATGTTTGTGTCTAAATGCTAACGCTAACAGGAAGTTGTCGCATGTACAGAAGTAAGCCATTTTGAACGTACACAAGTCAAATGAAATTCCGTGCACACAGCCAATTAAACAACAAAACGGGACAAGAGCTAGCTGTTTTAATCAGGTATGAACCGGTCTACGTCTGTCTCCTGAAGCTTGAGGCAGCGTTCGCGCGCATCACCCATGCTGATAAACAAAACATGTATCTATAGCTTCAGTTAATTCACTTCTTTATATGGCTTTTTAGAAATAATTCTTTACAGAGGGATTTTTTGTTTATCAACACGGCCTGTAGAAAGAGCCGCCTCTCATCGACACAAACAGTGGAAACAAGTCAAAAAAGCTCTGTTGTCAGCTAACTACAAGAGTTTATCACTGTGAGAAAGGTTATGCTGCTAAGTCAACATTTGTGAATGAAATTCAATCCTACAAAGGAGCAAATTAGTCTAGAATGTCTTTTCACATATAATCACATTGTTTCCTCTTCATTTTCAGAATAAAATCGCTGTTTAGTTCAAATAAATGGTCAAGATCTTTTTTAGCTTTGGAGCTTTGGTCACACCCCGTTTTTTCATCAATTAATTTAGTCTTTAGTCGACCAAGAATTTCTTTGGTCAATTACAGCTTTACTATAACTAAAGTAAGATTTCTTTCTGGAAGGATACACGGCAGTAATGGCCCAGTAAGCGATCACCACAGCCAAAAGGGCAAAGGTCAGGAGAGGGTAAAACAGGGATGACATAACATGACCTATGGCTCTGAAAAACAAAAGAAACATTGAATTAAAAAGAGCAAACATTCATAGTCTTGCAGAAGAAGTATGTGATAACAAAGTGGAACTGACCTGCTGGCTTCTTTGATGAGAGCAATGGCAATGAGCAGTCTTTTCCTCAAGAATATAAGCAACAAAATGATGACAAACTCGACAATGCACAGGATTATCACTGTAAGAGTTGTCATTGAGAAACATTAATGGTAAATAAACTTATAAGACAAGTATAAAGGTTAAAAGCACTTACTGAACGCGAGCCACGTTTGCCTGATTTGCAGATAAACAGAGAAGTCCGTTTGCAGGCCCAGATCTCGGATTGTGACATCAGATCCTGGCTCGCCCTTCAGACTGGCAAACTCCATGTAGCAGTGGAAAATCCCTGGAAACAATCCGCGACAAATCAAAATTAACAACCGAATAAAACGCTGTTAGTTGGTGCAAAACAGTTTCACTTCTTACCGTAGCCAATGACGAGAATGACCAGGACAATCATGACCCACACCATGATTCCAGCCAGAAATCGCAGCAGCACGATGAAGATTAAGCTGACGACCATAGCAATCAACAGTCCACTGTGAAGAGGAAGAAGAGTCATATTAGTTGTTTTACAGTTTTTCTCAATCGCTTTGGCACATTTTTTGAAATTTGGTTTAGTTTGATCACTTGTTTCCAACATTTATCTGAATAAAGGTTGAGATACGCAGAACAATTTTCATTCATTCTCACAGTTTTCAGACTCTTTCTCAGAACAGCTCCCATTCACAAACTCACATGTGCAGTGAGTTTAGTTTGTTTTTCAAACACCACAGACCTGTTCACACATGATACAGGACTTTTGTTTTAACACTGCTAGTTTTTATTTACAAACTCACACATCACAGCAAAATCTAAAATCACACGAGCAGAAAGATCAAACAACAAAGAACAAACACATGAATGAAACAGGACAATCGTCTGAGCAGAAAACACAAACTGTAGGAAAAAAATCAACTAAATATATTTTCAATGTAATTGTGTTTCTGTTTGTCGTCTCTCAACTATCTTCAGCAAAGTGTAAATATTTAGTTATATAATATATTTCACAATTCAAAATTGACAGTAAATGTGTATTTTTCATCTTTTTTTTTTCTTTATATATTATTTGTATTTCCAGTGTTGGTGATGTTACAGGTAAAATAATAGACCATAGTAAAAAAGAGGAGTGGATGCCAGGGTGCTGCAAATAAAAAAGCTTATTTCGAGTCTAGATCTATAATATATATATTTCATGTTTGTGTCATGGCAACCTCAGAACCAATCAGGAGCCAAGATACACACTTTCTTGACAGCCTTGGGGTCTGATTGGTCTGTTGTTTTAGCTCAGATCTTGATTTAAAGTCACTAAAACAGCAGTAAAATTTCTTGAAATGAATATATTAAGAGAGGCGAACCGGAGACAGCCAAAGGAGCCTTATCGTGCTACTGGCTACTTCCTATTTAAAACACAGCAGCCTGTCCACTCCTTCATACCGTCTATATGACAGACTTACAGAAGAATCCAGTGCCAGGATTGCGTATAGTCTTCAAAAATCCTCATTGCGACTTGACGAGCTTCGACAACCACATTTGACTTCCTGTGTGAACAAAAGTAAACAAGTTGGCACAGGTGCAGCTCAAGGTTACAGATATTTGCCATTTTAGAAGAACAACTTGACTTTGTAAAGTTACTACAGTCAACACAAATCTCATGGAAACTTAAACTGATCCACAATTATAGGCTGGGCATTAAGAAAAAAAAAATCACACGTTGTCATGTTGATAAATCTATATTTTCTGTAAGCTTTTACAATAAAATATCTTTCCCTGCTGGTTTCAGAAACAAGACTTTTAATCATTGCTATTTAACAAGATTTTGTCAAATATCTCTGCTCCAAACCACATGTTTTCTACTCAAAGAATGTTGGATTTAGACTCCTGCGAATCATTGACAGAGTTCATTCAGTTCGTACACGTTTTCAAATAAAACTCTTTCAAGATATTTCAAGCACCTCTAAGGTAAACCTAGCAAGTTTTTTCCAGCAAATTACAATTTAAATTTCAGATTTTTAAAGGTAACAAGGTTCTCTCCCAAAATGTCAAATCTGTGGTAAGGGTAACTTAAGAGATGACGCTTTTTTCAAGCACCTTATACTAAAAAGCAAGCATTTTTACCTGCCTTGAATGGTAAAATTAGGTGTAGTAGCTGATTTTCACATTGCAAAAACATTTTTTAGGTTTAAATCTGGCATCTTCCTCTCATAACTCCTTTGACACATACTTAATACAAACAAGTATTCTTTTTGATTGCAATTACAGCTTATAAACTTCTTTTTACAAACAACAAAGTGAAACTGGAGAGGACCACCCAAGCTCAGCCAATCAGAGGGTTGCATTCGACTCCTGATTAGAACTAAAATTCTTTATTATTAAGTTCAGACAGTACACAGTGGTCTCATTTGTCATAGACCAGGGGTGTCTAAACATAACGCCATATAATACACGGCTGTGAAGTGAATCATTCAAAATCTTGCATTTGACCTAATTTTCAATGAACCTCCACACTTTTATTAATCAAATCAGTTTCAACTTTACACTTCATATTTGAAAATGCTAATCTCTTAATTCATAAACCTAAAATATTGAATGAATTAGCAGACAGAGACTCACTTTGATGCGTCCAGTACTTCAGTGGCATTAACAGTTTTTCCTTCTCCATCTTCAAAAACGGTCTCATTGCCGACCACCACGAGCCCACCTTTCATCGTTCCCAAAGCAGGAAGACAGCGCCGCGTGACTACACGAAAAAGAAAACAGTGTTGTTAAATCCTCAAATATAATCTTTTATAAAACTGTATTTAGTCATAGTAAAAGAGGCAGCATAATATAGCCTTTTTATGCCCTCTAATGATTTTTTATTACAGTAAAACAGAAATAATACTTGATTAGTTAATTTCAACACAATGGGGCATTTATCTTTTTTCTTTTATGTTTGTTATCGTTGGTTTTTAGTATTTACACATTCTAAATTTTCGCAATGAATGGCAAAAAAATACATAAGAGTCCAGAGTTCTACTGTGAATTCTACTTTTCTACAGTCCTGCAGTGACTATACTCATTCACTTTTAAATTATAGCAAAAATAAAACATTTTAATTTTAGCTGCCCTTCATCAGTATTAAATATTATTGTCCTGCTGCCTGTACAATTCAACTGAACAGAATTATTAACTGCAATCACTGAAAAACAAGCGTCAGTGTTAGCCCTAAAATTGCTAATCATATTTCCCACCATAAACAATGCATCATGAAAGATATAATTTTCCCAGCCTTAAACTGTGTGTGACAGATTAGACTATATTTTCAGTAAAACACAGTGAACATAATAATATTTACATTTTTTATATATACGTATATATATTTTTGGGCGCTTTTAGACGACATATGTGGAGGGATTCTGTTTTAGAACTCAGATACTTCTTTAATTTTATACTTCTATTTCTCATTTTCTACATAATTTGCAACTTAACTGCAGTAAAACTATGATGAATGTTTACCACAAAAACTATAACACCAAAACTAAAGCTCTTATGTAAAAAAAAAAAAAAAAGTCCATTATAACACTTTTTTTTAAATTTTGACTTAGTTTGGTGTTATAGTTTTTGTGGTAAATATTAATCATTAGTTTTACAGCAATTAAATTCCAATTCATGAAGAAATTGACAACTGAAAGTACAAAATTACAGGAAGTAATTGAAGTTTTAAAATAGAATCCCTGCACGTGTGTCATCTAAAAGCACTAAAAGGCAAAAACAGTTTACACACAACTGACACAGTTTCCTGGAATTTACGCAATCGTTTATTACAGTTAAAGTGTTATAAGTTATAATAACTTGTCACATTGTCACTCCTTTGTTATTTATGTTGATTTTAGCCCAGATTTACAATGTGGTTGCTAGGTAACCTTTGTGAATTCCCCTCCACATTTGTCATATTTGAACAAAAGACGATAATGAACTTCATCAAAACAACCAAAATGGGTAAAAACAAGCTAAATGTTTAGTGAAATCTTAATCATGTTTACTATGTTCCACTAAAAATGTAGTCTAACCTGTCATATGCACTTTATTAACTACTTTAACTGACTTACATGGTTTACTGGGCATGAGCATGGCAGGACATAAGCCGTCCCTCAGGATCTCAGGAGGACTCTAAACGATGACACGGGTTAAAGTTGATGTTTAATTGTCATAAAAGAAGACAGATGTTTGAACATTTACCTTAGTGAAGTCGACTCCTTCCTTACAGAACTGTTTGTAGTATTCGTGCTCACCCATAAGTTTGGCTTTTATCAGCGTTAGATGTTTGTCGGGACATTTCTCCACGCACAGCTGAATCACAGAAAACCAAAAATAGGCTTGTGTTGAACGACAGTCACACAAAAGTCCAAGTTACTTTTCACAAATACTGACCTGTGTGGTGGGGCACTGAAATTCCAGCAGAACTAATGGGCTGGCACATTTTAGGATGTTAAAATAGAACAAAAATGGCTTGTTCCTGTAAAATGGACATTGATATCAAATTAAATCATTATTCAGGGGTATTTGATGACATTATATTGTTGTCCTGGGCTTTCAGCAGAATCCTAAAGCATCATGGGTGTGTCTGACTCACTCCAGGGGCGTCCCAGCCTGTCCGCAGAACTGCCCTCTGCTGTCGGTGGGGTAAATCACTTTCCTGGGATCACCTTGGGACCAGGCTGCAAAAGAACGTCAGGCAAGTAAGAATTTTGTGGAAAAACAAGAAGATAAAAAGTTAATATGAAAGGCACTGCACCTGATTTTTACCATCTTAAACACACAAACATATTTCCTAATTTTAAAACCTTTTTACAGTTGTTCACGTTTAAGCATTCTGAGCATCATAATTCTTCATCAGATTGAGTTTAAGAGCTTTTCACAACTAGCATGGGTTGAGTCGTGTCAGTATGCTAACAAAGCTAGCTGTAGGCTTAAAGTGAGGCTAAACATGCAGTCAGAGAATTACTCCGCCCATAACTGCACTGCAAATAGGCTTGCAAAAGTGGGAAATGCCCAGTCGGAGTGAACAAACTGATGGACAGCACGAAGTATGGAAAGTGAGCATAGAGAGTGATGTGAGTTTTGTGTGGGACCGGTCCTGACGTCCGGTGAGGTTTACAGCTGCTGAGGATGTGCAGCACAGGTAGTTGCTTACTTGCACTTCAAGATTCTTTTTATTTACTTTGCAGACATGTGCATGAAACCTTTCCTTTACATGAGCTCATGTGAGTTTTTCCATCTGAGTCAAAGAACTGATCATTTTGTTACTAAGCGAGTGATGACTTTTCAACTCGCCACAGAGACCGTGTCAGAAGGAGGAGCTTTTAGAGGCCACCTGAGCGGCTTGGCTGCGGCGTCAACTCAATGTGACAATGTGTATTGAAATGTACTGACATCGTTTGACCATCGCGGCAGCACAGTGATTGTATTTGCACACATCACTGCTAAAATGAACGAATTTGCACATACATTTTGACCCCATACACACAGTTTGACAGTGAAAAAGTTGATTTTGCGCTTAGTTTCACTTTAAAGCAGAAGCAAGTACACAGTCTTTGTTTTCGGGACAAAATGCTCTATTATTAGACTTAAACAGGACATAGCAAACAGTTTTTCACCCACATGCATACTTTGACAATATATCAGTGCAAAGGCAAAATCGATTGAAGGTTTTTAATTTTTACCTGGCATAGTGCCTTTAAACTACAAGTATGTTATGTTATATGTTATGTTATGTTATTAATGTTATGTTATGAGAGTCACAGTCAACACAGCTCTAAGCTCTTTGTTACACAGTAAATTAAAATCATGAACTTACCGAGAATACCCACAGCGAAGTATCCCAACACGGCGAGGATGAAGAGAATGCAGCAGAGGATGTCAGTGCAGCCCCTGAGAGGAAAAGTAAGTTAAATAATGTGAGAAATATTAAAATCGTATCATGTCTTTTAACATCGAAAAGTGCCCTATGCTAAGAAAGTCTACTACTAAAGAGACTTTTAAAAATGAAGCTTCAAGCTGAGCTTAAATATTCTGTTTGCATTATGAACATTAAAAATTCCCAAGACAGAAATGGGAGTTAATGAAATTAACAAAGTTTCAGGAGCAGGACCACAGCCCCTTCGCACCAGGAAACCACGCCTTGTTCGCCTTTTTGGACACACCTCCAATTACCCAGAAGCCGCTACTTAAACCATCCTTTCCTAACAACACGTCTTGTCTCAGATCTCTTGACCCCACCCTCCCACCCCATATCTCATCTGTCCTCCTGCTGAAGACATCTCTATCTACATGTGGGGGGGGGTCCTGAATCGGCTGCATGGATCGCCGAGACAGAGCCCCCACACACAGTCTCCCCGAGCCATCCATCAATCAATCATCAATAAATATATTAATTGCATTCTCTGATGTGATGTGGTCCTTGCTAGTGAATGCTCATTAACCCTTTACCTACTACTGCCATAATGGCCGTTTTTTAAATATTTTGGAAAAATGACCTTAAAATTCTCATGCAAAGTCTTAGATGTGTGTAATTTTGTACATAGTAGCAGAAGTAGTTATGTTATTCTAATTAATATCTTTTTCATCATTATTTAACATTTTAAAGCTAGTTTTAGGGATTTAAATTAGGAAAATCACAAAAACGGAATTGATTTTTTTAAAGAATTTAGTGAAAAAATATTGTAATTGATCATGAAGTTGCAATTTTACATTTTAAAATTATGCATATACATGCTGGCAATGAATATAAATCACTGTTTGAGTCTGTGGCTCTGATTCAAAGCATTAACATTGCATAAAACTATATATTTCACAGGCGGAATTCTGCACAACAAATTGATATTCATGTATTACATATCAAAAATATTTTTTTTGCCAAAATAAATTATGAAAACAATTTAAAATGGTTATAACAACAAAATATATGCATTTTTAATACAAAAAGTGCACTAAGAGTTAATAAATTAAACTGCAAACGTGCAGAATATACAATAGTGCAAAGATGAATTACTTACTATAGAGAATGAATAAAATACAACAGTAACAAATGTAACACAACGCTAAAAAAAAAAAAAAAATAAATAAAAAACTTGGTGGAGCTGGAATCCTCTAATCTGACTCTTCTAGGGTTATCCACTTCTGACAAGGTGAGTGACAGATGTCATATTGATGCTGGTGGACAACTACACCCCTTCCTCGCCCTCTGTCAGTCTTCTCATCAAAGAGGTCCACACTGAAAGAAAAATACAACATCACTATTTTGACAATGGCCTATATTGTGACAAATATAATAATAAGCTGACTAATAAAGGATTTGTGTTACAAGTGTTGTCAGTTTGACACACTTTTTCCACATAAATAGATTGTGAAGTGAGTGTGAGTGAAGTGAAATACTGTTATTATAAAAAGTGAATTTGTCTGTAAATCAGTGTAAAATTTCTATACTGTCCAGTATGTATCTGACATAATTACATACAGGCTTTCAGAAACCAAGTCATAAAAATAATAAAAAAAGAGTGTTATTACATACCTCAGCTCGAGGACGAATCCTCTGAACAGCTGTCGTCCTCCATGAACCACCGCTGACTTTTTATGGCTCTTTGCGGCACGTCAAACATTCTCTCCCGAGTAAAATAAATAAATAAACACACACACAAGCGCTTTTTCTCTATCCTTTCACTTCTCCCCCCTCCTCTGCTGAGTTTGTTGCGATTTTTCCTTGTATTGTTCCACTCCTCTTTTGTTTCGTATCTCGTGCGCTCCTCTGCACTTTCCCTCACTCGGAGCTGTCATTGGCTCATTTTCACCCAACTTTTCCCTCCTTTCAACACGTGACACTCTCCACTACCGTAAAATACACTGTAAATACCGATAGGCGAAGGAAACGCCATTGGATTTTTCCAGAAAAACCAGTGGCGCATGAACACTACGGTAGCTAGCTTGGAGCGCAGGGCTCCGCCTACGCTCTGTATATTCTACAACGAATCTACGCAGAATGCGTAGAGTTATCGTAGTAACCCGGATACCATTTGAAATCACGGAATCTCAGCTTTCTAATGCTTTTTACGGCTCTTGGATACGATGAACTATCGCGAAGTTACGTTAGTAACAACACCGCAAGTGCAAAATATAGCACCAGTGCCATATCCGTAGATAAAGGGTTAAACAAACAGCCAAACAAATAAAGTAAATCATAATATTTTTACCTGTTTTGAATGGGTCCTTTGAAACTTGGATCAAACTTTCTGGACTCTCCTGGAAGACACAAAAGGCTAAATTACATATTTGCCAAGAACAAATTATTATCTCATCTCTTGTGTTTACTACCTTTTCACAATAACTCACATAGAGCTTAAAAAAAAAAAACCACTATACTCATGTAAATCTGCCATTTTTGCGGCCAGTACAGAAAGCTTCTATAAGGGTACATTCGCCAAAACCATGTGAAAAAGTAAATAAACCAGGCGTGGAACAACTTGATAAGATCCTGTGGCACTTGGTGTTTCCTCTAGGTTTATTGGCTTAGCAGGGCTGCTTTGGCTGCGAATGTGCTCTGTGAGAAAAGTATACATGGATCTATTTAATGCTGGTTTATAATTGTAGTTGTAATTGGTGAGTTGTAAGTTAATTTAAAGCGAAGTGAAAGATTAGATGTGAAACACGTGATAATTTTAGGTTATTTACATACAAATTCTCAAAAAAATGAATAATGTGACAAGCAGGGTGGTGGATTGTGTTAGATGGGTGGTGGTGGTGGTGGTGTATAATTGTAGGAAAAACACTGATAAATATATCTATCTACCTGTCTGTAGTGTCAGAATATGCTTTAATTGCTAATTTGGTTTAACAGTTGAAATTTCTATTGATGTGTGATGTTACAATCTCGAGATTTATGAAGATAGCAAACATTCCATATGATCTACTTATTACAAAAGATTGGAGTCAGTTTAATTACCATATTTATAGATTTGCAATCAGTATTTTCTCTGTACATTCCCGGCCTAAACTTTGCGTAATTAACCAAGTATGTCTCAGTGACTCACTACAGCTGAGTCTGAGTCAGAAATCTGTTTTTTAGAGACCAATGTCACAAATTGTACTCATATTGGATTACAACATTACAATTTAAGCACTATATTTCTTAATAATCTTAAATACTTCTCATATGTGGTCCCTAATCAAAGTAACAAAATGTATAGCATTTAACGAAGAATTTGTATTTTCATTGCAACTTTTGTAAAGAAGCAAAAAGAGCCTGCCGCTATGGCCCTAAACTTCAGCTGTTTATGTCTCACTTTTCGTCTTCAACAACTTCTTGGTTGTTTGTGTTTGATTTTTGCTTAAAACTTTCAAAAGTAGGACTTTTGCTTTCTACTTCACCACATTACTACCATCGGATTGATTTATATTAGTGTAAATCTGCACTGGTAAAGGGTGCATAGAGTGACACAAAGGGATTTTTCAGCCGTACTGTCATGCCAAGCAGCAGCCCACAAAATGTCTCCCTACAGACGCCAGGCGCCATGGAAACACCTCAGACGCAGCAGAGACAAAGCCTCACCCACTTTACTACGACTATGCTCATAATAACTGTCATCTACAACTGCAATGAATCTCCAGCATTTTCACGTCAAAGGGAGTATAATTTCAATTTTTAATAGGTAGTTTATTACTAACTGTATCAACAAAACATTATCATTAATAATGGAGTGGAAAGTAGCAAATTACAAAAGGTTTACTGTAATGAAGTATATTTTTGGGGTAATGAGAATTATATGAGTAGATTTTAAAAACATTATTTATATTACACTTCAGCATTGAGCATAATTCTGGCATTGTTTGTAAAAAGTTGATCTGTAGAGTATGCTACAGCACAATCATCTCACTACATCACCTGCTCTGACCAGAGAATACACAAACTGTGGCTAAAGGATGTACTTTTAACTTGAATATAGTTTTGACAGCAGGACTTGTGCTTGTAATAACTCTTGTAACAGTACCGTTACTTGAATACACATTTTAGAAATCCTTCTCTTTTCACCACTGTCATTAGTAGACAACTTCCTGCCTCAGTGTTTATGGTGATGATGCTACATGTTTTTATTTTACTGTTTTATTCTTATTTAACTTGTTTCAGTCAGTCCAGACAGTGTATTTAAGATACATGTTGGATTTCTGTGTCTGTTTTTACAGGAAACCAGTTTGTCACAGATGTTTTGCCGAGGCAGGAACATGTTCAAGTGTCACATCCTTTAACTCTACAGGCTCTTAGATCTTAGAAGTATTGAGATGCTCTAGCCACAATAAATGTAAACAAAATATACTTCATTAACAATGTTAATGAAGTATATTTCATTAACATTGTGATAAACAGAACACTAAGGTTCAATATGATTATGGTCGCAACATTTTGCTCTGAATGAATTACATTTTAAAAGATAACTTTAAAAAAATAAGACACAAATAGAGCTGAGCAAATCATGGAAAAAACGAGAGATTGAGAGTCATGCTGAATTGTCAATTATTCGGTTGGATTTTTTAAATTGAAAGATCGACAACCAATCTGTTGTCAACAAAAACTTGTGGTTTGGAGCAGAAGTCAAACTTTGAGGCAGAAGATATATAATGATTTTTTTTTTATCTAAGAAAAGAAACATATATTTTTTTTTTGTTTGTTTTTTTGTAATGTTCATAAAAGCCATTATTATTTTGCTCCTGAAAAGGTTAAACTAAACTGAATCAAAAATTGAGATCAACATGACTAAAACAAATTCATCATCGATCTTATTTTTTCCCAGATTGCCCCGGCCCTAACTGTAAATACTTATGCACTTTGTAAAAAAATCAAACTTGAAAAAAGGGCTGAAATGGCAAAACAAGCTTTCCTCCCTTTTATAAATGAATCAGCACCAACAACGGTAATATTAACTACTGCAATGCAGCTTTATCTATAAGTTAGTCACAAACCATCACCAGATCAAACTTATGACAGGATTACCAAGACAAAAACATGTCACAAAATAATGCTAAATTGTATTTTGTCCCAGGCCTGCACAGATCAGGTCATTGTTCTCTCTTCAGGGTCGACGTATAACTGTAACACTTTGACACACCTACGTGGTTTTACAGAGTCCGACTATAACATTACTGTAATAAGACCGTGGCATTAACAGACAACCAAACTAAATATTATATGTACAAAAAATGTTATTACAGATTGTACTAATAGTCATAATAAGCTATAATGTTTTGTTATATTCATACCTTTTTTATAGTTTGTCATCTTGTTTCGTTTCTCTGCTCTCTTGCTGTGTATTTACATTTCCTTCCTGTAATACTCCTCAAATTCTCACTTCCTCACAGACAAATACACTATTCTGTCTCTCTCTCTGGTCCCTCTGGTGGCTGAATGTGTCGGGGGAAAAGACACAACAGGTGCACTATAACTAACAGGGGACTGGTGGCGCCTCTCGCTTCGCTGTTTAGACAAAGAACAGAAATATTAAAGTCAAAACAACAAGAAATTCAACTAAACCACATTTTCTCAAGTCTTATTTTGATGGTACGTTTAAAGTGGTGTGGATTACATTTCATCAGATCATATTGTTTGTTTTCCATGTAATGTCATTCATTCTTCTGAGAATGAAGAGTTAATAATTCACAGTGTTGACACCTGAGACACTTACGTATTCGATGCATTTTGGGAAACCAGCTGGTACTGCCACCGCTGATGTCACGACGGGTGTATAAAATAGATCAACCAAAGAAATTATTGGTTATAAAAAGGATAAAAAGGTTCCAACAAAATAATGCTTACTTTCTGTTTCTGACCTATATAAATTGGAAATAATCTAAATAAAAAAAATAGTCAACAACACTTATGAATATGAATATTATTATCATTATTATTCTACACAACTTTCAGAAGGGCAGTGCTTCACTTTACCAAAGTATAAAACTAGACAGAGCCACAAACAGAACATACTAAGTTGTGCTTATAGATTCAAGACGCAACTCAAAATCCATTAAGCTATGATCTAGGGCTGTGCAGTCAAATTTCAATTTCAATTACAATTATTGCTGTAATCATTTACAAAAATCTTGTAATCGAGTAATTCAGATTTTTGATCGTAACTTGTAAGTCTTAAGTCATAAATACTCTTTATGTCCTAGATTTGGAAAATTTGTTTCTTTATAATTGTAGAATACATTTACGTTTATTTCTCTGAGAGCTGTCTCACATTTCCTTCTATCTCTTCACTCTCTACATTTAGTTGGCACTAATGCTTTGCAGTCTCTCTAAGCACATAATTGTTTGGATAATCGTGATTATTTTTTTCATCATAATCAAGCAGCCTTACAATGATCTCAAATGAAACTGCCATTTTACTGTTGTAATGTGTCTCTCCTTTTTGTCTCAAAAAAAGGTACTGGATATAAGTGTTCTTATAGGAAATGTAAACTGTTTCAAGTATTGTGTACATAAGTGTGGTTACATTTGTGAATTGTAATTTTTAAAATTCTGATTGATAAAGGAAGAGGAGCTGACGCAGAACGCCGCCGGTGCAGATGAGGATTATTAGCATCAACAATTAAAAGTATTAAATATTTCAAAGATAAGAACTGAATGATGATGATTTAAAATTATTTGTGATGTTGTAGACTGTTCTGTTCTTTATATTTGTGCTGATATCCAAAACATTTTAATTATCATTTACAGCACAGCGATGCCCACTTGACCATAGAGAGTTAAATGTCTCTTACTGCTGTGAAGTCATTTATCTTGATGGCTGCATATCTGGAGGCGTCTACAAGAGACAATATAGACCACAGCAGTGTCCTGTAATTTGAATGGCACACACTGGTCTGCCCACCTCCTGCATGAGACACCACTGCAGCAGCACGCTAGCCCTTACACTGTATGAAGAAACACAATGCCAACTATTGATCTGAATCACAGACCTGCGACAAGGAGAGGGGCATTGTCTTGTAATGTAACGTACAAAGAACTGAAAGAATGGCACTGTCAGACAAAAGGGGCACGTTGAAAACCATAAACTTGTAAATATTAGGCCTGTAGTCAACTAAAGAAGTTCTAGGTTGACTGAAAAAGACAACTCACAGAGGGGGTGTTGTGATCTCTAACTAATCATTGTCTTAAAAAATCTCTGAAAATCTTTGGTAAAAACTTTCATTCTACGTTGTAGCTAATATTAAAAAAATGGCAACATTTTAAACATGCTTTCTTCACTTTTTAATTAGTCCGATGAGTCCCACACTTTTTAAACCAAAAGTTTCTCCAGAGGTACACTAGATCAGCCTTCTATGCAGAGGCAAGGTTGGCCAAATGTCTTGGACACAAGACACAACAACAAATCTCGCTAGTGGTACGTTGTGTTCAGAGGTCTCTCATTCAATACTAAGCAGGCCCTGACTGGATTAGCTTCTGAGATCTGACGTTATCCGGCTTTGACAAGCAGGTATAGGCTAGGCAATCTGATAAAATATAATAATGATGAATTACCCAGCCTACAAGCAGGTATGGCCACCTAATTGTGATTTTTTTTTCTCAAGTTTTCTTGTTTGTGTCTATTGATTATAGTGATCTCCATGTTATCGTTAAAATTGTAATTCTAGTCTAGTAACTTATAGTGTAGTCGTTTACTTGCTAGTGATTAATCGGTCGAGCATTCTTAGTCGACTAACATTTGTAGTAATTGACAAATTCTTTTCTTGAGACGGTAAGGATATACACTAAAAACATGGTCATCTTAAAGTAGAACAAGTGAGTCTGAGCCCGAAAGAAGACATATTTAACAGAATAAAGTAGATTTTGACTGATTTAAAATAAGATTGCCAATGGAACAAGAATAAATGTCGTCTTAAAATATGAAAATACACATTTATTCTAAATTTAAATCTGCAAAAATGCTTCTGCACTTGGAATAATGGAATAAGAACTATATTTACATGTTCTAAAGAAAAGTCATAAAATATTCTCATTTATCATGATAACTACCATTTAATTGAACCCCTTTTCTTTTACTTGTTTGCATTATAAGTTTGTTTTTTTCCAGTGAATGTTGAACACTAAAGTAGTGAATTGGCTGAAGATTTTGGGTCAAAAACATTGGTCTAACTGCAGTAACTTTTGGATTAATCTTGGTTATATTACAGCTTGAGGCAGTAACAATTATTCAGCTAAAAAATCTTATATTGATGCCAGAAAAAATGTCTTCTCTCTGCACTTGTTTTCTCTGAATTTACATAAGGTGTCAATTTCCAATCATATTTTCTTCTAGGCTTTTGTTTGGGCATCAGTAAATTGTATTCAAACAGTCAATCAGCCGTCTCTTTGGCTGGTTTGTGCTGTAAAACAAAGCTTAATTGTGCTCAAAAAGCCCTGCAGCGAATCCGCTCGCCACCAGCTGCTAAACGCCTTGTAAACGGCCCCGTATGTTTTCGTAAGTATCCAAGTTGATGTAGTTAGAGGATAATTACATTGCGCTGCTGTTTATGCACGGAGGATGTGACCAATTTATCAAACAAGAGCGTAAATCGTGTTTCATCTTTCTAATTTGGCAAGACATGACATGATTAGAGTGCCAGGGGAAGCAGAATTTGCATGTCTGGTTTTCAAGTTCAAAGAGGTTAATGTTTTTCTGAGTCTTTTTGGGAGTTTAAGAATTTTTCAATTACATAAAATCTCCCCAAAAATCTGGTGTGAGTAACTAGGACTGATCAGAAAGAAATCAAATGTTTTTGCTACCACTTTTAAGCCATAAATCTGACAATAACCTGATTTTGATTTGAGTAGCTAAAGATAGAAAAGCTAAATAAAATATGTTTTCTGTCTTTCCGTTTAAACATTATCATAATATATAACAAAATTAACACAAACAACTCAAATGACTGATTGCGTTGTAGAAAATTACACCACGTAGCCTAAATATGGACACTTTTCTGGGACAATTTGCTCTTCTTTCTGCACAACATGACCCCATAATCTGATTAGATCCATACCCATTTCACCGTTGTTAGTTTCTAATTAAATATGAGCTAAAATTGCGAGCTAAATTGGGATCAAGATGTCGTTCCACATAGGGTTTGTAGAAGCTGCTGCTGTATTCGAGACGCAGCCAGAAGTGATGATGTCATGACGACCAGTATTTAAGGCCCATTGGGGTTGGGCATGATGAACCCCTCCCAGCTGTTTGGTCTGTTTAGTATCTATTGTTTTGAGTGTGTGATATACTGTAGTTTTGCAGGGCTACATCTACATATTAACTACAATTATTCCCCCAAAACAACAAAATATCCTATCTTAAGAGAAGACTATGGTGTTAGTCCTTATTTTTGGCTTTTTTCTGCCTCTCCTTGATTTTGGCTTGAGCAGCATGTCATGTCTGTGGATTAAGTGTGACTCTATTACAACTTTTTATCAGATTGTGACCAGACAAAGCCAAAAACAAGACTTGACAAGCAGATTTAATCATTTTAGGTAAGTTTAAACACAAAGTTACAGAAGATTTAAATTGTGCTGCAGGTTTTGTTTTGCTTCCTGTTTTGTAACAACAAAAAAAGCAAATAGGAGAAGGAATAGAAGAAGAAGAAGAAGGAAGAAGAAGAAGAAGAAGAAAAGAAGAAGAAGAAGAAGAAGAAGAAGAAAAGAAGAAGGAAGAAGAAGAGAAAGAAGAAGAAGAAGAAAGAAGAAAGAAGAAGGAAGAAGAAGAAGAAAGAAGAAGAAGAAGAAGAAGGAAGAAGAAGAAGAAGAGGAGAAGAAGAAGAAGGAAGAGGAGAAGAAGAAGGAGAAGGAAGAAGAAGAAGAAGAAGAAGAAGAAGAAGAAGAAGAAGAAGAGAAGAAGAAGAAGAAAGAAGAAGAAGAAGAAGAAAGAAGAAGAAGAAGAAGAAGAAGAAGAAGAAGAAAGAAGAAGAAGAAGAAGAAGAAGAAGAAGAAGAAGAAGAAGAAGAAGAAAAGAAGAAGAAAAAGAAGAAGAAGAAGAAGAAGAAGAAGAAGAAGAAGAAGAAGAAGAAGAAGAAGAAGAAGAAGAAGAAGAAGCAGAAGAAGAAGCAGAAGAAGCAGAAGAAGAAGAAGAAGCATTTTCACTTGGTCAAAATGTTATACATTACTCTCAACAAAAATGTTTTTTATACATTATTAATAATATATTATTAAACTCTATTTTCTGTACTAAACATTAGGATCTAACTGTATTAGTTCACTCTAAAACAGTCAAATTGTGCTAAAAAATTGTTTAGTTTTGATACTATCGACACCCTACACGATTCATCTTTCTAGATTGATAGGATTATTTAGTATGCCGAGAGTGAGACAGCACTATATGCATGGTTTTACTGTGAATCCATCTACTATAACCTCTAGCCTCTGACAACCACTAATGAGGTCATTATCCTACACTGAAAACTCATAAAGAAGAGAAGAGTAGACACTACATCCTCTTCGGAAGCATAAATATTTTAAAAGTGACAAATGCTCCCTTAGAATTCGCTCTTTAGCTCCTTGTCTAACAGTTTGTCTTCACCACAGGCAGATCACAGTCAAATATTAGCACTGACAAGTTGTGTGTGTGTGTAAAAAGTGGTGAAAGCTCTTGGCACTTTTTGTTGGATTGAACCGGAGTGTGTCTGTTGAGTGGGAAGAGGTTACAAGGCTGAACAGAGCAGATCAGAGCACGCTGCGGCCTGCCTACATGAGCTGAGAAAATGTCAAATCATTAGGATAACATGGCGGTTTTCAGGTCAGATGTGTCTATTGTAGGGCTGAAGTCGACCAAAGTATTTCTTGGTCGACTAAAATCCTGTCCCATCAACCGATTAATTGACTAAAAGAGGGTGTGGCCAGTGCTCTGAAGCTAAAAATCTTTTGATCTGTCTTGTGTATTTGACCCAAACTGTGCTCAAAAAGACTAAAACTGTTTTCGAGTTCATGCAAAACAATCAAAATGAATATGACTGTGTGTTTATAAGATGAAATGCAGATTACACCAATGATTTGTTCCCAAAATCTTCAGCCAATTCACTACTTTTTGATGCTGTTCAACGTAAATTGGAAAAACACAAAGCTATGAAGTTAAAAAAGGAGTTATCTATCATGATATCTGAAAATATTTGACTATATTTTCTGATTATTTGCCAATAGAACGCATAAAAGCATTTTTGCTGATTTCATGTTAGAATAAAGGTGGATTTTTCATTTTTTAAGTAAAACAAGACAAGATTTATTATTTTTTTCATTGGCAATTTTATTCTAAGCCAGTCAAAATTGACTCAAAGTTTGGTATATATTACTTCTTTCAGGCACAGTAACTTGTTATAAATCCCTATCGTTTAAATAAAGGAATTAGTCGACTAACAACAATCTTGGTCGACTAAGATTCCATCGACTGATTAATCAACTAAACGACTATAGAATTACAGCACTAGTCTATTGTGGTGTTAGGTCAAAAATGTGTGTTCAAGCTTTATCTCTCTTTTCAGATGTGACCTTAAAGCTTTCAGTGGGAGCCGTAGAAACAGGGAAGTCACAAGGAAATACTATGGGCGCTGCTAAGATAGAGGAGAGGATGTGCTCTTAATTTTGTGGGTGTAGGCTGTTGAGGTTTCTTATTGTGAAAGAATGGATAACTCTTGAAGGCAGACAGCATTAGTGGCACTGCCTGTAACATGAGCTAAAACTGTGGTGTGGTCATCCTCTCATTTATGAACGAGAAAATTGGTTATCAGGAATTCATGACTCAACAGTCTCGCATGAACTAACCAGCACATACAGAAGACCACATGATGTTTGCTATGGCCAGTTTGTGACTGTGGAGAAAAGAAAATACATGCATGACCCACATAATAATCAGGTCTGAGTGAGTCATGTCTGGAGATGGCAGCAGAGATGTTTTTTTTTTTCATTATACACTAAACAGCTACTGCACAATAACAGCATAATAGAAAAAAAAATAATCTTCATGGTTTTAAATGGCTCTGCCCCACCAGTGTGACCATATGTCAAGCTACAGATGGTTTTATCAACAAGTGAAAAAAAAAAAAAGAAGAAATTCAACCCTGAGCACTTATCCATCTTCCTGGCTTATTCACATACACACAGTAAAAGTCAAGGCTATTACACGGTAAATCTTTCAAACTACTTTTCTTCAATTAATGGGTGTTGCCCTCATGTAGGCGAGTTCAATATGAAAATTAGACAGTATAGTGGAGAAGTAATTGCTCCCAAATCATGGTCTGCACGCTATGTGGAGGACAGCCGCAAACATCAATTCATTAGCATCATATCACTGGTAATTGCTTCAACGTTGTTTATCAGAATAACAAATGCGATGTCTAATAGAGGGAGATTGTGGTGTTTAATGCATTATTCGAGGAGAAAGGGGGTGCGGATGGTCCGCTAGATCTGTGTACAGACCCCTCAAGTCCACACCCATACATCCATTGCAGTCATTGTTTCCATTTCTACGCCCGATTCCAGAAGAAAATAAACCCTGCGAAAACCCTAAAATCTTTCTGCTCTTACCATATTTGGGGTCCGGGTTTTTCTCCTCCATCTCCATTCTTGCACACGGCACTCTTTAGGTTATCAAAGCAGACAGGACAGTTACCATGGAAATGTCGAGGGAAAAAAACACCAATAACTAGTGCCGCTACCGCCGCTACAAAGCTGAGCGAAGACCATCCCAGTGAAAGGCCACTAAGGCAGGAGCAGCCCCCCGAACAGGAGAACCAATTAGCACGCGACATTGATTTGAGTGACAGCTCTCTTAACCAATCAGAAAAACTGTTCTGTGACGGAAAGATTCGCCGCGCAGCTACTTCAAAGGAATGTGCTTCAGTGAAATGTGATGTGGCTAATCACCAATGCTGGTTTTAAAGTTTTATTTTGCAGTGATAGGTGTAATATGGAAAATAAACATAGAATGAATTTGTTAATTGCACGGTAAGCCACATAAAGAGCTGCTAGTTAGCGTGAAAAATAGGCTTCTACTTCTATTGGTCTACCACAATAAACTCGGGATGAATGAAACTTAAAAAGGCAACCCATTTGGTAATCTGTCATTTTTGCAGCAGTGTGCTAAACCTCCATGGTGATACATCAGCCAAAACTATGAAAAAAAAAAAAAGATAAAATATCACTTTGTAGTGGCATTGAAATCTCCATCGGTTTTACAAGTCCTCTGTAACTCTGTCACTCTACTTTCCAAACTTTGTGCAAGATTATCATACCCTAAAAATGCCAAAAACAAAAAACAGAACATAAACCGAGACCTAGTGATCAGCTGCATGGTGTATTTTGTTGTCTGTCACGTGACCTTCTACATAGATTGAAGTGAGACCAGTGTGACTGTAGAAAGACACGCGCTCAGATTCTTCTGTAGGTTGTGCCTTATTTTAAAAGCCAATCAGCTGCAGGCTGGAAGCGCACACCCTCCAGTATGTCTCCGGCAAATGGAATTGTGCACATTCCTTTGTTTTTAATATTTTACTGTAGGCCTAATCTACATGAAAACATTGTCGAACTAAACTATATTAAATTCTTCAATGTAATAATAGCGTGAACTCGATGAGGTGAGTTGTATAACTCCCGAGAGTTGCTCAACTCGAGCTCATGTTGCTTTGTGCAGAAGAAGAGCGATGCGCATGTTACGTATTCATGTGACGTCCCATCTAGCTGGAGTTACTTAAGCGACATTCACACGGCTTTTTCCAGTCGTTTTGGTCAATCTGTGAGCTGCCCACGTCCGGGAAAAGACCACCAGGTACTGTACGTTGCTTCTGATATCATTAGTAGTGGTACTATGAGGACAGAGAATAGGTAGGTTACATAAGTCAGTGGATACAGCTTATTGAACTCTTTGTGTTGTTGTAGCCTGTGATAAAACATATTACAAGTGCTTGACAAGTTAGACTGGTAGTTACAGCATTAATCAAGCAAGGAGCTTTAAATTGTGATGACAAATTACTTAATGAAACAACCGATCTCCTATAATTCACCTAAATTAAATTGTTTTGATCTTTTCAGCTAAATGGCCCTGAAAAGTGCTGCCTTTCGTTTGCTTGCCAATTCTCAAAAATGTGCTACATTTTTAACATCCAGAGCACAAGGCACAGCTTCAGCACTGCATAAAGGTATGTATGAACAATTAGCTATTAGCTGTTGAATAATAGGTTACTAAATAGGCTACTACAACTATAAGCAATACTTACACAAATAATAATGCCACTAACAATAACCCTCTTTATTCTAAAGATGCTGAAGAAGCACCAAAGCCTCCAAAACCATGTAAGTAAACATATACTGTACATTGGTTAATGATATGTGTGACATAATCGGTGTGAGCATGATCTTATGTTTCGAAACAGCCAAGGTGACTTTCGACTGGCGGGATGCTTTAAATTTGGAGGGTCAGCTGACAGAAGAAGAAGTTATGATCAGGGATTCGTTCAGGGACTATTGTCAAGACAAACTTATGCCTCGCATCCTGATGGCAAACAGACATGAACGTGAGCCAGCTGCAAAATAAATAGTTTGTTTAAAGAATAGGTGAAAATATATTTGAATTTTGTCTTTCAGATTTCCACCGTGAAATTGTTTCTGAGATGGGCGAGCTGGGAGTTTTGGGACCAACTATTAAAGGTAAATTGTAATATTTATTTACTTTTGTTGTGCTTTGTAACACTGTGGCTTTGTTTTTTAGGATTTGGTTGTGCCGGTACCAGTTATGTAGCCTATGGTTTAATTGCTCGAGAGGTTGAACGAGTGGACAGTGGATATCGCTCAGTCATGAGTGTTCAGTCTTCACTCGTCATGCATCCCATTAATGCATATGGCACAGAGGCCCAGAAAGAAAAGTACCTTCCCAGACTTGGTACATTACTCTATTTAACTGTATTTTATGTTAAAGCTTTTCTCATGCACTACATCTGTTTTTTTATGGATCACTTTACTTGTGTTGCAGCTCGTGGAGAAATCCTGGGCTGTTTTGGTTTGACTGAACCAAACCACGGCAGTGACCCCAGCAGCATGGAGACCAAAGCTAAATACAACCCTTCAAGTGGCACTTTCAGCATCAGTGGAGCAAAAACATGGTCAGATATTTTTGTGATAACTGTGCTATATATACAGATTGCAAAGTAAACTAAAATGTTATTATCCAAAAATTATATTGTATATACTTTATTTTCTGACAGGATCACAAATTCCCCAGTAGCAGACATCGCTGTTGTCTGGGCTAAATGTGAAGACGGCAAAGTGAGGGGGTTCATTTTGGAACGTGGGATGAAAGGGTTTACCACTCCAAAAATTGAAGGAAAATTTTCTCTGCGAGCTTCTGCGACTGGTATGATCCTGATGGATGAGGTGGAGGTCCCTCAGGAGAACCTGCTGCCCAATGTGTCTGGGCTGGCTGTGAGTGCTTGTCTCTACTGTTAGTCCTGCTCTGACCAACAACATAAACTACATTCTCTGTCCAAACAGGGTCCTTTTGGCTGCCTCAACAATGCTCGGTATGGAATCGCGTGGGGAGCCCTGGGAGCGGCTGAGTTTTGTTTCCACGCTGCCAGACAGTACACTCTGGACAGGTACATGCTGCTGATATAATATTTACATAAATAACATAACTATTGCAACTTAACTACGACTGCACAGTCACAATATGAAATTATAGTGTTACGATTATTGCGAGACAAAATATTACAATTTAGAGATTATTCACGATTATGACTACATTTCATTTTCATTATCACTTTTCGTCATATTTATGAAATCAAATTCTCCTAATGAACAAAAACGTTTGTTTTAATTTAGAATGAATCAAAAAACTTATCTAAAATGTTAAAATGTGCATGGATTGAAAAACATATTTTTGCTTCAAAATGTTAAAAGACAAATTTTCTTTAGTTTTTTTTTTTTATTATTGGCAAATTTTTAATTGAGCTTCAGCTGTTTGTTGATGCCAGTATTTGAATTTTAAATCACAAATTAACTTTTTGGTGCAAAATAAAACAAAATGTATGTATGGGATATAACAAATTAACTATTTGTGTTTTTTCTATAAACCTTGCTGTTGTTAAAACTGTATCTGATATTTTGTCTGTCCATAGTTTCTATAGATTGAGCTGTCAGAATTTAATTTTACTTTTTAAATTGCCACGATTTATCGAATAATCTTTTAAATAGTATTGTGACAGTTGTATTGAAGAATTTTTATTTATTTTTTTAAGAATCCAGTTTGGCGTGCCTCTTGCCAGGAACCAGCTCATGCAGAAGAAGATGGCAGACATGTTGACTGAAATCACAATTGGACTACAATCATGCCTTGCTCTGGGGCGGCTGATAGATGAGAAAAGGTATGTTTTTAGTGTTCACTTAACCTGTTTTTTTTTGCAAATAAAATGTGTTAAAATTCCTTAATCTTTTACTGTGGTAGTGCGGCCCCTGAAATGATCTCTATGCTGAAGAGGAATAGTTGTGGCAAAGCTCTGGACATTGCGCGACAGGCCCGGGACATGTTGGGAGGAAATGGGATTGCGGACGAGTACCACATCATCCGTCATGTTATGAACCTGGAGGCTGTAAACACATATGAGGGTGAATCTATTTTCACTGTATTGATTTGTGCTTCTACTCACTGCTCTGTCTTTAGTTTAATTTCTGTGGTGTGACATGGTTTGTCCACTAGAGGGTAGCACTGCCACAATCTAAATGTTGCCAGTCTCTTGAGAAAATTGTTTAACTTTTGCCATTTTTTTTAATCTACAATATTTTGTTTAGCAGTACAAGTCAAAGTAAAATGCATATTTTCTGTTGTTATTACAGGAACCCATGACATACATGCACTGATCCTGGGCAGAGCAATCACTGGACTTCAATCATTTACTGTTGGAAAGTAAATCCAGATTTGATTTTAAAAGGCAAAAATGCATTGTAGGTCAAATAGACAAAAAAGGTGATGTATTTCAAATGTAACATTCAACAATATTTTGTTCTGAGATGTAGCACTGTTCCTCATAGGAACCACTTTGAGACCACAAAAGAAGTCTGTACAGGGGTAACGATGTATAAAGCTATGTAAGGATTTGGGTAATTTTATGAAAATACTGATTTATAATGTAAGTGTAAGTATCATGTTTATTAAAGGTTGTTTGTTTGTGTTTGAGATATCCTGTGTTTTAGTAAGTAAGTAATCTTCATTCGTATAGCGCCTTTCACAGCGACAGTCACAAAGCGCTTCACAGTGAGATGAACCCCTCCCCACTCAGTGACAGTAAACAGCCCTGGGGCAGCTCAGCGGTTTTAGTCTGTCCTCATGTACAAAGCTCAAGCTGCTCTGTTCCACCTTGTGATGTCATTAGGTGACAGCTTCTTCAGGCTTAACTGAACTGATTTACCATTTGAAAACACAAGAAAATCTTTAGTTGAGACCTTTTTTTTGCAAATGTTTTTGTTTTACCTTTTGCCCCGGTCAGATGTCTACTGCAACAAGACTTGAAGCAGTTAAACTCAGGCTTTAACATTAGCTGTAGTTTCAAAGTTGGGCATATACAGAGCTGAAAACATTGAAATAGCTCTGGTGAAGGTGTATAAAGATAGTTCCTGTATTATCATTTATTTAAAAAATCACAAAATGTACCAGTTTTTTATGTTAGAAATTTGTAAGAGGAGGTTATATGCTAAAACCATGTGAATAAAACAAGAACGAAAATGGGATCATTAGCCTGTAATTACAAAATAAATGTGTTCAAATATTTGTTATATTTCTTTATTTTGTCTTAAATATGACACATAAAATGAATAAACTTTTAAACCTCTGCAATGAATATGAATGAACAAGCATTGGTAATAAACAGTTAATAGTATTTCAGAGGATGTGACGTTCAAAATGTGTCTCTGAGTTGCGCTAGGGCCTGAGTGGCCTCCAGCAGTTCCTGATAAAGTTGATCACAGTTTTCCAAAATTCCAGACAGCTCTGTTAACTTCTCCTCTATCTTAATGCTGTTGTTCATATACACTGAGTACAGATGATCTTTCATCTGCTGACACGTCTCTGACAACTGCCCGATGCAAAATGTATATAATATATCTGTGCCATTAAAGCTGTGTATGAAAAAAAAAGTAGAGAGCATACCTTGTCAGATAACTTCTTATGATAGCTGTCCATTTCTTTCTGGTCACTGTCGCGACTTGTGTTGATTCTTCCCACCAATTCCTCCACTTTATTTCTGATTTTAACCATGCTTCTCATTGCAGACAAAAACATACATTACACATAAATCTTTGACATAACCAATGATTTTTATGCTGTAACTTTACTTTGTAGGTGTGATACCTGGAAGACTGCTCAGCCAAATTACTGCTTGATGAGTGACTGGTGTCTCCCTTTGACAAAACCTCAGAAACCTGTGAATATTTTAAGATAGGTTACACAGAACACAACCAATTACCTACAATGATACAAAGAAGTAATAACAATATCCAAAGCAGTATTTTCTCCGGACATACAGAGTTAGCGTTAGTTACTAGCTAGGTGAGTGTGGCTACTACAGCTATTTGTATCCAATAGTTAAATAAATTCACCGTTTGTGCTGCAGGAGGATTAGATAAAGCACTTGAAGTTGAAGGTAATTCCTCATCGAAGAAAAAATCCATGGTAGTTTGTCTGTGAAATGAGCACAAAGTGAGAAAGTTCTGAAATTAAACTGTGCCGTTAAATAAAGCTGTAGTTAGTCTTGACTTTGATCGCTAGTTAGCTAGCTAAACGCTTATGCTAATGCTAGCTGTTCATCAGTTGAACTCAAAATTAAGTTTTGACTAAAAGGTTAAAGTAAAGACAATATTAATTAATATGCACGTATTTCATTTTCATTGATAACAGCAGTAAATTACTGAAAATATTACCTTCTGTAGCAAACAAGTTGGCAAAGTTTAACTAGCCAAAGTTAACGTTAGCCGTTAATTAGCTGACAGGATATGTTAGTTAAGCGTTTTCTTCTCCCACAACGTCTTGTGATAAGTAAAAAAACAACAACAAAAAAACAACAACAACAAAATAAATAATTATCAAGTACCGTAGTCAACAAAATCTGCTATTTATTGATTTATTTATTTATGTATTTATTTATTTATTTATTTATTTATTTATTTAAATAAACATTGGGGTCCAGAGATAAAACTGAAATAGTATTTGCAAAAAACGTGTCAAAAATATGAAATATTTAGTATCACCACTCAGCAGCAAACAAAGCTGTTTGTTTTTAATTGAATAGATTTTTTAGGCAAATAAGAATGTCAGGGATAAATATTGACTTATTAAATATTAAAGTATTTCCATTTTGTCTAATCTAACCCTAGCCCACTTTTTGTGAAACTCAAATACATTTTCAAGAATAGAAAATACCATCCAACAGACCCTTTTCACCTTATTGAAAAAAAAACCAAAACCTTTGCTTAATTTTGATTCATTGTTTCATAGACATTGTATTTTTATCGGATCTAAATAGGCCTTCTACAACTGAAAAAAATATGCTTGTACTTTTGTTTCAGTCACCTCGATTCAGAAATGAAAATGTGAACATGTTGGCACAGCATTTTAAAGGGTATGTAACTATTGGAACTAGAACCAGAGAGCCTCAGTAGAGTTTAGATTGCTGGATTGGATTAGGCTAATCTGAGAGCACAGGGCAGGGGCAGATTGGTGGAGGGACAGGGACAGAGTTGATAGATCTGGGCTGTGATTGGAACAGTAATCTCCCTCTCCTCTCTCCGTCTCTCTCACTCATTAATCCTCTGGAGAACACGCAGCAGGCAGGCAATGGGACTGTCTGACAGAGACAACAATGAGCGTAGTCAGCAAAAATATTCCCTTTTTTGTACTTTTTTTCTTAATTTTTTGATGCCATGAGGCCAGCATATAGTCTCCTTATTTAAATGCATTCTGTCTGGATATGGGATAGCGGCCTTGATAGACTGGGAAGTAGGTTTTTATCATTTTATTTCTTTAATATTTTGCCATCATAGAGGCTGTGTTTATGTATTTTAGGTTGGAATCTGTGAAAAACCTGTAGATTAATTTCAATCTGTCAGGTTAGATACTCTGGGACCATGGACAGCTTCAACTACACAGATGAAGGCGGACGCTCGTTCCAGTATTTAGTCCAGAACATGGACCCTCTCTATAAGGAATACAAACCACCTCCCCGAGACCTGATCCAGCTGCCTAAGTCTGTGCTGTACCTCCTCATGGCTGCTCTGGTGGTGGTCGCTGTGGCTTATGCCATTGTGGGTCATCTCATCAAAGACCTCATGCTGGACATAACAGGTATGTATGCACAGTATTTAGTAACATCATCAAAATGTATAGGTCGTGATATGCAAATGTTGCTTTTCTCTTCTTCAAAGATAAGATACGAAGTGGGTCAAGTGATAAGAGAAGAGAATCAGTAGCTCTAAATGAAAAAGATCAGCTTTAGAAATCTCACTGAGCAAGAAGCAGACATTCACAATAGGCATGGGCACATAAACTGCTACTTAAATACAGATTTTGCAGCGTGTGGTGATCAGAAACAAGTCAGAACTTTGTTACTGACCAAATGTCAAAATGCCAAAACATATACAATACAGAGATGTAATGTACTCGATAAATGTGACAAAAAAGTTGTGGAACAAAACAACACTGGTATTCATCTATCACAGTGACATTTTGAAGGAACTTTAAGCTTAGTATCTTGCATTTAAAAAAAATAATTGTGGAACTACATTGTCAGAGTACTGTAGTTTGAATATTTAAAAGGTACCTAAAATGTAAGCTATTTGTTATACTGTATTTCATCATTTAATTGTTATTTTATCTCCAGATTGTTTGTTAGGACCATTAGAGGAAGACCTGAAGAAGGATGTGGAGGCCGAGGGCCTGAGCCCGCTGCACATCCCAGGGTCTGTGAGTCACTTGCACCAAAACGCCTTCCACGTTTGGGAACAAGACGACATCATCATCCCCATGACGCCCCAGAGCGACAGCCCCGTTCACAGTCCTATGATGGCTGTGATGCCGTACATACCCTCCTTCTTCCCTCACGCGCTTCACCACATGAGCAGCCCCATGCACATCAGAGAGTACCTAAGCCCCAAGGAGAGCGAAGCATAAGGATTTTATTAAGGCTTGCATTAATCTATCAACGATATGGGATTACTCTTTGTTACCCAAGACTCTACATCAGAAAGCCAGTGGACATGAGAAAGAATCCGCTTCCCAAAATAAAGAACAGTGTGTATCTATGCTGCACACCTTTAATACCTGTGCAAAGAATAAGTCAAAAAGGAACCAGGTGGATTTATTTTTGTACAGGATACAGGATATATTTTTGTGTGTGTGGAAGCTTGCTTTGACATGTGAGACTTGATCCTTATGGGGACAGCCTTCTCTTGTTAATTCTCCCTGTAGGTTTGTGCCAAGTTAGTGCAGTATCAAGATCTTCCTCCACACCTCAGCCAACTGTGTGTCTCTTTTTAAACCTGAGAAGATTTAACTACACTGATACTAGTGTTTCATTACTTCACTAAATCAATATAATTGCTTTGGCAATGGCAGGAAAAAGAAACAATGTGATTGTTTATTTTAGAATTGGAAAGATTCAAGTGGCGGCTGGACTATTTCTTGCGCACTTTACGTTATATTTATTGACCAACATTCTTTTCACTTGGTTTTTTTTTTTTTTTTTTCACTTTAACCTTCTGGTAATAATAATTTCAATTAACTGTGGTAATAAAATGCAAGATTTTCGACAGGGTGGCTGCTATATCTGTATTGTGTAAAAATCTTTGATATTAAGAAGTTATTTTTTTATATATAGATGATCTTGCACAATTACCAGAATTTACAATGATTAGGGAAGTTGTTAAATGAGTAAAATACATAGCAAAACTATTTTTAGAATTTTATTTAAAACACTAAAGATAACCAAAGTGCTACATAAAAACAAATAAAATAATAACACAATTGCAAAACAGAATCAGTAAATGAGATCTGAATAAAGTGTCTAAAACTGTGTAAAAACACATAATACACACATATTTTGATCTGTGAAAGTCAATAAAAAGTTATATTTACAATAAGGCAAATGCACCTAGTTATGCTGGAAATTGCCTCCATACATTTGTCGTATGTTTTGGCGTGTTTGTTTTGACCCATAATCCAGAGGCTCAAACAGCTGGAGTGTGGCCTGGACACAGCTGTGCACATGGATTTGTTTAGTCCGATTACAAGCACACTTGTTACACAACAAGAGAACACTCGTTTTTGGGTTATGTGATGATTATGTTGCCACCAGTTACTTATTCAGAAATAGAATTAGGTATTGATGTAATTGTATGCTTATTTAAATATAATTTTCAGTTTGCAGACATCAATTCAGTTTCAGTGGTCATTGAATCTGAAGTAGCTGTATTCATGTCAAGGATTGAGATTAGAAGGAAAAGGATTAGATGAGAGTCTTAACTTTTAGTAGTTGCTAATAGTGGACCTATAGAATCAGATATACCATTAACCATACATCAAGATGTAACTTTTTATATGGGATATTATTGCTATGTAATTATTTATTAATTTATTTATGTAATTGTGTAATTATGTAATTTCATGCAAAATAACTATAATTATTTTTGTAGACCTGAGTATGAGAGCAGGATTAATGCAGCAGATAATAACTGATAATAACTGAAGTATGTAACCACAAACACTCCTCGGGCTACAGTTGTAACTGTATACATTGACCCAACTGAACTCCCATGCCAATGAATCGGAAATGGCAACAACAGAAGTTTTCTCTTGATATGTAATTAGGGTGTGAATCTCAAAGTCAAGGCTTCACTGAAAGTGAGTGAATTATATTATTTAAGTCTTGTGGCCCAAAGTCTTAATTTAAGACTGGTCCTGGTTCTGTCTTACGTCAGTCTGAGTTAAGTGATCCCTCCTGCCCTTGACTTTTCTCAGGTGAGGGTTAACACTGGGACGGTCCTGACCGGCATTAACTTACTTCTTAGCCGGACGTGGCATGATGACACTAACAAATTGTAACACACTCTGATTGGATTAGTCCTTTACCTGAGCGGTGTGCGGTTACATTGATCCTTCACAGCAAAGGCCATAAAAACTGAGTACAATACAAAAGAATCAGAACAAAACTCCAACTACAACAATTCTGCAATGAACTCAAGGACCATAAGCCAACACAAAAAAAAGTGGTCTCATAGTACTGCTTAAAATGACATAAAATTGTTTCTGAACGGCACTATTCATTGATTTTGACACAGCAGTCAAAAGTCACTGCAACGTAAGATAGAAACCGTGTTTAAAAGTGATGAAAAAGCACTGTGGTAAAAAGTGCTGTGTCAAGTCACAAGTTAAAGGTGACAAAACTAACTTTCAAAATAAACATTTATTTGTATCATATTGATATGTTTCAGATATAAAGCATATGTAACGTTTTAAAACAAACATGAGATACATAATTTAAAGCTAAAAAGAGTTTTATCTGTCTCCCATTTGATTAGCTCAGTTTCCTCTGGGAGAGAACAGTGCGATAAAGAGAAGTGCCTTTAGCCTGGTAGAAGGTCACAATCATTTTGTCCTGTGTTACTTCTGCATGAACAAATCCTCCCAGAGTCGAGGCCTGTCCTGTAAAGAACTTTATGGAGCCTTTGGGAACATGGTTCCAGTGACGAACATCGGGGTCCAGAAAGTTCCCTGCCCACTGACCACATATCCAACACCAGACTCCTCGATGTACTGGAATAGAAAAGGACAAAGTATTATTGCTATACCAGTATCTATGCATCAGACGTAGGTACGAACCTGCAGGTTGTGGTCATGCCCGCACAGGTAAGCTGTAGCCTTGTGTTTGACGAGCAGAGGGTGCACTTGCTTCAGGAGACACTGTGTGGGCCCATGTTCAGACACAGACCACACAGGGTAGTGTCCAGCCACCAGCAGAAAGTCAGCCTTAGAGCGGGCAATTCTGTCCTGCAGCCACACCAGCTGACGGTTGGCCTCCACCAGCCGCAGAGGACCTTTGGGCTGAGCATCCGAGTAATCATTTGAGTTTCCACACAGCATCACAGTGTCCAGCATGATGATAGTCAGGGTCTTATTAGAGTTGGGGATGTGGAAGTTCAGTTCATAATAATAAGCAGGAAACTTCCTACAGAGAAACACTAGTAAGACAAAGTGAGACCATCTGCTCTGCTGTATTTGTATTGAACATACCATCTGCTGGACTTCTGACTGTACTCAATCTGTGCCTTCACATTTCCAATGTGGTCGTGGTTTCCAGCCAGAACATACCAGGGGATCCTCATTGACTTAGCCGTGTAAACAGACTCAAACGTGCTCTGCACATTTACATTATTTACCAAACATGTAACACATTACATTCTATTTAAAATGACAAACTGTAAAGATATGACTTGCTTTGAATCGAGGTGAGTCCACACTGTCCACACCTTTGTAGTAGAAGTTGTCTCCAAGGGCCAAAACAAAGTCTGCTCCCACCTGCTCTGCTACTTTGCTCATCTCTTGAGCTGTAGTCTTCTGCACAGCAGTGATGTACGGTGGATAGGGCACACCTCCCCAATCGCCTATGGCCAGAAACTTTATAGAAGTCCTGTTCTCTGTTGGATAAAAGTAACTTTAGACAAATACGGTTTACTGTTGAAAATAATTATTTGATACTTACTCCCGGGTTCCACAAGTTCTTGGAAGGCGACTGGGAAACCTGAGGCCACTGGGACGGCAATGAAGATGAAGAGTAGAGCAAGTGCCATCTTAAAAACAGAAGAGTGGAATTACCAGTACATTCACCTACAACAAAGCTCTTCAAAGTTCAGACAAAGCCGAAATAAAAATGTGCAGTCAATAACAGTGAAGTGAAAGAGGAACTTAAATAATGAGTCAACAGTCTTGCTTTGCTCCTCCCCTGCCTCCTCCTCTTCTCAGCTACACAACACTTCAGGAACATGTGATTGGCTGCAGATCCTAACTGGAACTAATGAAGCTAATCAAAGCATGTTGTAGCATGCAACAAAGAAGGCTAAAGGTTGCAGTGCATCAATACATCAATCAAAACAACTCCTGATGTGAAGATTACAAATGCGTTACAAAAGATTGAGCGACTCACGACTGATAAAAGTGGACTTGTGGACCCTCTGCAGCTGCAGTCTGCTCCATCAGGTCCTGTTTTATAAGCGGCTGCTCACACCCTCCAGGCATGATCATGGCTCATATCCTTGAGTCAGTCGAGACTGAAGCATTTTCAGGGAAACATGTGACCCTCTATGGATGTTAGAAGTCTAGTGTCCAGACTTTTCCAGAGAAGTTAGTCACAATTCTTCCTTTTTCCCGGTTTATTATAAACACATACTTTTCCATACTTTTTTTTAAAGCATTTCAGCTCTAAGATTGCACACACTCAGTTAAATATAGAATGTTTCTCCCCTCAGATTAAGATGTACGACCTTAACAAAGTAATAAACTAGCACATGGACTTATGCATTATTAATTTCAGTCGTAACTTTGGGAATTACTCCACTAAAACATCAAGAAGGTTGTTTTCTTTTCTGCCTTAATCCTTTTTTTTTTTATTCAGTTCATGATATACATTTTGGACAAGAATGTGTAGCAATAACAATGTTGATAATACATTAAAACAGGAGCCAAAACCATTGCACTAAAATAATTTATTTGACAAGGGGCAGAGCACACAAATATACTCTCAGCTTAAAGAGCGACTGTTTGAAAGTAACTAACAGTAACAGAAAACAATGCGTTGAAATGAAACTTCTACAAAGAGATTATTCAGGTACTTTCATTCAACACCGATATGACGCAGTCCTCCAGTAAAATGAAAACAAGCCAACATGTGCTTTTATGATACATCCAACATCAAGTAAGGTAAAAGGTGACAAAAGAGAAATCAAACTCGACAAAATCCACTTAAAATGCAGAACAATGCCATTTAATAATGGGTACCGCTATAGCCCGGGTACGATGTCTGGTCCTGTCCTGCGTAACCCTGGTACATGTAGTTCTGACCGTCCCAAGACTGCTGACCCCAACCTAAGAGAAAAAAAACAAAACAATACACATTATCTGTATGCGTTGCTATAATTTTTAAAGTACCCTGCTTGATTGAGCAATAAAATGTGCACTGAATTCATTGTTTGGTATGCAACAGTACGTATACATCGTCACAAAATTAGATTTAATCATTGCTGCAGCACCTATCTGATAGTTCGTATTAATCATCTTTTTACATTTTGTCTCTAACACTTTGTAATTTCTTGCCTATAAATTAATCAGAAAGTAAAAAGAACTTGCATCAAATAAAGTTGTTTCAATGATGCTTCAAGTTCAGAGAGTAGATAATGATCAGATTGCTTGTTAACTCAGCCAAACTGCTAAAAACTACAGATGTGCTCTTTGTAGAACTGGGCAACATTATGGGAAAGAAAATAATTGTGAGTTAATTCCCCTGACAATTGGCTTTTTTGATTAAATCATCATAACGTGATTTACCACTTCCCCATTTAAACGCAGCTGTTTGTTCAAATCTCTTTTCCCCACCTCTTATCTGCCAACCTTTGTCAAGTTGTGAGTGAGTGACAGCAGGATTTAAACAGATACTAAACCCCTAAAAACTCCACTCACACACACATTTTGAATGGAATGGGCTGCTGGAAAGACATAGGTGGTGGTGAAAGGAGGGGCTGAGAGTTGGGAGCAGCAGTGAGATTGGTCAACGTAGACTGCTCACACAAAACTGTTTGCTGTTTACAAACAACTGATGTCAAACTAAACTATACTAATATCAAGGCTGCAACTAATGATATTTTGGTAATCGATTAAATGGCATATTATTCTTTCTATTGAATTGAATGCAAGGTTTTTGGCAAAATTTGAGCATATGTAACGCCGCTTGAAGATGTCCTGGAGAAATTTTAGGTTTGTCAAAAGTATCGAAAATCAGATTCTAATCCACATTAATACTGTTATCAAAACTAAATAATCACATTAACAGAATGAATGATGAGCTTTACAACAATTCTGTGTCCAATCAAAATGAGTTTAAAACACAAATGTTCAGTTAAGAAAATATTTGCATTTTGTTCTGAAAATTTGACGTGAAGAGAGGATTTTTATTTATCATTGTAGAACCATATTTGTAGTAAAAGTTTTTTTTTCCCTGGGCCTCAGGTTATACATTAAAAACACTTATTTCTGTTTAATCTGAGGCTCCTGGGGTTTGAAACATGTACAGACAAGGTAACGATTATTTGATTATTAAATTAGTTGAGGATTATTCCAATAATCGATTAGTTACAACTGATCGATGAACTACTAAATACACTAACAGCATTGGGCACTGCAGTGAGACACGAGAGGTTTGTGACTGTTTTGACCTGAAATTTGCTAATTTGCTTTGTTTGCACTAATGATAAAATTATGATGAAATCAAAATTGTGATCAAACTCCAAGAAAACTGTGATTCAAGGCTTAACATTAAACATTGCTATCAGAAGAAACAACAATGAAATGGTGTTTAAATAGAATTGTCTACAGTTCCAAATGTATTTTAGAGCGAACTAGGCTAATTTGCATTATTTTTGTGACATTATGTGGCCTGCGCTGAAATATGAAAGTATTTCAAACACATCCTGCTGATATCTGTGTGTCTGACCAATCACACTGCTCCTTTTATGTCCACACTCCACCCCTTCAGACCTCCAGGCTTTGCACAATGTAGCAGCTCTATTTGAAATGTCAATATGGACAGAATTTAATATACTGGCTTGACATTAAATCGAAATGCTTAGACTTATTAAATGCCGTGGGAGATATAAAGAACTACAAGCGCTGATATTGTTGAATAGGCAATTACATACAAATAGCTGGGAATCTATTTTGACCCACAGTTTTATTGAGCAGAACATGTGGATCATATCTGTGCAAAAGTAAACCAGAGATTAAATTTTCTGAGAAGATTGAGACTACATAGAGTTGATGGAAAAGTGATGCTTCTCTTTTACAGAACTTGCATAGAGTCTATTATTCGGTATGGCATGACGACTTGGTTTGGTAATCTGACAGTTAAGTTAAAATCACAAAATTAATTTGACCAAACGGGCAACAAGATCATTGGTGGTGAAACAGGGTCAGAAAATGGCAGCTGATCCTACTCACATCCTGTATAAGGGTTTGAATTGTTGCCATCTGGTAAACGATTTAAAGTAGAATGCCAAACTGTAAGATGAACAGATATAAACACTCAATGGTGCAGACTATTTGTCCTGCTGTAAATAGTCTGTGTTTTATTCTTTTAACAACCTGCCAGGGGGTCTGCAGATGGAAATTAGCCCTAGGATATAATCTGGCATATTTACATTTGTTTGAATGTTCATTAATATGCATTGTTCCCCTTTTTCCTAAATAAATAAATAATGTATGTTTCTGTCTAGAATCAGGACTGAGTGCAGTGTGTGCCTCAGACATTTTTTTAAAAAATCTTGACCACCGTAATTTCTGGATAATAAACCGCTATTTTTTTCATGAGCTTTGAACTATGCGGCTTATAAGGCAATGCAGCAAAATTATAGATTCTCATAGACTTATATTAACAAGTGTGGCCAATACATGAACTTTATCATTTTTCTTACTTAAATCTAGTGGGTGCGGCTTATATTCAGGTGCGCTCAATAGGACAGAAATTACAGTATTTAAAATGTATGGACTTGGTCAGGGTTTTTATGCATGGTGACTGTCACATGTTGTAAATGTGGATAGTTTGTATGTCTGTCATTGTGAGTCTCTATGCCCATTTATAGATTGTTCCAAGTGAATTTCTCCTTATGGATACAATAAAGGATACTAACTAACTAACTAACTAACTATTGATCAATATCTTTTACCATAGTTGCCATAATCCTGTCCTCCGGTCACTGAACTGGGGTAGGCAGTGGAGTACATTGAATAGTTTTGGTCTTCAGTCAGCATCTTCTTCTTCTCTCCTCCATAGCCGTAGCTGTAGGGACTTTGCTGGTCAACAGGGGGAGGCATTGCGTTATATTTGGCCTGTGAAGCTGTGGTTGTAGAGGTTGTATTTGCTGTGTTGGAGGCAGACGCAGCAGACTGTGGAGTGGTTTCAGGGTAAAAGGTCCCATAGTTGTTACTGCTGTCCGTCGCTGCGCTATCACTGCTCCCGTACAGTTTATCTAAAAAAGAAACACTTTTGAGTTGAAGATTACAGTGTTGTACTTTAGTAATTTTTAAACTGCAAACACACACAAATCAGGCATAACATAATGAGAATAACACAGACTTTTGTGTTCTGTAGTAGTCATTCAGTTGATGTTTTGCGTCTAAACCACAAGTAGGTGCTTTGCTTCCCTCTACTGGCAATGCATTATGTTGGGTTTTAGGGATGATCACATGACCATCTTGATCTTGTCTCTAGTGTCTGTAAACACTGATTTAGATATGCTATGGTATTTAGTAATTATTGCAAGAGGAACAAAAACATTTTCCTTTGCATAGATTGAACTACAATTCATTTACCTAACAAAATAGCAATAATAATAATAGTAACAACATAATTCCATGTCATGTCATTCAAATAAATAAACACTATCAGATTAATTTACCAGATTTTTGTTCTAAATGGTAAAATTATCCTAAAAAATATGCTAAAAGTAAAACATCTACAGTGTTTTCCATTAATAGAAGAGACTATGATGGTCTAATTTTTGCTTCGATAGTCTAAAAAAAACCTAAACAATAAACTAGTGGTGACAGAATGACAGTAGTAGTTTAAGCTTGTAGCAATGAAATAACCATGTACGCCAAAGTAATTCAATCTGTAGTCTCTTGTGTTTAGACAGTCGAGAAATCAGATGAAGATTTGATAAACTCAATAGAGGAATGGGCCTCTGTAAATAAATAAATAAATAAATAACACCTCGTTGGCAAACATAAATTATTTTACTAAGTCTTTATTTTTTTGAGTGTAACTGTATTGTATTCATACTAATTACTTTGTAGAGTTCCAAAATTACCCACACGTTTCAAGATGTTGATGATTGAAATTTCCAATGAAGATTAATAGGAACATAATTTATTGCTATAGTTTTATTTGAATGATAATAAAATGAATATGTTATGCCTGATGTGTGTAAGTACTGCCAAGGGTCTTTTCTTTGTTTAACACGTACGATAGCTTGAGCCAGTGCTGCTTTCATAGCTGTAGTTGGCTTTTAAAAACAGGAAGAAGAAAAGTCAAAGAAGACCAAAGGTGTTATTGTTCAGTGTTTAGGTGTGAGCGTGTTCTTACTTTTGTTGTAGCTGGGTCCAGAGGTTGGTTTGTCTCTGCCCCTGCCTCGGCCCCGGCCTCTCCCTCGTGATCCAGTGTCTGTGGGGATCCCACGGATGGTGCCAAAGCCTGGGATGTGCTGGAAAAGTATAATTTGCTTGTTATAAGGTTTCAAACATTAGTAATACCACAAATGTATATTTTTTTATTTAATAAGAGCTTACCATATCTGTGTATGTGACCTTCTTCTTTTGATAAAATCTCGTATTATCTTCAGGAAATAAGCTATCCAAAGCTGCAAGAGCAGCACGGGCCTTTGCCTCTTTCTTGTTTGAGCCACTTCCCTTGAATTTTTGTCCATCAACATCCACCTAAAATGCAGCAAGATCGTAATTTTTGTTGTTCTATTCAATTTGACAGATTAAAGCAAAGCAAAAATGGCACTGACTTCGATAACAAAGCACTTCTCATGAGATCCTCCAGTTTCCGCAGACAGCTCATACCTCAAACTGCGGCGCTTTTCATTCAGCTCCATCACTGGATTCTTGCCATTTTTGGTTAATATGGGACCTAAACCTCCCTGTCACAAAAAATGTAGATCTTTGTTAGAGATACTAAGTCACGCAGACCATAGTAACAGGTAACATGCACACCTCTTCAGTCGTTGTGTTTGATGCAGGTTTTCCACCATCTTGTCCTCCACTTGAACCGTTAGATTCTGCAGGAGCAGTTGAAAGACCAAGATCTTGCAGAACCTAAAAGCAAGGGTTTACATTATTTCACAGAAACTAGCTTGAGAAAGGCATACATTACAAACTTAGTTAAAATTTACCTTGGTAGCTACATTAATTTTTGCTGATCGTTTGGAAGGACCTGTTGCTTCATAAGTCTTTCCATTGAAGTCCACAGCCATAGTAAATACAGGCTCATGCACAGGGCCACTTTGGGATGTGAGGCGATACGCCAGGCCAGGTCTGTACTGGTTTAGACGCATCACAGCGTTCATGTTTATGTCGTCACTGACTGTGGGGTCAAACAATAACAACAAATACTCGTTAAAAGCTTGACTTTTGCTATGCCAGAATAATATGATGAATAATTTTAGCTACGAACATGGTTTTCTCTGAAAGCGCTTTTGGAATTTGCGCTGCTTGCTGTTAAGGTGTGACTGTTCACTTGATGTTTCTACAGCTGAAAAGGGTCTCTTAACTGGTGGGTAAAAGCGTGGTCCAGGTGCTATAACACAAAATTGTCAATTGAGTCTGTTAAAAGTGAATGCAGCATAATTACACTAAGATACCTGAAACATTTGAGGAGGAAGCTTCTGGCTTCTGGGGTTTTTTAGGTTTTGCACCCATTCCCAGGACCTTGTGCATTTGTCCAAATGCCCACTGCCTTAGAATATGCTGTAGAACAAAAATTATACTTAAAACAATAAGTGTTTTCATCTATTTTTACTATTTTAACAGTATTAATTTACTTGTGCATTCTTTGTGATGTCTTCACGCTGCTGCGTTGACAAGTTTTCAATGGCATCCACAGGATCCTTTTCACATGGGTCTTTAACTCCAGGACCATCTATAAGCAAACTTTTTTAGCAGTCACATAAAACATTCACTAATACACTTTGGTTGTTGAGTTACCTTCTAAAAGTAGACCAGAAGCAATGGACTCAAAGAATCTACGCAAAGCCTCTCCAGCTCCAAGCGGCCTCTCAGAAGTCACAATGGCTTTCTCCACCAGCAGCTCAAGGGGCTAAAGAAAACATACCGCTTTAAGATCTAGATCTCACACCAATTTCTATCAATGATTTAGCATATTATAAAGGAGATAAAAAAAACATACCCATCCAGAGAGTGGCTGCCAGGTAGGCACACGGTTACACAAGTCCCTCAAGATCCGGATCACAACAAGCGCAGAGCTCAGCTCATTGACTTTGGCCTATGGACAAAGTACAGTTAAAAAGACAAAGGGTGTAGATTTATTAAAGTTTTCTGACAGTACAATGAGCAAATCTCACAATCAACTCTAGTTGCAATACACATAGTGACAACTAGCGTTGATTTGAGATGGCTCATCTACTACTTTTTCACACTGGAAAATGTTTTGTGCCAATGTTGTCACAATGACAGAATTTTAGTTTTTATTTTGTTCAATCAAATTTTTCTTTTATTGAATATGGAGAGGTGTTAATATTATTTAAGACTAGACAATCTTACGTACAAATAAGGACGTGAATGCAAACCTGGAACCACTTGGCATGGCGAAGAGATGCCAAGGCAGTAAGGCATTTCTGCCTGTCCAGAATGTCCGGCGGATCGCTGATCGTTTGCGTTTCTATTGACGAGGTGGAGTAAGAAGAAAAGGTACAGTTTGACCAAGGGCTTGGCTCTGTCTTGAAGTTTAGAGAGTAGCAGCTTTCCCAAACCAGAAGTATTGAAGAAAGGAGAAACCAAGTTCCAAACACATTTACCATTAACATTTACCTCTGGGACAGTAACAAAAACAACAAAAAGCCAATTTAAATATGTTAAATTTTAAATTGGAATTGTAATTTTTCCTTTCCACATTTCTTTGGTCTGGGTTGGCCGTTTTCTCCTTTGCTGAGACAGTGTATCCAATTGGTCAAAGGTCCAGCTTTCCTAAAAAACTTCACAAACTAGAAGATAATCAGTAACAAATTGCAAGCACTCAAAACGTTTGACTTCCCCTTCAGTGCAGCAAAACTGAGTCAATCTGTTTTAACTTGAAGAATTCAAAGTTAACATCATAAAGTTATAGAGCTTGTTGATGAACTGCATCCATTACAGCTGGATTCTATAATTTCAGTCTAAAAAATCCTTCTATTGCAAATCTCTATTTGGAATCCTGAGTATTCTACACTACATAGGACAAAGCTAAATTGATAAAAGTAAATAAGAAAAGATATTTACTTTTTTACTTTAAGCAGCTAAAAGAAACAACTAGCAGAAAACTACCCTAAATAGCACTTAATCAGTTTTGCTGCAGATGGTGTCAAATATAACCACTAAATTAAGACATACTTTTCCGCGCTTTAACTACAGAATAAAACAGACTATTTTGTAATTCAAATCTGTAGCCCTACAAAAGTAGGATTATTAGAAGTCGACGACCAGTTTGACACGAGCCAATACTGATTTGTTCAGAGGCAAAACATTCACTGCACAGTTCATTGACCACTGATGAAAAACATCTATAAAGTGGAGGTGTGGGTTTGGCGTCAAGTCCATGTCACACATACCTTCATTAGTCTCTGTGTCTTTGATCGTTCTGACCAAAGGTGATGTCAGATAGACCTGAAGAGTCAGGATAGGCTTTGAGGTGCTCTGGACAACAATAGCTGTCTTTTCAGGGCTGTCAGTTATTGTGTACATTCCTGGTGAAATATTCTGGAAATAAGAAGAAAAAGATTAATAATGAAGGATTTGTCAACAAAGGTTGTTTTATGTTCATATGGCCATACCTCTAGTTCTACTACTAGTTTTTCTGTTACTTGTCGAGCAGAGAGGCTGTGGGCTTTTTGGATGAAAGCAGAACAAGCTCAAGATCTTTATCACCCTTCAGTATAAGTCCTTTGGCGACCAACCCAACCCTCATTACGCCCCGCAAGACACGGCCTTGATCATCACCGAATTCGCTAAAAATGTAAAAAATATTCATAATAATAAATTATCGGAAAAGTAAATGATAATTGCTTTACAAATAGAATGTGAAACTGAAGCCATGTTTCACCTTGGTGTAGCATCCATTTGATCCGAGATGTCTTCAGAGCATGTTCCACGTGAGAGACAATCATTTGAACTGCATCTAGGAGCCTTGCTGAAGGATATATATCTGAATGTTTGGCCATCACGTGACGATCATAAGGCCGAGGGCATGTTTGCTTTAGAGAAAATTATTTAGAGTTTAAGTTAAGTTTGCCAAGGAAAAGAAGGCAATGGGCTAGAAGCTAAAAACATAAATAATTTCTATATACTAACCTCTTGTTGCGCCTGACCTTCAATTTCCTCTACAGCTGCAATGTAGTTGTGGTATTGTCTTAGATCTTCTTCATAGCAGAGACAGTCATACCAATACCTCAACTCTTCATATCTGAGAAAAAAAACATATTGACAACATTACTTTGATCCATTTATAGTATAATTTCTACACTAGATCCAGCAGGTGTGGCGGTGTGTACCTGTCATAGTCATGAGGGTGCAGCCTGTGGCCCCTCTGGATCAGGTCGTCCCAGTACAGCAGCTCCTCATACGCCTCGCGCTCGTCCCACTTTGCCATTGAGGCCGCCGCCATGCTCCTCAACACTTCCGCCTCACGATGGCACTGAACTGTAAGCAAAACAAGAGATCACAATGAAAAAAATGCTAATTTATAATGGCACATAATGTCTAAACTGAACAAACACTAATGTCTTTATTGACAAAAGCTGGAGCTGCGTGCACAACGTGTAGCTTAACTCTGTTGCAAATGCAACACGCAAATTACCAAACCTTCTATTAACAAATAATTTAAGCGGGTAATTAAATGTGCAGTACTTTGATAATGTTAAACTGAAACAAATTAAGAACTTCACGTTATGCATAAATGCTAGTGATGTTAATGGGGCTACATTTTCTAGCTAGCAGCGGTGCAGTTATCTTTCTGCGAACATCCAAAAGGTGAAGGCAATCAAACAAATACGAATGAAGCTGCGTGCTTTCGCTTTTCAGAGGATGCTTACCCCTTATAGAGAAAAGAGTTAGGTGTTTGCGCAGATGTTTTCCAGGCGATTGTGATGGTAACGTTAGCCTGTAGCCTGCTGCGACAGTGCTGCTGCGCGGAGGGATCGTCGCACAATGCTGACGTCACGCCCCCCAGTCATGTTTTCATTATTATTTTTAGTAGAATCAAAGAAAACATGAATCAAGAGTGTTTTAGAAAGTTTTGTTTAATTACAATTGTTGCAGAAAAAAACTTATGGTCCAAAAGCTGCTTTACTTGATATTTTTGTTAGTCACACACTGTTAGCACAAAAACATCATAGTAATTTAATACAAAAATTGAGCATACATGTTCCAAATATGCACAAATATTATGCACTAAATGCTTAAGATTTTATGATTTAATTTCCTGTTCGTCTGCAGTGTCTAACTTTGATCAGAGCAATCCTATCTTGTAATTTTTTTGTAAGGTGGCCTATGCTTTATTATTAATCTAATTTTCTGCTTCTGACCCAGTAGCACTCGAGTTAAATTTGTTAGGAGCAGCTAGTGCATCTCAAACATTTTGTCAGTGGTGCATGTTTTGGATTGGCCAGAGGAAACTCACCCAGACACAGGGAGAAACATGCAAACACGTAATGGCTGGTCTAGTATGGAAGTCAAATGTGACACCTTTTTGATGAATCATGAGTGCAACTGTGCTTCCAAACAGACTTCTCAACTCATTTTGTTCTGAGGAATTAGAACAATATTCTTACAAATATACAAACATTGATCATAATTAAATCAAGTTTCTCAGTACCCATCAGTGAAGACAGAGCTGTATTATGTAACCAGGTGTTGGCATATGGAAAAAAAAAAAAAAGCATGAATAGTCACGTTAAAAAGAGATGTAATTACATGAATGTGCATAGGTTTAGAAAAGAGACAGCATCGGTTAATTTGATGTTTGAAACCCTGTGACAGAAGTCCTGAAAATAATCTTTATTTAGTTTGCAAAAACAAAGTGAATATTTATTTTTTTGTGTTTAAGGGCATCAGCACAACTGACCAAATTCTAGTTTTTCTTAACGACAGATTGCACATTTCTGACACTTCTCCAGTTAGACATGATCGACCTGGTTCTTGTCCGAGCTTGGATAGGATGTGGGCTCCCAGCGCCCCAACACGCTGCTCCTCAGACCAGCCTGGCACTTGGCGATGAGGTAGATCTTTCGCAGGACAGTGCGACGTAGCAGAATGTAGACCCATGGATCCAGAATTTGGTTCCATGTTGCCAGTCTCACACCCCTCAGCATCAAAGTTTTTAAGTGAGCAAATCCTCTTCAACAGATCCAGAATAAGAGTGCAGCACAGACATCAAGCCAAAGACCTGAGAAAATAAACATTATTATTATAATATATTTTTTTATATACTTTTATGTTTCAGTTCAACTTTAGAGCTAACATAAGGAGTGTAATTATGTATTGTGCACTTCCGGGTTGGACATAATCAGTAAATATGACATAGGTAGTGATAATTCCACAACTGTTACCTAACAATAATGATGTAAATAAAATGGTCAAAATCCATGCACATTACCCAGTAATTATGATTTGACATATTAAAAATAGAAAATATGATAATAACTCTTCGATACTTGTTTTGATAAAAATGTAACTTGTGATACATAGATTGGAGGAATTCTGTTACAGAACTTAGCTACACTTTCTATATTTTATAATTTTGGTTTTTTTTTTCTCACAAACTGAAACATTTCTATTTTTTTATTTACCACAGGACCTGTCACAACAAACAAAGTAATAATTAGAAAAACTTGACAACATGTTATATGGGCTTTGTGTGTGTTTTCTAGAAGAAGGTTGTCTAAAACACAACATCAGACATACCTGGGGAATTAATGTAATGGATGAAGCACTTAAATGGCAATATTGACTCAATACAACCAGTAAATATCTTTATTTTCTACCTCTATAGTCTTTAAAAAGTGCACGTAAAATAAATTCATAATTGTTTATAGCTGTTTTGTTTGTAAGTAATATCTTAATTTACTAAGACAGCTACAAAAATAGGATGTATATTTTAAGGCAAGTAGTAGTTGGGCTTAACAATTATACAGCTGTCTGGGCTAGGGGCACACCTACACCTGGTACAACGAATATTTTGATTGTACTTTGCGGTTCTCACCAATAGAGGGCTCCAGCAGATGCAGGAAGTGATCATGATTCCCAACAGTTGCACCACCATCTCAATGTCGTGGGAGTTTGCTGAAGGATGTGTCCTGGGTCTCCTCCTCAGGCGTGCCAAAACTAACGTCAGTCCACTTATAGTGTTACAGACCAGCGCTACAGCCAGTGAGGTCAGCCCTAATCCTGAGAAGAGCACCACAAATGCTACATCCACCTCTCCAATGTCATTTAAGACCTTTATAAAGCACCACGTCCCAGGGTCCTGATAGGTGTAGGAGCCTAACTGAAAACAGGGCAATAAAGCTACAGAGAGAGCAGCCAGCCAAATTACACATAAACTGACTTTAGTTCGAGTAGTTGTGACTAAAGATGAGTGCAGAAGAGGTTTAGTGACACCCAGACAACGCTCTGCAGCCATCGCACATCCAAGGAAAAGTGGGCACAGTCCAAAAAACACCATGCTACCCCCCAAGAATTGACACATCCCATCTGTGGAACTGTAATCTTCAGGGCGAACCCCTCCAGAAAGATAAAGTCTGAGAACGAGTGCTCCAGGAATCAAATGACCAATGAAATCAGTCACAACAAGTGAAGTGGCGAACAAGAGGAAAGTGGCTTTGGATCTCCTTCTCTGGAGTGTGTAAGCATTGGCCAAAATAAACAATGCCACAATATTGGACACTATGCCTAGAGTCATAGACAACACCACAATTATGATGCCGCTGGTCGTAGGGTGCACAAAAGTGAAGTTTTCCTGTTGGGATAGGACGTCCAAAGCCAGCCTGGCCTCCACACTCCCTTCGGTGTCATTGCAGAGCCGCGGGTGGAGCAGAGAGCTGGTGGAGTTGTAGTGGCTCAGGGCTAACATCACGTCATGACTTGCATTGTGAGGCTCATGCCAAAGGACGTCTACAAAAGAAAGATATAACAGGTTAAAGTGTGTTTACATTTGGTGACATGGATGCAAGACCAGGGCATCTGGTGAGATATGAGTGATTAGTGGAGGTGGTGAAGGGGCTTCTGGTGCAGACTGACAGCCTCAACTTTGTCAGTCTACAAGGGCAGGTCAATACCATGTCTTATATCGTATAAATGTGATGTGATTTACATGCCCACTTAGTTGTAACAAAAGTAGACACAGATTGTGACAAATGTCTCTATTGGCTCTACAAATGTTATAAATGCCACCATTTAGATATCTTAGAACATGACCACATAGTTTATCCACAGCGTAGAGTGAATTATTAAGGCAGGATGGTTTATTCTCCAATAGCAAAAGATTGTTTGAAATCAGTCAGAAAATTCTTTCAAAAAACAGTCAAATGACCCAGACACAAAAGTTAATCAATTCAAACTGGACAAAGTTACAATAAAAATATTTAGCAAATAGCAGTAGCTTTGTTGTGCACACATATTAGGCCTACAATAACACTCAAATAATAATAATGTCATGAAGCTACCAATGTCAAACTCGATGCTAAGGAATTCTCTATTAGGATTTATATACCACAATATTTTGCAATTATCGTGTTATCAATTGTCAAAAAAGACTTGAGTCAAGACTGTAAACAATAGACTAACATTACAACACAATAACTAGACATACTTTATTAAACTTTGTGGTCTTAGAGTCGATCATTCTAAACTGTTCAGGAAAAGTCACATTGTTTTTGTGTTGTTAATACAATTACCTTTAACTTTTAGACAACTGGTTACTCTAATGACGAAGAGGCCTATGTACTGAATAATTCTGCTTCTTCATATGTAATCTTATGTGGAGGTACTTTTCTACAACTGCAGAGATAGACACTAAATGCCAAAAAGGATGAAATTTAGGCTTCATGAAGGAAATTGGCCCTCACCCTCATTGGACAACATTTAACCTGACAAAGAAATCGCCAATGTATTGTACTACAGTCTTTCACACAATTCAATCTTGTGTTGACAACTGTTTACCGGAGCCTCAGAGTCACATTCGAACAGAGCTGTTAAACCTGTCATCCCCTTCAGAAATACGGCTGTCGTGAAAACATCCAATTACTGAGACAACAGCAGGAAGAAAGGACATGATTTGAAGTGTGTGCCCAATGTCATGAAAGTGTCATGGGACAAAAAAGAGACAATTTTGTTAATAATTGCGCAGCCAATATAGAAGACTGTTGAGATGGCATTACAAATTAAATCATTGTGATCATGATATCGTGGTGATTTTTTTATTTGTGATTCCCTGCAATGTTCAAAACCAGCCAGTTTTCGCACTCACTCGTCAAATCTTCATCTTTCTTTGAGTGAAGGGCAGATGGATTTAAATCACAGTAATGTGTGAACTTTCAGAAGCAGTAGTTGGCTTAAATTACCTGTACCAACTACTGCGGCTGTAATGAAATTGAGATCCTCATACGTCACTGTGAACACCACTGAGCTGGAAGTGCTGCAGGCAGTTTCTGTGTATTAGCACTCCAACAAATTAATAGATTAATCACTAACTAGTTAACCATTCATTCTTTAATGCTTGTTCCGTTAGGGGTCGCAGATGACTGGAGCCTATTCAGTGACTTTGTACCTTAGGCAGGGGAACACCCTAAACAGTGGCCCAAGGTTAGAGGTTAGAGAGAACCGTTAAGTGCGTTTACATGCGCACGAATAACCCGGTTATGATCAGGGGTTTTAAATATTCTGGTTTTGTGTGTGTCCATGTAAACACCATAACCTGATTTCAATAACCTTAATCGAATATTCTTGTTAGAGAAACCAGGTTATTGTCACTGGAATATTCTGATAATAAACAGAATATTGTGCCATGTAACACCATAACCTGATTTCTTGCCGCTGGAACCAAACTGAGCGTGTGCAAACTCAAAGAACTGACCTGGCAGAAGCAGGAAATTTCCCAAAATGACTCAAAATTATGATTTTTTTTTCTTATATTAATTTTATAGCACTTATTCCGTTTGGGATCGCAGGATAACCCTAACCTATTATTTTTTGTATAATGTCAGCATTGTAAAACTATAAAGTAGTCTAACTTGTAACACAACACTATAATTCTGAACCAACTCTTCAGAAATTAGACAATTTTTTCACTGTTAAAATCCCTTTTCCCAAAGCTCTGACTGTGATCTACAGTCTGATGTTGTTATTTAGTTATTTGTCAGTTGTCGCTGAAACATGTAAAAGCCATAAGTTAGCAAAGTTCATACATGCTTAGTTCCCTGCCACATCTGTGTCTTGTTGCCATAGTTACCAGTCTAAATATCCAGGATATTCCAAGTGTAAACATGTAAACAGGAACATGAATATCCTGTTTTTTTTTCTGAGCAAATGTAAACACATTATCCAGAATATTGTCTCGTAATACTGCTCATAACCGGGTTATTCGTGCACACGTAAACGCACTCTTCACTCTCAATCATTCAAAGGAAATTTACAGTGATGCCTAATTAACCGAAACATGAATGTTTTTGTAGGTGGAAGGAAACTGGAGTCCCCGGAGAAAAGGGAGTGTCCAAGGAAGAACATGCAAACTTTTGATTGTGAGATGTTGATATGATCAGACCCGGAAGTCGATCTCCTTATTAATCCTAATTAATTTAGTAAAAACATGCCATGAGCTGAGAAAAGCCTCAGGTTCAACAGCAATGGCATGAAAAATGTGTATTTCAGTGTTTTTGATGTCAACACTATTGCCTGTAAATCCACACTTCCAGATTTACCAGTAAACAACCCCAAAAAGGTCCAAAACATGACTCGATTAGTCTCTAAATAAAGCAATTATTCAAACTTTCCTTGGTACGCTCACCACAGTTTGAGAAACACTGTTAAAGCGTTTTTATTTTTAGTTAGAAATTACTTATCAATGGCTTAGTCTCATTTTAGACCTAGATCTGGTGGTGGTATTCAAAAGTCACTCTTTAGTAGGCTGCTGAAAACCACTGATCTAGAAATTTGGAATTGGTGGATCAAAAATGTAGTGGTCCAGGTTAATTAGCATATTCCTTTGTATAAATTAGATGAAAATAGAAACGATTCTCATTAGGAATAGATTATAGCAAGCCTTCTTTTCTAGTCTCAATTTAATTCTTGCCTTGCTAAATTTGGGTTAGTTGTGTTATAATTTGTTAACCTAGTCTAGTTTCTCTATATATTAGCAAATATTTCGTCAATAACCTAAATAACTGGATTAGGTATGTATAGTTAATAAAAAGCCAATTACTTACTTATTGTAGTAGGCTAGTCTGCTTCTTCGCGCTTTTTTTCCTCAAAAGTTTGTCAAACCAGTGTAAATGAATCCCAGATCAGGAGCAGTGAGATGCGCTCGTGTCCTCGTCCTCTTCATGTCCACAGCTCTTCACTCGGACACAGACTGAAGCGAGACTGAGCCGAGCCTACTCCAAATGCACGCGCACGTTTTTTATAGCCCCTGTTTTCACTTTCAGAGCGCGGTGTGTCTGCTGCTGCTGATGCTCCTGTTCATGTCATGTAAGTGCGTAAGTGTCATTAACATTTTTGCTAGGCTACTTAACACGCTTGTTGTTGTTGTTGTTGTTGACCTGCTCAAAATGTTTAGGGTTCGTTCAAGTGAAAATACAACATTGAATTCCTAAAAATTAAGTTGGAGACATTCTGTTTGTCCATCCAGTTTATCCAGGACAACAACAACTAGTTTTTTTTCTTGAGGGCCAGAATTTTTGGCGGGCCATAGCTGGGCAACTTTTTACCACAACTTGGGGTCACACAGGAATCATAACCACGTCAAAAACATTAGATTTGTTTTAGCTTGTAGGCTAAAATACCTTAAAATTTGTCAGAGGAAGGAAGTAAAGAAGGAAGGAAGGAAGGAAAGAGGTCTAAACTACATGAACAAAAAATAAATTACAGTTATATTAATAACCTATAACATTTACTTTGCAATAGAAAACACTAAAAACAGTTAAACAAAATTTCAATCTGGTATATATTTTTACATAATAAATTGCCGCCATCTGTATAAAATCATGTTGCCCTAGAACAGTGTCAAACACAAGGCCTGGGGGCCGAATGCGGCCCTGCACATCATTTTATTTGAATCTATAATTACTACAAGGATAAATGTGTGCGACTAACCTAATGAAATGATTTGTCTGAAATTTATAGAATAATAATTTTACAAACCTATGCAGATGTGTAGCAGTATTGTAACCTCAATATTTACACAAATCAAATACTGAAACGATTATTTGTAATTTGTCAAAAACATAAAGGGACTGTACTCGATTTGTGCAACAAGATCTAAAGCAATTTCCCCTAGCACTGATGCCTTATTAATGTATCTAATCAGTGGAAATTAGTCCCAAAGTCCTGTCTATGTCTAATAAAATCCGTTTGTGTGCAGCTTTTTCTGTTTTTGTTTTAGCATTGTGGCTAACTGTTGTTAGCATTGTGACTCACCTCGCTGTTAAAAGCTGTGAAAAACATTAAACTCATCATGATGAACAATTCTGAAGCTCAGAATGCATTAGCTACGTGAGGAAATCATGTAGCCTGAAGGAAAAAGGTTAAAATAATTATTTCTGTTGTTTACATTTTAGATGCAAAAATCAGGTACAGTCCTTTAAGGTTTATTACAGTAACCACCGGCCTTTGATAATAACTAATGTGGCCCCTGGTGAAAATTAGTTTGACTATATTGTGAAATTTGTGTGGTTGAGCTTGCTTATGTTTTAATTTTGTTATGATAATGGGTCTTACAACATGAAAAGAAAACTTCAATCAAATCATCATTCTAATTGTATAAATAAACTATTATTTATTAATAGAAGCCACAAAACACCATCTGGGTTAAGACATAATTAAAATAAGACACATTTGAAAAGACCAATCAGTTTTTCATTTATTATTTAGATTTACAAGAAAAACCATTACCAAGTCCGGATGAAGACTTTCAGAAATCATCAACAAAATCTTTCTTTCTGCAAACATGTAAAATATCCAGTACACTAACGTAACAATCTGTTTGCAGCGATTGACGTAAAAATGTTATTAATACATTTTCTTGGCTATTTCAAGGCGATCAATAGAAAGTGATATTCTGGCGGATGCTGTTGAAATCTTGCTGACCCCAGTGATACAATTATACACATTGACATATGGGAAGAAAACGCAGAACTGCACAATTGGATCAGATTATAATGGAGCAGTAAGGGATTTTTCCACAACATCAGAGCTTATACTTGGAAAAAGTCTGGAGAATACAATCGATAACATGATTCAGATCAAGATTATTGTAGAAAAATGCTGCTAATCGGAGTAATGTAAAGTATGGGATGTTACTAACTATAATTTGAGCTATTTTTGGAGCTTTTGTGATCATTGTTAATCTTTTTTTTTTTTGTAGATGGACTTGCCAAGGGGCAGCATGTGGTGAACAGGTGCAGTGACATGGAGGTCTGGAGCCACGTGGAAGGCATCTGAAAAGGTAAACTGTCTTTCTGTGGGTCTGTGGAGGTTGTGTTATTCTCACAAAAAGCAGCAGACGTCTAGCTCTGTCATAATTTCATTTAATCACAGGCCTTAAACTTTAGCTTCAAAATAGGACCGTAGGTGTGATTTTTTCATTTATCTTGACTCCAAAAGTTCAAGTTACTAGACACAATGTCATTATAAGTCCCATTATTTATATTTATAGGCCATTATTAGTCTATAACTCATGAGACTCCCCCCAAAATGGCGTAATTATAGTGCTTATAAGACTATGGTCAACTTAATGATTAACTTTCTCTAATATTTTATCATATTATCAAACATCTTTAACATGTTTCTGTTGATTAAACTGACCAGATCAAATACAAAATCAATACAATCACATTACATATTATGGAGCTGATCTTTTAGTCATAAATGTAAAGGCTTTTATAATATTGCTGTCCCAAATATGGTTCACTTTGTATGTTTTTGTTATCGGAAAAATACAAATTACCAATCAAACCTAATACAAAAATGCTAGAAGTTGGTCTCAAAATACTGAATCGTGGACCTCATTCACCTCAATGAAGTATGCGGCCATGCTTCTAAGACATAATTAACCACTTTCTCATTCAAATTACTAGTTCGTTTAGAACTATTAATTGTTATGCTTTTTCTATCACTCCAAAATCCACTTGTTACTGACGAAAATATAAAGTATTGACAGATAGTCCAGTTTAATGGTTTTTGGCTGTGTTTTAAATGGACAAAAAGTGTTGGTGTTTGAGTTCCAGTAACCATTAAAACCGTGGAAAGAACGTATTAAACGCTCAGAGAAGAGCCAGAACTGAAGTTGCAGAAGTAAAATCCAGTTTTTGAGTTTTTGACCATGTTTTAACACAGATGTTTCATTATTATTTTACATCATTGGACTGATTGATTCAAGCATGTTTCAGTAATTGTGTAAAGTTCTGTGGCTGAAGCTCAAATGCTAAATCTGTTTTCAGTTCACCTACCCCCTTCCCCGCCCACTTGTCTGTATTTACTTGTGATTACAGAATTGTGAGTAAAACATGTAGGGTAGCTTCTCCTCCTTTGACCTCATGTGTAATATTAACTTAGAAACAGCAACAATCGCTGACACACCTGTTTACGCTCTACTTCTTGTGTTTGGTCACATTACATACGTTACAACCGGCCATACAGAGGCGTAGCACCAAAATCCGGGTTCTGGGGACAAACTTTGCTGATGGGCCCCTTGTGAAAGAGTTTGTGATTTTTTTTTCTTAAATCTGGCTATGGATCGCTGGCTGGAGGAAATGACTCACCTGTCATTCAGCTGTCAAATGTTGTTTGATCCCTGACATTTAAGCGTCATCTAAGGTGGAGATGAAAGTGCTCTTGTTGCCGTGGTAATGAGTTTACATGTTGCTAAGCTGGCCTAAATTGTTTTTGACTGATTTATCTTTTATTGTGTAGCATGAAATGAGATAGAGATAGTACGCTGTTAAAAAAAGTGAAATTATGTGTTAAAGGTGGTTGTCATTTGCATCTTGGGCCCTGGGGAAAGTAGTACCTTTTACCCTCCAGGTCTACACCCCTGTGGCCACAACCAAAAAGCAGCGATTGGTTCAAAGCTAAAAAGTTCTGGCCTGTTCAGTGGAACGACCAAACCCCAACGCTGCGATGTCAGACGGTTTGTACGAAGTGAAAGATTCATCACGTTAGGGTTTATCACTCCTACAGTTTTTAAGCACCAAGTCAATGGTCCTAGTTATATTTTTACGTCGCTTTAGATCAGTTTTGTGTTTGACAATGAAGAAAATGTAAAGAGTTTAATATTTGATAATGGAAAATGAACGTAATATGTCTTCTTTATACTAAATTAGTGTGCTTGTCTGTTCTTTTCAACTGAATATCAAACATTCTTCAAATGTCTGCTTCAGCCACACTTTATTGAGGCACTTAGTGTTTGTGAGCTCCTTTCCAATCATAAAGGCCAATAAGTCCTGAAACATGTCAGTCAGGAATGCAGACGAGTGACCTCCAAATTCATACAAGGTACATGGTTTGATTGAGGAAATGTGAGTATTTCAATTATTATTAGAACAAATCAAATCCTTAAATGCAGAAGGTACACTGGTGGGCAGCATGACAATCTGTCCATCTAAAATTTTTGTAAAAATAAAAATATGGTATCTTCTTGACACAGAAAGTCTGCAGAAGGTTTTGATTTTGTCTGGACCAAAATGAAACCGCAAAACAGTTGTGGGAGAAAGTTGTGGCCAAAATCCACTCCTTTCAACGTAAAAAACAAGCTGCTTTTTTAAGATTTCAGATTAAAATTTCATCTTTACAAGTAAAAAATGGAAGGGTCAGACATGAAGAATGTAGTCTTTGATTCTGCGGTCGGTGGAAAAGGGGAGATGGACCTCATAAAGACCAGACTTAGTATTGGAAGAGTAAGTGAAGTGCGGAGACCAAAATGGCTCTGTTTCCTGGAGCGAGTGATGAGGATAATAGAGCTGCTGGGGTCTCCGTCCTTCCACTGCAGGAAATATGCATCCGAGAGCCAGACTTTTGATTGTTGCACTAAAACAGCTAGGAAATCATCAGACACAGTGATTGGATGTTAAGTCCAAGATCAATAGTTGTTACAGTTCTGGATTATAAAAAGTACAGTGTTTTTCTTCAGTCATAATACACAGATGATAGATGTTTTTGTTCTAGATACACCGTGTTGTCTTTGGGTGGTCTTGTCTGTATCTTGTCATGAGTGAATGTCAATGTGTTTTCAATTGTGTTTCTGTTGAATTGGTATAAACCACATGATTAGAAACAGTCGTAGGTGACTAAAATAGACTAAATCAGTCAATTACGGTTTGGCTTTGAATTGTGCAAATATAAAACATTGCTTCTCAGTACCTCCCATTTTAGCCACTGGTGACGTTAGTGACCCAAACATCATATACACATGAGAAGAAAAATAATAACATTTTGATTAAAGTTACATAATGTAACTTTTTAGCAAAAAAAAAAAAAATCCTTGAACATAGCATGTTTCATTACTTGGATGTTTTTGTTGGATTATAAATATTGTTAAAAAAATATATTTAAAAATAAAAAATCTGACGTCGATAAAGAAAGTTACATGGTGTCACTTTAATAAAGAAGGTATAGAATAGCAATGACTACAGTCTCCTTATTTCTGAATAACTCAAAAGAAATATGATTTATGATTGAAATATACTGTTCTCATTATCCATTAGCAGTGTTGGTGTAACTTGTACATTTTGGAGTAACTAGTAGTGTAACTTAGTACTGTGGAAAATACCTGTAATTAAAAAACAGTTACTAACAAAATACTCTTAGTTACTTTTAATTAAAAAAAAATCTACAAAGTGACTTATTGTGAGAGATAAAACAGCAGAGACACAGAACAGCAGCTGGAACAGGACACAGAATCATTTTAGTCATGATTTTACTAAAGTTGAAACTATTTAAGCAGCTCATTTGTTCATTGCCTTTGCTTAAATACCAATAATAAATTTCAAATCACATTTTTGATTGATGTTTGCAGTGATATACACAAAGTAATCCTAGAGTAATGTAACTAAGTTACTTTCTTGAGACATTAACTAAGTAGTGTAATTAATAAATTTTTTAAAAAAGTAATAAGTAATGAGTAACTAATTACTTTTCTTTGTCTATTAGTGTATATAACTGCTGTTGTGGAAAGACATTTTGATCAATTAAAGATGAACTTTTTAATCAAAAGATAGACTAAAATAAAATAATGCTGTTTCTGCACTAGATATATAATAAAAGTCTGTGTTTACACTTTGAGTTCTATGGTCACAAAATAGAGCATTATTTGGCTTTGATGAGCGCCTCCTACTGTAAGTTTCCATAAAAAAGCTGCTCTTTAATCTATATTTCTTCACATAATGGCATGTTTTAGATTATAGTTTTAACTCGATATTACAACTTTCAGCTTCATGATTGTTTCAACAATCACCACCAGTGTCATGTTTTGTGCATCGTTTAGTCAGTTAAAATGTAGCAGGGTATTGCATTGGCATAAACTCTTTTCAAATTCATGACAAAAAAATATTGACAATATCATTCATGACTTATCCTCAAAACTCTCCAGGGTTTTTATGTTCTTACTATAATGGTTAGTCGATGTGGTATTTCTGTTGTTACTATTTTTACAGCTCTACTGACATTTGTACTTAAAAATACCACAGAAATATAATAATATAACTAAAATAATATTGTCAGTGTGGAAAAAAACAACTCTTTTACTCTCATGTAAAATACAAATATTTTGAAGAAACATGTAACTGTCGGCTTCTTCTGGGAACTGACTCTTAACATGTCCAGTTCTGCCAAAAGCCCCATGCTGCAGTAATCTTTGGGACCATTTAGCCCATTAGGGTCTAAGTCTATAGCCAGCTGGGAGAGCCTTCCCCTCCGCCGTCTCTCTCATGTGTTTTCAAACCAATTTTAGTGTCAGTGCCCTGCTCCGCTCTGAACCTGCCGCCAGCCTGAGTTACTCTTGCGTCCAAACTCCAATCTGCGTAATGCGTGGCCTTCGGTGCCAGCTACTTGTAAAATGAAAACAAACATGGCCACTGTTTCCTCCCAGGCATCACTGTCAATCAAAGGAATAAATTGACATGTTTTTTCCCAAATGCAGCTGTAAGAAGCATCAGCGTTAGAGCACATCTGGAGCTTTGGTGAAGGTGCATGCAAGACTTTACGTGTTTCTCGTAAAAGCTTTCATAATATACTGTAAAAGTTAAGTGGGTCAACAACTGCACTAAGAGTTGGCGGTAGAACACTAGCAATACAGTTTTTATAATATAAAGCTTTGCAGTGTTCATGTTTCCCATTTTCCAACCCTTTTCCTCACCTTACCTACTACCTTAGCTTTTCCATAAGCTTTAGCTCGCTGTCCACTAGAATATTTGAAGTCTTTTAAAGCAGATCAAACAAGCGTAAGCCACATCACAGTTACAAAGGCGATATTGACAAAAATGAATATCTCCATAATATTTTGACATATCTCGATTGCGACATTCACACAATATTATTTCAAATCAAGCATCAAGCATGTCTTTAAATGTATTAATTAAAGTTTAATGATCAGCAAAATTGGGCTTGACTGGGTTGATTGTAGACATTCTTGGTCCATTTAAGACATGCTATCAATCGATTAGTCGACTAAAAGCAAAACTAGCCAAGTGTCAAATATTTGACCCAAACAAAAAGTAAAAACAGCTAAATGAGATTTTCATGCACAACATTCAAAATAAGTTTGTAATGTGCTTTCTAACTAATGAAGATTTTGGTCAACCCCCTAAATAACAACCGTAGGCATTCGCGACCCTCAAACACAAAATGTAGGCTACCTGCAAAGTGACAAAGTACTTTTTAGTCTCATGTTTGATTTTAATTTGAAGACATAAGCCGAGATAAATTCATCTTGTAGGCCAGCAAATTGGAATACACATCTACACTGTATTTGAAGCTGTAAAACCTTGTTTAAGATCTGAATGATCAATTTTTTACATGATCTGGGGACCCCCTGAAATCATTTCATGGGTGTCTCGACCCCCAGGTTGAGAACCAGTGAACTAAGAGACCAATGAGTGATCAATTGACTAAAATACCACCTGCTAACTTTATTTGAACGTTTACAATGTTTTTTTTTTTTTTTATTTGGTGTTGTTGTTTAAACATAAAAATGTATGTTTTCTCTTTTTAAGTAGCCTTGCATTTGGCTCTTCTTGTATGTTTCCTTTGGTGAAATTTTTTCATATTGCAGCATCAAATGTATCACCATTGAGAATATCCCAAAGTATAGTTTTAACTTTCTATTTGAATTGTGTAGTTGATTTGTTACGTCCAGAAAGTTACACAGTGCACTTTTAAGTCTTGAAAACATGCTTTTAAATCAGCACAGTTCCTCTTTCCTTTTGTAAGGATTGCCAATAAATATTTCTCTAAAGTTCACGTCGTTAGATAAGTCCAGCACAATGGTACATGAGTCCAATTACCGTATAACTCTCGCACTTGCGTTTTGTCTCATGAATACAGATTACTTTGTTTGTCATTGTCTCCTTCTGCCTGTGCTGACGGAGCAGACTCCTCATTTTAATTACCACATCTTCACTTTAATCCACACAAACACAGGCTCTCATCCATCACTTTTATTCCTGCAAACATTGGCAGAACTCAGCCTGGGTGCCATGTCCCGCGGCCTGATGTATAGAGCTGTGTTTACATATATCAACCTTCCACTCTCGCTGAGGTGGGTGAAAGTGTTAAAATTACACACTTCCTGGAAACAGCCATAAAACATTTATCACACACATAAAATAAATGATCCTTCGCAGTTTTCCATCTGATCAAATAGTGCTCAAACGGATAAGAGCCAATACAAACGGAAAAGTCTTATTAGGAGCCATCCACAGATCAACTGAATGTGTCTATCTTAAGCCACACAGGAAGAACTTCATCATGATTCGGTTCATTTGAGAAGGATTTGAGCAGATTTATGATGCGCATTGGGAAGTTATGTGCAGATGTTTAGGAAATAGCACCAGAGCTATTTATTGGGCTTTGGGTTTTAGCCTATTTGTCACATAAAACACTGAAAACTTTCTTACAAAATTATCTTGGATTTCCAAATAAATAAAACATGAGCAACTATTAAGGTACAAATGTGAAAAGGTTCAGTTCATTATCAAAGAAGTTTAGGCAAAACTGTAATTCAAAGTTTTCTATTAGTTTGTATGAGAACACAACATGGAGCTGGATGTTAGCTGGTTATGTTACCATAGGCGATGTTATCTTTAGCCATTATTATAACTCAGTGGAGCTAATGTTATTAAAGGGTAAGTTTAGGGCAAAGGGTTGTCGTTCCCCACTCTGAGTCATTTGTAGAAATGGAGTCAATCATTATTTAAACTGCCTGAAATGGTTAAAAATGTCAAGTTCTCTGTCTGAGATAAATCCAATCCGTTCCGAAAGTTTTATAACGTTTATCTTTGATGAAGTCATGTGAAATCTTATCAGAAAAACATCAAATTTAACACTAATGTCAGTGACTTTGAAGTTTCTCTGCTAAAGTTTATAAACAATTAATTGACTAAGTACAATGCATTATTGCACTATGGCTTCGGTAGTCTGGCAACAACAGCTCATTTTAATCATTATATCATTTGGGTCTACCGGTAAGGAAAACACAAAAAGCGTATATATGTTATCAAACAAATGAAGCAAATCAAACCATAAATTAAAGTTTTTCTGATGACTGCATTTGACTGTATGCATTAAACTGGTTCTGAGTCAAGCCACAGTATTGATCGATTTGTTTGTAGAACACTCCTTTCAAAATAATACATGTTTTTCAAGGTATTTTAGTTGACTGAATGCAAGATGAGTTAATGCCATACTATGGAACCTTCCAAACAATGACATCTTCACAGAGACAGGCTGGAGGTAAATCGTACAGCGCATAATACACATAAATTGCCTCAAATAGATCACAGATGTTCATTCTTTCTGCCGCCACGAACACTTTGTCAAACCTTATAGAAAAATATATAAGTTAAGCACTTGGAAAGTATGGCCCCAGTCCGGTAAAAATTCTTCAGCCGTTAAGTTTTTCTGAGAAGAAGCAGAAGTCTGCACACAAACTAATACTTTCCCCTCGATGGCCTTCTATAGCACGCATTTTAAAGTGTTAGATTTGCTTATGCATGATAAGATAATGTTATTGTCACAGCTGCCCTGGGTCAGACTGAAGAGAATATGGCTGCTGATGTAGTAGTAGAGTAAGCTGCGTTCACATTTTAAAAAGTGATAAGGTCATATATCTGACATGGTCACAACTAAGACACAAATTCAAAGTGTTCTGGATCTGTCATTTACATATCTGCACAAAGATATTTTTTCTTTGCAACTTATATTCTAGATTAGAGTATGTATTTAAACTTATGCATCACCAAGTCAATTCACAATATAAAGTAAGCTCACAGGCCCGTCGATAGAAATTTGTGGGTCCAAGGCAAGGGTGACTCAAATGGGCCCCCTACAATATAAATTAATATGAAAAGGGTGTAATTCTGGGCCACTAAGACGCTGGGGCCCAGGACAAAAGACCCCTTTACATTAACAATTATCATCTTATGCTGTTGTTGCAATACATTTCAATGTTTCAGAATGTTGATATTAATGTGTAGACACGCAATAGTCATTTCTACACAAAACACACACAAAAAAAAGGTTATTATTAATCAGAGGTGGCAAAAGTACTGACTTCTTAAGTAAAAGTATAGTTACCTGTCTGAAAAATAACTCTAAAAGTAAAAGTCCTGCTAGAGCTTGTTTACTGGAGTAAGAGTACAAAAGTAAAACAATGCATTTAAGTAGAAAAGTAAAATTGCAAAGTTGGTTTTAGATTCATTGACAATTGTCATATAACTGTATTTAACCATGTGTCAAAGAGGTAATTGCAGCAGGTCTGCATCGGCTTTAAGAGGTAAAGAAGTAAAAGTAAAAAGTCACCAGATTTTTTTAAATAGTACAGATACTCAAGACAACTACCGTAATTTCTGGATTATAAGATACTACTTTTTTCACAAGCTTTGAACTATGCGGCTTTTAAGGCAATGCAGCAAAAATATAGATTCTCATAGACTTACTATTAACAAGTGCGGCCTATATATGTACTTTATCATTTTTCTTACTTAAATCTAGTGGGTGCGGCTTATATTCAGGTGCGCTCAATAAAGCAGAAATTATAGTACTTAAGTATATTACTTGCGTACAAATACTTGGTTAGGCTACTTGCCATCTCTGACATTAATATTAAATTCTGGTCTTAAAGTAGCTTGAATAAAGACCAAGATCCTTCTAAAACTGCTTAAGAAAACTGAAATTAAATTATTTTATGCTTACTTCACTCATTTTGATTTCAATAATTTTGACAACCCCATGCCATATTGGAAGTTGGTGCCAGATCTCACACCAAAAAATTAGTAACAGAAACATTTTTTGTGCATGTGAATCCTTTGGGCACCTTTTATTGTTGTAATGTTCTATCTAGACAAATAAAGTTGACACGCTGACATTGAACCATTGACAACAAACCCAGAGTTTTAATTAGGGCTGTGCCATTAATCGAAAAATCGAGAGATCGAGATCGAATCGAAACGAATCGTCAATTATTTGGTGGTGGGTTTTGAATCGAAAGATCGAAAACCGAACTTTGTCAATAAAAATGTGTAGTTTGGAGCAAAAGTCAATCTTAGAGACAGAATAATGATATAAAGCTTTAAAAAATTACATAAATGGACATAATAAAAGTTTTAGTTTCGTTTATCTTCATGAATGTCATTTTTCATTTGTTTTTGAAAAGGTTAAGCTAAATCGAATCGAAAATCGTGATCGAGCGATATGAGAAAAAAATCGTGATTATATTTTTTCCCAGATCGCCCAGCCCTAGTTTTAATGTTAGAAATCACACAACGATATATACAGAGCATATATTTGAGGGTGAATTTGTTTGAGGTAAACCAGAGAAGCACATTTCTCCACACTCACATTAGATGCTGTACCTCTGCTGCCTCATACATTATGCCACAAACAGTGATGCAGCGATGTCTTGGAGCCAGGACTGTTTTGCTGATCGAGGATATCATGCCGTGCTTAACGTCCTTGTCTAACCTTTTTAACCTGAGTGATGCTTTGTCCTCTCTCCTGAAAGGGTCATTCATCACAGCGGAAGCAAAGCACACTGTAATAACTGCCAAAACTGATGCGCACAGACTTTTATTATAAATGGGCCCAAAAGTGAGTGGTGCTTCCGAGACGACACAAAATCAGTCATAGGATAAAGTCAAACTCACCCACACATGGATTATCTTGTCCTGGTAGAAAGATGACCTGCTGCTGCTTCCACTTCATTAATAAGTATGTTTTTGTGAGATTTTGTGTGATGATACATAATGGTTTGTATCATAGGTTGCTAGTCTTCAAGGTTATTTTTACATAGGCTCATTAATTTCAGTGTTATGTTCTATTTTCTGTATCTGTCAACTAAGGTGTGTCCAAACCAGCTTGATCCAGTCAGTTGGTTGGGCCTGGTCAGTAGTCGGATGGGAGACCTCCACGTAAAAAGTGGAGAAACGGTTGTGGAGTGAATGAATAATGCAAAAATATATGATTCTTCTTATTATTAAAAACAGGGACTTTCTTGGCCCAGATTAAGCTCATTGTTTTCTAATGAATCCTGTTGTTTCTAATTATTTTTTTGAAGTTCTGATGCATACTCTTTATGACCAATTGTTTAGAGTTTTTGTAGGCTGGAGTCAGTCAGGCCTCTCTTGGGTATCTGAAGCTTGTGTAAAATGAACGCTCATGAACCAGCTGTTTTTGCAGGAAAAGGGGAAATATAGTGGACAAAAATCCACCTGAAACAACCAGTTTACGGATGGTTTCAAGTGGACAAGAAGTAGGGCAGGGCCATTAAATGAGAGACTGAGATCGAAACAAAACGAATAATCAATTATTTGAGGGTGAGTTTTGAATTGAAAGATCGAAAACCAATCTTTTGTCAGTAAAAATGTGTGCAGAATGTTGATATATAGTTTCAAAAAAGTCTAATAAAAATGGGACACTTATCAAAAGTTTTTGTTTTGTTTATGTACATGATTGTCATTTTTCATTTGTTTTTGAAAACGTAAACAAAATCAAATTGAAAATAAAAAAAAAATGTAATCCCAGATCACTCAGCTCTAAAAAGAACCTTGGTCTGTGCTGTTAATTAAATTTCAGTTATGATTATTGCTGTAATTGTTTACAAAAGTTGTGTAATCAAGTAATTGATTATTGACCGCAACTCATAAGCCTGCTCATAACTTATAAGTTTCCTTGATATGAAAAGTAGGTGGTTTCTTTACACAGAATAAATTTACAACAGTTTTGTCACATATTTATTTTATCTTTTCACTCTCTACTTTTAAATGGCACTAACATTCTGCAGTGTCTCTAAGGAAATAACTGTTTGAATAATAGTGACTTTAAATTATGATTTCAATGAGCGTGATCATTACCGTAATTATTGCCCTATTGAGCTCACCTGAATGTAAGTGGCACCAACAAAATTTCAATAAGAAAAGTGTTAAGTATGGCTGCACTTGTTAACAGTAAGTCAATGAGAATCTACAATTTTGCTACATTGTTGTATAAGCCGGAGAGTTCAAAGCTTGAGAAAAAAGTAGCGGCTTATACTCTGGAAATTACGGCATTTCTATCAAGCAGTCCTACTAGAAATCACCAGTATTTTTTTTTTGTCCTTAAACGCTCCTAAATACTTGTTTGATTTGATCCATCCACAGACCAGTTCATGCTCTCAGGTCTGACTCTAACGGTCCTAAAAACAAAAAGGAAAGAGAGATTAGCATAAACTTTTCTGTGCTGGTCTTTAGCTCTGGAATGTTCTACCTTTGTTTATAAGACAGGCCGAAAAGTTTTGTTTACTCCTCACTTTGGTTAACTCTTTTTATTTTGCATTGTAGACCATTTCACAACAAAAACAAAAGCTTTATTGTCGGTAAATCAAGAGGGCAAACCAGTTTGCTTGCGGACAGAGTTGCCAGACAGTTACACATCTGCAGCTGGTGTCCCGTCCCAGAGAAACACAGGTGCTTTTATATCCCAGATATCAGAGTTACCAAAAGGATGTCAGTTTGCCCCTCTCTCGCCGGCTCTAAACCTGAACCACATGTTTGGCACACGGCTGTTGACCGCACTTCAACCGGACAAGTGCAGAGGAGCAACACTGCAGCGTCTCATTATTCAGGATGTAACCGGAGATATCCTCATTTTCACTGTAGTTTAGTCCAGTTTTTTAGGTAATACATTCTCATTAGTGTCTGTTCATACAAAACAGACAAGACCTCTTCTTTTGTGCTTGAACTTGTTTTATTTTCATTGGCAGATTGGTTGAATGTGGTTTTATTTGCCCCTGCTGGTTACAAAGTAGGTCAAAAGTGTGATTTATGTTTCTCACTGAACAATGTGTTGGAACTTGGCAGTAACAGTGTGAGAAGTTATGATAATGATAAGCATGCAGCAAAAAACAATGTCACTTGTTTGTTTGATCAATGGCTCTATTTTTGCAGCTCTTTTTAACTTTTCAATGCTCCAGCAGTATCCAACCCAAGTACTAACCAGACCCTTAAAATCTGACAGGATCGGACAGGCGTTGACAAGCAGGTACATTTGGGGTGACAGTGTACCCACAAACTGAAATGCTGCCAGTTCAAAGTTCACTCCGGCACATTATGCTTTGATATACTCCAGTCACAGTAATGTGGTTGTGACAGAAAGGACTTCTGGTTTAAAAAAGTAATTTATCAGTTTATAAAGCAAACCTTTGTTGCAGCAGCAGTAATCAAGACTTTGGATCTACACTAGGCTGTGCTGACACCATAATAAAACTGACTAAAAGAGGCACTTAAAGAACAAATCAGATGCAGGTTGTCCGCACAGGTTGAGTTTCACCGTCAGATCTTAGTTAAATCGTTGACCTTTCTTGTCGTGTTGGGTGGACAGGAGACAAATTACAGCTCGAGAGAAGACAGAAGGCGCCTCTGGAAATAGTAACAATCTATAAATATAAGAAGCTTCTTTTCAAGAGTGTTGTGCAGGAAAGTTTAGAAACTAAGCTGTTACTAATCTTTAATTATGAAATGATATCAGGCCTAGAGACGGTGGACATCTATGAATTATGTAGTGTGATTTATAGGCTACTCTGTCATTTTTTTGTAGTGGACCTGGATCTGATCTGAAGCACAAAAAAAAAGGAATAAACTGGAGGGACTAGTTTTAGTTATATGTTATATATTGATATTGGCAAACAATGGCAGGGTTTTAGAGATATGATGCTTGATATTGTTAATTTCATTGCACACATGCCTCTCTTTGATAAGACAGTTGTAATAAACTTTAAGCTTGTACTGACAGTTTCAGCACCAGGACTTCATCCTTCTTCAGAGGTAACGTCTGTTGTTGTGATGCGTCTGCTTTGAGGGATCTGTCCTGGCCTTGTCTGGTCCCGTTTGGTATAGTCTCTGTAGAAGTGAATCCCACGTGTGAGCCAAGGTGAACGTGCCCTCGACTCGGTTGATGGTCTGTGTGTCCTTCTTCCTGATCTCAATCGCCTCTCGTATCTATCTTTTGTATTTATGTCCAGTCCAGTCTATTAAACTCTGCGATTTCTTGCCTATCATGAGCTCACACTGGACTGCCCTGCTTATTTCTGCTTACATTTGATTTTTTGATTGCAGTGGCCTCCTTCTCTTATAGTTGAGTGTGCAATGTGAATCTGGGTTTCTTTCGTCACTTTAAACTTTCTTTTACTGCTCTTAAAATTACCAAATATCACAAATCATAAAAAACACGATTTCCCAACTATTGCGGACGATCTCTGAGGACTTTAAAATAACAAAGCTTTTTGGAGCATAGTAAGAAAAGAGGTGAAAAGGATGATGCAAACACTGTTCTTTCCCAAACTGAATTGGACTGTTCATTAGATTAGGTTTGTGCAACATACTGGCGTACACACAATTCTCTTCATGATCCATGTTGTTCTAAATTGTTATTCACGCATGTCTGAGTAAGCTGTATTGTCCTGCAACAGCGACTCTAATGCTCAGAAAATTCATTTACCTGTCCCTCATCTAGAGCTGGGACTGGGCAATACTGACAAAAATGTATATCTTGATAATTTTTTGTTGATATTTAAACAATATTGTGTCAGTTCAACATAAAAGAACCTAGATGCAAAAATTTAGATACTTCTCAGGTTCAAACCAATTAAAATCTACTCAAAAAATGTAAAATACTAATTTTAGACCAGAGTCCCTTGTTTTCTCATTTAAGATAGTCACGTGTTTCTTGTGTTTAATTATCAAACAAATATTTGTCAAATATATCACAAAAGAGCAGGAGTCAAAAATAATAAAGCTCTTTGAATTGCTTAATGCACAAATTCTGATACAATTTATATTTAAACTGGTTTTGTTTTTAAAAGCATCACTTTAAATTTTTTTTGTAAATTAGATCTTTTGCAGCATGTTTTTACTGCACGATATACTCGATATTCAATTTTTTACAAATCTTCAAAACAACATTCACATTATTATTATATCATTATTTAAAACTCGATATATTACCCAACTGTACCTTCATCTCCATTCACAACTCTGTAACTAGTGTGAAAAAGTAAGACTATGATTGACACACATCGGGGTCTGAATGAATTTTTACCAAATTTTGAGAATCCATCTGGAAAGACCCTGTTTTATTGTTAAAAACAGGCACTGTCAGCCAGACCAATCACAGAGCGGTATTGTGGTTTGGGCCAAATGTGCTCAAGTGACTCCAAAACAACCCCTAACAGTGGATTTACACTAAGTGCAACTTGGATGCGAGTCACAGAGAACTTAGAAAGTGCTTAAAACCAATGCGTTGATTTACACCGTTCTCCGACATGTCCGACTGCGAGTGCGAGAGTCGCGCGACTCTGCGGAAAGAATCCGCATGAAGTCTATTTTTCCCGGAGACCGCAGCGGTCTGGTGCGGCTTTCAATTCATTATACGAGCGTTCTCGCGGGAATCTACGTGACTCCACGTGGCTTTGGACGAAACCGGACCGCAGTTGACAGCATCTGGTGTAACAGGCACTTAGCAAGAAACCCGCACGTGTCCGACCCGCACCCGCCTCGCAGTCTGTGTACATCCAGCGTAACCCTGACACACCGACATATGTAGTTCAGTTTTTTTAGCAGAGTAATTACAGACTATTTTGACTTTTGAAAAACAACAAACATGACTGTGCTAACCTGGCTCACACCAGATTGATATGTGTTAACTCTGAAGTTTATTCTACCATTATCAGTCTGGAATGACTGAAAGCCATCGGGAAAAAAACGTAACAACATAATTGAATCTAATTGATCGAACAGCTGAAACCAGAAGTAGCTGAGAAATCATGTTTTTTGTTAAATGCAGTCAAAAGAAAATCGAAATCTTTCCTGTTCAATTATGCACAAATCTCCTTTGTGTATAAGTTGTTAAAAGTCAAAATATCTTGTTATTCTGTTAAAAAAGTCTGAGAAACATCCATCTGTGCTGCCATGTTTATTTTGGTTACAGTGGGCCTGTGATTGGTTTGCTGCTGACTGGTCCAGCTAACATTGTCTGTCTGTAACTGTACAGCGGGGGTCACTCCTGATGGAGTTTTGAAATTTCTGAAAATTACAAATATGTGAGAATCCGTCTGGTTGAGCCAGGTTAAACTTGTGTATTTGTGGGCGAGAAAGAGGACTCTGCTTTTCTCTCAACTGGATTTAACAAAAACTTTCTCGCTTCTTCTACAGTTGTTTCAAAAATCGACTTCAAATATTTACCATGCTGTTTGTTTTTCACATGTCTTTCAGGACTCTGTATTCAAATTCATAATCTGTAGACCTCAGTTCAGAGTAGGGCTGGGCGATATTGACAAAAATAAATATCTCAATAAGTTTTTGGCCTGGCTCTATTATGAAATTCAGCCATATTAAGTCAATTCAGCAGGAAAAAGTTCAAACATGTCTTTAAATGTTCAAGTTAACATTCACTGATCAGACAAATAAGGTCGACTTGACACATGTCCACCAGTCATTAAATGGACACACCTTCTTTTAAAAACTAGTACGTCTCAATCATTTGACAAATATTATGACACTGACGGCCTGATTTATCAAGCCAAGTGCAAACTGAAAAAAATGTGCAAGCAATTTATGCGTACTTTAATATTGGAAGATGTAGGCTACATATTACATATTACAACAAATCGATTTGCATCACCTCAGTTCTGCATCTTTAGTGTCTGTGTGAAAGAAAAATATCAGCTACGCCAAGTTTTTACTCCCACTAACCTGTTTTGCACATGAGCAAAGCCTTGATAAAACTGGCCCTAAGTGCACTCACAAAACTGGTTCAGAGACAACATTTTACAAAACTATTTGTTAAGTAAAAATGCAGCTGAATGAGGTTTTCATGTCTAAAAAATTGGACTAATGCAACTTTTGGGCAACGAAGAGTGATTAAAATATCATCTTTTTACCCTTGTTTGAAATTTTACAATGTAACTTTCTTCATTTGTATTTTGAAGCGCCTATTTTAAATATTTTTTGCCAATATACACAATATATATTTTTGATCTCTCAAATGTATCTATTTGTTTATTCATTTATTTTAGGTTCATTGTGCCTTGATTCTGTGCCCCAACCTTTGAGGTACAGTTACATGCCTTTGTGCCATCGAGATCAACATTCCTTATATTTTTAAGTGTAGCAGCTCGGGAGGGGTGCTGTGTTCCCGATAACAGGCTCAGGACAAAACAAAACATAATTTATTTATACGCACATGTGACTGCCTGATGTTGACTTACCTCCTGAGTAGTGGGTGGACAGAAGACAAATCAGTCCAGCCCTCAGAAGGCAGGGTCTTTCTCCTCCTTTACCAGCTCTAAAACGAGATCAAGATGCATTTGAAAAGCTTAAATGCACCAGACGTATAAAAGTCCGTCTTAGCGAATCGCAGAATGTCTTTGACTCTGTGTTATCCTCCCTTTGCTTTTACTTAATCACATTGATGTCTGCGGCCGCTGTCGTGGGGCTCACAGTAAATTGTGCTCACCAACAGGTCGTCGATACAAGTGGGTAAACAGCATTCATTATGGAAAGGTCATTAGGGAGCCGCTGCCATTTCGAACAGCCTTATGGCACACTCCTCTGAGCTCTGTGTGGGCGGATTATTTGTGGAAATATTAGATAAGGGAAAACGGTTAGTGGAGAAAGATTACTCCCACCCAAACGTCCAGCTATTTGAACCGTGTTTGGAGGATACTGTGTTGCAGGGAGAGATTTACGATGTTTTGACATGACATCACCTGAACTTCTGAGTCAGATTTGAGTCAATGTTTTGATGACTGTAAACTTAATAAACTGCACTAAGACTTGGACTTGAAGGACAGTGACCTGGGACTTGACTTGGACTTTGCGTTTTATCAAATGTGTGTATTTTACATTAAATGATTTGGCACAATGACTTGAAAAGACTTGAATGTCATAGCAAAGGATTTGGACTTGACTTGAATTTTTGAGCCATGATCTAATCCAGACCGGCAAACTGCGGCCCAGGGGCCAAATACGGCCTGCGACCTGTTTCAGTCAAGCCCCTGACATGTTTTTGAGAAACAAATGCATGACAACGTTTAAGAGAAAAAACCTTGAGCTACAACAATAAACTTGTAACATTTTGAGATTATATTCACAGTGTTATAAAGTCAAGGCCATAAAAAAGCAATTTTCTATATAAATCTTTAAGTTTTACCGGATTAAAATTGCAATTTGGATGAAGGAACATTGTTATAAATATAAAAATCTTTTGTGCTTTTTTATGCAAACATTTGACTCATCCATGTCCTAATTATATTCAGTGTAAAATCATTATTTTAATTTAATAAAACTTGAAGTTTAATCTATAAAATAGCTTCTTTTATGGCTTCAACTTTATTCTCAGAAAAATATAACTTTTTTCTTGTATTAGTAAGTTTTTGTTTTTTTTTTTTTTTTTACTTTTTTTGTAAAATCGTATCTATTTTCACAAGCATTTGCTGTTTAACTAATCACAGTGCTCCTCTCCACTTTTACCCCCTCCTTTCACCCTTTCTTTTACTGTTCCAGCACTGCCCTTGTTACCAGCTCTATTTTAATTGTTTGTGGGTGACGTTTAGGCAGTTAGTCTATACTTAAATAAGTTGATTTTCTAAAAACATGATTTCTAAAGCATAACATCAAACAGCCTTTTGTATTTACAGGTTTGTGTCACTGTAAGACTCTGGGTAAGAGTCTGGGTAGACATTATTGCTCAACTTTTGTACATTTTCTTCCCTCAAATGTGTCTATAACCAGCTCTGAGAGACTTCCTGTTTGTTTAGCTGGACATGTTTTATGGCAGCAGGATGTCAGCTGCAGATCAGCATGAAACATGTCGCCATCACAGCATCTAAAGACAGATCAAAGTCTCTATGCTGATCACGCTGTGCAATGAAAAGTAATACAGTTACTGGACTCAGATAAAGTCTTTCTTTCTTGATAATATGGTTTGATTAACTCTATGACATTTTTTTTATATTTTTGTTCATAGGTCTGGGAAATATCATATTGTATATCATATATCGCAATATTCATGTGGAAAAGTTGAATTCTAGAATATCGTGATATGATTGCAAGTGCACCACAGCCATTTTGCAACCGAGACAAACATAAATGGTAACTAATTCCCAGTGTAGCCAGATTTCTACAGATTAATAAGCGACAAGCATTCAAAAATAAAAGCCAAAACAAGCCATCTTACTATTATTAACGACTTTAAAACAATTTGGTGCGTCATTAGGGGGATATTTTCATGGATCAAACTTGACAAACAGCTAAAATTCACAACCTTGACTGTCAATTTCATAAGCGACTTTCCAAATAAAGAAGTCCAAGACTTGGCAACTCTTGGCAGTTTCATCTGATTTCTGTAAAACTTTGAACAAAAGTAACCTATGCCCAGACTTTGGAGGCTCTGCAGAGGCTAAAACACAAATAATGAAAAGGTAAAACATACAGTAGTATTTGAAAGGGGAACTTATACTGAAACTAAAATAGCCTGAAACACATGATTATAACAATGATAAACGATAGGTAATGTCAACTATTGTTACCGCAAATGTTCTCTTTTATACCGTGATAAACATTTTAGGCCATATTGCCCTGCTCTATTCATGCCTATGTTGAAGGTTACAGTCCCCCAGATTCACACTCTATGATATTTGTAAAAACTGAATCTATAAAGACCACTGCTGAAGTGCACAAATCTCTTCATAGTTGTCACAAAGTGGAGACAGACCACAAATCAAACTATGACTCAAAATGAGAGTCATAGTTTGATTGGATTTATCAGGGGTCACATTCAACACGAGAAACAGACAGAGAATCAAAACAACAGAATTACACCATGATCCTGGACTTAATATTGTAAACAGCAGCCCAAATCACTGTAGCGCCAGGACATTTTGGCAGAATTTCTTGTTCTAAATTTGGATTTGTTCTGCTCAGTGTCAGAGTCTGAGGAGTGTCTGTTTTGGACGAGACAAAGTCACCGAGCAATACCTGCAAAACAAAACTATCACACATCCATTTGGAAGATTTGTGTTGAAATAAATATTTAGCTTGCTTAAATAAACAGATAAATAAGCACCTAAATATCAAACCTGCTCGCATAGCAAAAGCAAATCTTTCTAAAAAAATAAATAATTTGCTAAGTCTGTTTACCCCCCAAAAAATTGACTGTAATAGCAAGACTTGCCTAAAAAAAACACATCTTGTTCTACTTATGAAACATTTTATCTAAAAGAGAGAAAAAGAACCATATGAGTAATTTTATTAATCTTAATATTAATGTGGATGGAGCCTGTTTCACATTTGTGCTAGTCCGGGGAGTCGACAAGTGGGGCAAAGGAGTCTTTTGTCCTGGGCCCCTGCGTATTAGGGGCCCAGAATGATACCCTTTTCATATTCATTTATCATGTGGGGGCCAATATGAGCTACTCTTGCCCCGGGCCTGTACATTTCTATCGACGGACCTGGTGCTAGTCGACAAAAAAATCTATAAACTTGAAAACTAACAATGGGCTGAAGGGTCTGTGAGAGTAAAGAAGTTATAAATAATAATAAAGAAGTTGCTTGAAAACTAAACCAAACTCGATCTAATACTGCCCTGGTCAAGTCTCTCTTCCAAGTGTAAATAACTTAATTTTATGAGTCAGCATGGCTTTGACTTCTTTGTTGTAACTACTAAGTTTTAAACAACCACAACTCACACGTTACATGGAAGCAGCATCACTTAGAAATTATAAATACACAGGAACTATGAAATAAATTATTGTTGAGATGAATATAATATGTTTTTGCAAAGCTAAGTTTAAGACATTCAAAAATCAATATTGTGGCTTGACTGTATTATATATAAAGACAAGATATGCAAAACCTACTTACTCTTAACTATGTTACAACAGTGTTTCATCATCAACAGTTTAATAGAACTGTATATTTAGTTTGATGTTTGTGCTGAGAAATTGTCAGTTTTCACAACATATTGTCCTCATCAGCCTACTGGTATGAAACTGCATTTATTCAAAAATATTTATTATGTATACAGTTAAACATACTGTATACATTTCAGAAATATTCTGTATATTGTGTGGCTATATTTTCAACAATACATTCAATTAAGTTAATACCAGCTGTCTATTGGTAAACCACTGTGAAGAGTAGTAGTTTATCAATACTGCATTTTTAGCAGGAAATATTGTCCAACTTTAATCTAACCATGAACAAAATCTAAAAAGATGAGTGTTCAGAGAATGATGCTGTTGATTAATTAAAGGTGGGGTAGGTGATTTTTACACTGCAAACGCAATTTTAGGTTTTAAATCAACAACTTTTTCCTCATAAATTCGTTGTTACACGTTGTTAGTATCAATATGTATTAAGTTTTGGTTGCAATTTTTGACATAAAACCCTCTGTTTTCTCTTTTAAAGTGAAACTGTAGCGGACCACTCAAGCTCAGCCAATCAGAATGCTGCATTCTGCTCCTGATTAGAACTTAAATTCCTTATTATTTGATTCAGAGAGTACATAGGGTCTAATTTTCTCCACAAAGTGCTACATTTATCATTGACTTTTTGGTGCAAAACACAAAGTTTACTTATTTACAACTAAAAAAGTTAGCTACCCAAACTTTAAAGTTTTAAAATGCATAATATGTCTCCTTTAAGTCAAATTATTTAGAGAGGACTCATGCAGTCTGAGTCACAAAATCCTTAAAGATCAAGTGTCTTTTATGCTAAATTTAACCTTCTTGTTCAATATCTGTCTGTGACCTTTATTCCAGTTTCAGCACAGTCACGTCACGTGTGTCTCTTTTAAACACAAAACACCTAATTCCCACAAAACCACAATAATTAATCTCATCAGACATTCTAAGCATACAGTATGATTGTTTCAGTTTTCTGTCTTTTATTTAACTGGAGAAATCACAGTGCTCATTGTAACTTCACACATTCACATCATGAACACAGAGCCAAACTGTGGTCTGTGTAATTTTGTTACAGCTCTGGGACTTTCATGACTGTTTTAAATTTCAGAGCGCTCAGATAATTTATTCAATACTCATAAATTTAATGTATACAGTAAAGTGAGAGTTTGTATGGAAAACGCAACTGACAATTTGATCACAATGCTTCTGAGGCCATCACTTTACAATGGAGGCTATGACAGCAAAAGTTTGTATTATAAGATTAGGATTAGGATCAGTTTTAGGATTAATTTTCTTAAGATAAGGAATTTGGGAAAGACATGCTGAGTCAAGGTTTAACTCTGTTGGAAAAAACAGACTTCTGATTAATCATATTTTGCTAACAATAACAATTGGTTTAAAGGTGAGGTAGCTGACTTTTTTAGTTGTAAATTAGTAAACTTTGTGCTTTCAACTAAAATATGTAACAATTACAGCCCTTTGTGGAAAAAATTAGACCTTTAAGTACTGTCTGAACTGAATAATAAAGAATTTTAGTTCTAATCAGGAGCTGAATGCTGCGTTCTGATTGGCTGAGCTTGGGTCGGTCACTCTAGTTTCTGTTGTTTGTAAAAAGACGTTTATAAGCCATAAATGCAACCAAAATGAATACATGTCAATATTAACTATATGTGGAAGGATTTATGAGAGGAAGTTGCCAGATTTAAAACCTAAATCGTGTTTGCAATGTGAAAATCAGCTACCCCATCTTTAACTGATTAAAAATGTTGCTGTTTTCATCTTAAAGTACAAACCATCTGTTGAGATACTTTCATCTGTTCGCTCAGATCCACTGAAACTAAATCCAAACATGACAACTGCTAAAAACAAAAATGAAACATTTGTTTGGAGCTCAATAATGACTACTCACTGCTTCGCTCTGGAAAGAAATTTTGTACTGTAGTCTCTTTAAATTTTTTTTATTTCTGACTATTTTTGGACAAGTTATTAAACAGTTTATTGAATGTATTACTTGGTGTTTCATATTATTTATTCAAGTGTTACTTGTGTGTGTGTTTTTTAGACTGAAAACAATAAGCATTGGGAAGCAACAACAGTTACCATGGAAATATTGGCAAATCCACCATGTTTCTTGTCAGGTTTCCATAGGAATACATGAGCCAAAATAATAGGCTATAAAAAGTAAACAAAACAGCCATAGAGCAACCCAATAAACTACTGGGTCACTGCAGGTAACTTTATCTATCACATAGTAAAAAGATGCTTTAATAAACTCTATTTTTAATATTCAGCTCTTTAAATTCTCTATTAGTTTAGCATTCTACTGTTGGGTGATGTCCCAGGCCTTCTAAGTGATCCTATTGATCTACAATATAATCTATTTTTTGTTTGAGCAGTCCTACCACTTAAAGGTACATTATGTACCTTTTTAGATTCTTTACATGGATGTTTTTGTTGAACATTATAAAAACATATGCCACTCTGAGCTTGCATCTCCCTAAAAACAACTCTTTTTGTCCTAGAGGGGGACAGCTTGCTTGTTTTCATGGACATTTTTATTCTTTAGCTTGAATATTCCACGGTAAATGGCTTGAAACTGATTCTCTGGTTCATATTTCAGTGGGTTTATGCGTTTGGCTTTTCATTTCCAGAAAGTTACGACTTATGTTTTATAATTAGGGACAAACCTTGAGCTCAAGTCTGTTGTTGCCACCTTTTATTAAGTATTTTGGTTGTCATTTCAAGGAGAAGTGAACTGTGACTATAGCAGCCAAAGCACCTTCTCCAGACACATTCAGCTGATTGAAGGGGGTTTGTGTCAGGTTTTGTGAGGTTGTTAAGTGTCCAACATGGATTACTAAAATGACTTCCTTCTCAATGAGCTAGAAACTAAACCGGTAATTGTTACTGGTCTCGCTAGATGCAAATGAAATGCCTTTGCTGATGGGAAACAAGCTTGAGTCACATCTTTGACTCAGTCTATCTGTGAAAATAAGGCTGGGTGGTATTGACAAGAACATATCTCAATAACAACATTCAGGCAATATTTTATCAGTCCAACAAAAACGTGTTTTGAAACTTTTTTGCTTAGCAGATGGTGAGAAAGTATTTTTTTATTATTAACAATGTCATTTTCAATAGGTGGGTTTCACATTCTAGAATTCTTGGTAGTTATAAGCCAGGTGGAGGGCAAGAGGCAGATTTTCCTATTAATAACATTGGACTTTGTCGTGAAATAATTCAAAAAATATTTTGCAAATTTAAAAAGCGGTTATTTCTTTAATGACTAGACCCACTACTTATTTGTATTACAAAAATAAATTGCATTTAAACAATATTTATTTTAGCTGCCCTTCCCCTCATTGAAATTACATTGGCCTGTAGAAGGTTGTGATGTCATCTGAAAACCACCTATTGGGTGAGGCTTTTTAATAACTAAACCAACTTAACAATCCTCATCTTTATAAAATATTGACAGTTCACCTCATTACGTTTTTTCATCTTATAATGTTTTTGAGTTTGTTTGACGAGGGACAGAAGTGAGCTGGTTGCCATGGTAATAAGTTTATTACTTACTGCTTTTACATGATCAGGGAAATCAGACTAGACTAGAAAACCGGACTCTATTTGGTTTTGTCCTCAAACCGGTTGAACCAGTTTTGCTCCAGGTTACTGCAAGAGAGTAAACCGATTACCTGGAGAGATGTGTCAGATTCACTACTCCATGATTCAGACTGCATAATCTTGGTTTACCTAAATATTGTTTACTCTTAATAAGTGTTTGTAATATTGCGTGTAAATTACACAATGATTTTTTTTTGGGACAAGTGGGATTGTGTTTAACATTTAGATTTGTGTTAAACACCAAGGACTGTGTTAAGTATGTAGTTAAATATGTGACTGTGTGTGCAGGGCGCTTTCAGCTGTAGACCAATTGTCTGTTTACATGAGTCTGAAATTAGACTACAGTCGGACGGGGCCTCAATTGGTTTTCCAAAAAACAGTTTACAGCTCCTCATTGGGTCTGCCCGGGTTTACATGCGCTTTGGAAAACTGGTTTAAATCGGACTAGGCTAGTTACCCTTTTTTCCTGGCCTCCATGTAAACGCCCTGACTGTCGCTAAATGGGCCTAAACTGTTGTATTTTGAATCATAACCTTTACCCAAACCTTTTTCTTAAACTTCTTAAATTTAATGTTCCTTCAGACTCGCCTATCTGGCATTTACCTTCTTCAACTGATGTTAGCAAACAAGCTAGCTAAAGTCTGCATTGTTGCCTTGACAACAGAAATACAGTATTTGCCCAACAGACGCTCACATGAGGAATAATTTAGCCCCCCAAAAAGCTATAGTGTTTATCTGTTAAGTCATGTTTTTGCTTTTGTTAGTTTCACATAAACCCAATAAATGAAATAAGCGTGAGTGTTGTTACCTCTGTGGACAGGACGGTGCAGGTGCAGGATCACTTTCCGCTGCAGTCTTGTGATTTATGAGTCCACGCTGCTCGCTGACCTTGAGTCTGGATCTGTTTGTTTAGATTATCGACACAGGCTTCATCTGAGCTGCAGCTCGAGTCGTGTGGGAGTTCACCTTTCAATCTGCAAAAGTGTAATGTGGCGAACAGTGTTTTACATTCAAACTGTTTTTCATTACAGGAACAACGCTTATTTAAAGAGCCCATATTATGCTAATGTGCACATCAAAAACACACATGATTTTCATTTAGCCTACACCTGTTTAATACAAAAATCTTGCATGTTTGGGCAGTGTTCTGTATTTAAACTAAAGACCTTGCCCCACGTTGTGATGTCACTATGTGGTAATTTAAGTTATGATTTTTATATCATACAGTATCTTCAGTAGAATCTTTTGTACAACTTCCGGCTGGTAATTGTCTAAATTGTAAGCTACCACTGTTGTTTTAGCCACTTGTAAACTTTTACCCCTCTATTCACTCCTAAATATGAATAAATAATAAAAAATAAAATTAAATATGCAACAACTTAAAGTAATCTAATGATTCTGATAGAGAATTGTACTAGAGTAAACCGGTTCAATTGAGGCTGATATCTTCCAGTCAATGACTTCACAAGGTAGAACAGGGCATTTTCAGCTTTGAAGATGTAAAATGTGGGATTATAGACAAAAAAATACCACTTTGAGTATCTTTTTGCTGAGATAACTCTATAGAATCTTTAAAAAGTTAAATAGTCAGCTTACAACTTGATTTTTTACTATTTGAATGTGTCTAATAACATGGTAAATAATTTAAATATATAATAACACAACTCAAGCGGTTCTTAAGTGTTAAAACTCCCGAAATGAGTCTTAAAATATCATGAATTGTACAAAAAATCTCTGAAAGTTTCTCTCTCTCTTAAGTTCAAAAGTACAAGACTGATTTCTGTAAACGTGTCACTGACTGCATTTTTGTTGTTGTATGTTTTTGACTTTTTGCACTTTGAGCTGCATGTTGCTGCAACACAGAAAAATCTTTTCCTGCAAATAATCAATGAACAATGCAAAAAAACAAAACACTTCTCCACTGATAAAACTTTGCAGTCCCAAATTCTAAACATACAACGTCTTGAAGTCTTAAATTTTTACATGATATATTGTTTAAACCTTTTCCTTTTTTACGGCTCTTAATCATAATAATTAATGATTTGTAAGATTTAATTTGTCCTTTCTATTTAAAAGGTGCACTCACTGTGTAACTTTTGGAGGTGAAAAGTCATCTACATAATTCAATAGAAATAGAAAGCTAAAACAATACTTCGGGATTTTCTGAATGGATATGAATACATTTTCTGCCATAATATGAAAAAATCAGTTAAAGGAACCGCTTTTCTGCAGAAACAATTATTTTGTGGCCATGCAAGCCCACTCAAAGTAAAAACACACATTTATATTGATTATTTTGTGTAACAAAGGCATCTAAATTACAAAAATATGCATTCTTTCAAGTTTATTTTTGGCCAAAAAGTTGCACAGTGCACCTTTAAGCCCCAGGTGCACTTTGGGTAGTTTTTTTTACCTCTTTATTGTAATATTTTCTCTTCAGTATAGGCTTTTTGAGGTGTTTGTATCGCTCTCTCTGGATTTATTCTCATGTTTTGTATATTTTGAAAGGCAGAATAGGCGCAACACAAAGCATCAGATTGACTAAATCCATTAACTCTGCAGTTGTTTTGTGCCTGATAAACTTCTTTATACTCAATAATATATAAAGTGTTTCTACATTTGCTTCACTGCAGGAGCCTGGTTTGGACCGCGGGTCGTGTGAGGTGGCGTCGGCTCCAAAACTGAAACGAGAAATGTGAAAACCTCTGTTTATTTTAGCAGCAAGAGCAGCTCAGCAGTGAATTAGCTCCAGTTCTGTCAATAAAATACTTTGACAAAACAAAAGTCAGACAGACCAGCCAGCCAATCACTGCCATAGGTTTGCAGTTATTGCCCATAAAAAGTTAAATTATTATTATTAAAATGAATCATTTTACAGCATTTTTTCTTTCTTTTTTGCAGCCATCTCCATTCTGTTTATTACTGTCATGTTATGTGTCTCCTTAAAATAGCTTTGACTTATCAGGTGTTTTTAGATATTCTGTCTTTGAAGAGACTTTATCATCTTCAGCAAACCTTTATCACCGAGAGGTTTGTTCCTGCAGACAGACACAGACAGAAATGTGAGGTGAAGTCTGCTTTCAGTTCACCAAAATCCCAGTTCACGAGCATATATTAAAAAAGAGAGAGAAAAAGAGACATATAGAATGAGTGAGAGAGAGAGAGAGAGAGAGAGAGGAGAGAGAGAGACAAACTGAGAGAATGAGGGACAGAGTGACACAGTGGGAGAGAAAGACAGAGGGGGAGAAAGACTGAGAAAGAGAGAGAGACAGTGAGGGACAGAGAGACACACAGAGGGAGAGACATAGACAGTGGGAGGGACACAGAGAGAGGGGGGGGGGGATGCACTGAGAGAGAGAGAGAGAGAGAGAGAGAAATGGAGAGGGATAGAAAAAGACAGCAGGAGAGAGAGACACAGGGAGAGAGGGATAGCGAGAGAGAGAAAAAAGGTTGGAGAGAGGAAACAAAGAGACACGCAGGGAGAATGAGGGACAGAGAGACAATGTGGGAAAGAGAGAGGAAAGAAAGTGGGAAAGAGACACAGAAAAAGACAGAAAGAGATAAAGAGTGGAAGAGACACACACACACACACACAGAGCGCAACAAAGAACGTGTGAGGGACACAGACACAGAGAGAGAGAGAGAGAGGAGAAAAGGAGAGGCACAGAGAAAGAGCAGGAAAGAGAGACCCAGGGGAGAGAGGGATAGCAAGAGAGGGAGAGAAAGAAGGTTGGGGAGAGACACAGACAGAGAGAGACAGAGAGACATTTGGGAGGGAAAGGCAGAAAGAGAGGGACAGAGAGAGAGAGAGAGAAAGAAAGTGAATGCAGGGAGAGAGAAAGAGAGGAATACAGAGACAAAGCAGGAGAGACTTATACAGGGGAGAGAGAGAGAAAGAAGGTTGGAGAGAGAGAGACTGACAGACAGAGAGAGAGGAAAAGAGAGACACACAGAGAGAATGAGGGACAGAGAGAGAGAGAGAGAAAAGAAAGTGGGAAAGAGAGACACCCAGAAAGAGAGAGGGGAGAGAGAGAGAGAGATATGATATGGGCCAAATCATTTCCACATTTGAAGCATCGTTGAATTTCAGGACCAACCAGTCTGTTTTTGGATTTCCCGAGAACTACTAAATTATTCCTCCAGACGTTTCATTCCTCCAACTCGTTCAGACAGATGTGTTTTTAATGTGGTTTCTTCTTACACATCAGTCCAGAGTTGAGCACTTTGATAAACAGTCTGATCGGGTAAACCTCTCCAAATATTTCAGAGTAAAAACAAAACACCAGTCACACACGTATCCAACCGTCACGCTGAAGCTGAGGCCTGACCAGTTTGTTACTGTGATGAGTCTCCTGAGTTGGAGCTAATATCATCCACAGACAGTGACTTAAGAGCGGAGAAGAGCTCGGACCATCTATGGAGTAAAGGTGAACAGAAATAGCTCTATTCATTATAAATCATAGGGATCTGCGCTTCCTCCACTGTCAGGTTTTCTAATTCTGAACACACGCTGCGTCAGTCTTTAGTCATTTGGTAAGAAAATACATGATGATGAACTTGTTTTTCATTATTAGTTTACACAAATCTGTATTTTGATTTCATTTGTGTTGATAGATGTTTGAGTAATTTTATTGTTAATAAAGCTTGAGTGCTCACAGAATGCTTGTTTTCACCTACCACCTATCCCCGCTTCAGGTGTTGGAAAATATTGATTTATATCGCGATACCCAAACTCCCAATACTCGTATCGTAACCATATACAATATTTTTTTTATGACGCCATGCATTTAAATAAGGATGTTTTGTTTACTGGATTTCAGGTGATTTCAATGTCAATAGTGGTTCAAAATTAGCCCATTTAGACAGGACAGTAGAGGGCAGCACTGTGTCTTTAAGATGGCTGTCTGATGTTAAACCTGAAGGATCAATACTGTCATTCAACATTAACAGAAAACATACATTGTAACTTTTGTGTCTAAATGTATTTTTTGACTCATCAAAACAAACAAACAACATTTTCACTTTGCAAAAGCCCAAAGTTAAGAAAAAATCACAATATTTTGGGGTTCTATATCGAGATATGTTGTGATTTATCGTATCGTGACATGCGTATCATGATACGTATTGTATGGTCAGATTAGAGGCAATGCACACACCTTATACCCCGCCCACATCTATTTCAATTATTTGAAAATCTAAAACCACCAGTGAAAAGTTGAAATATCACTTTTAAGAGGCAGGGTTTAGTTCTGCAGTTGCAAACATAAAGTGATTGGACATTTTTATATTAAGCTATTTTGGATCAGTATTGTAGTTTACAATGAACTAAATGCAAAGTCATTATCACCTTAACATACAACTCAACACACAATGTGGTTACTTAAATAAAATTATGTCAGAATTATCTGATTTAAGGTGCACTCTGATGACAAGGCAATCTGCTTGTCTCTATGGAGTATTACTGCTTCTGCAAGAATATTTCACCGTGTGCATTAAACATCTGTATCCATGGAGACAATCCAATAATGGCACATTGTGGACCAGTTTATATTTCTAATCCCTTTTACAACAAATTTGTGTTTTACAGTTCATCATTGAGCTACATACCAAGGTTCATTACTTTTCTATAATGCTCTAAACAATTCAATTTAATGTAATCTTTTTGTTGCCATTGTATTTGGATGTTTAAAACTGAAATATTGTAGGTTTGATCCAACGTGTCTTACAGTATTTTCACTGGTTTATTCAGCAGCATTTCATAAGTTATGGTGCAGAGGAACCTGTTTCTGTGCTGTGGCTTTAGGTTAATCTCCAGAGAGACATTACTGTCCAACTCAATCACTGGTGAATGAAAGATACTAAAGTTAATGGCTCGTTGCAGCAGTAAAGGCATAACCCACATTTACAGTTTATGGAGGAGAAAATTCAACTAGCGGCCTGATACCCCAACATTCATAAATATACTGTATATGCAGAGGAGGTCAGGTGCTGCCTTCCGTTAAAAATACAGTTCCTAACAGCATATAAAGCACAAACTGAGACATTTAATTATACAAAAACTGCTGTCAATAACTTTACACTTAAACAACAAATATGCATTTTGTGTTGTTCTCGTCCTTTAATACGCTCCTCAGCACTTCCATTTTGGAATTCATGCATCAGAGCCAATAAAAACAGCATAGTAAAGCATACATGATCATGTGTTTCCTGCATCAAGAATTGAGTTAGAGCTCCTCTACTGGCTGCAAAAGAAATAATGCAGGAAAAACAAAGTGTGGATGACTTATGGACTTCAGAATGGTGTTTTAGGGGAACAAAAGATGTCTCACAACAAAAGTTCAGCTGTGTATTTGATGAGGAAACAATGCTATATCAAGAAAAGTCAATTTTGCATGATACTAACCTTAAAGACAGGGTTCGTACATATAGTCAGTGTTCGTACAGATATTAAAAGTTTTTTTTTTATGTATTTTTTATAACCCTATGTAGCACATTCACACCGGCATTTGAATCAACCATCTAATTTGGCCGGAAAAATTTCACCATAAAGAGCAACTGACAAAAACAAAAAACACAGGCCTTAGTATTCTGCGAAATTCTTAACAAATCAGTTCTTATGTTCTCTAATTTAGCGCACAAAGTCCAACGTAAAATATAGATATATATATAAAAATAAACATTGAGACTACAGAACTACAGAGCTAACAAACAAACCAAAATACCATTACTGTAATATATTTTTTTTCACGTTTTTAAATATTATAATGATTTGATAATAGGCCAATGTTACAATCACTATCTTTTCTTTCAGCATCTAGAATATTATTGTGTCCAAGATTTATTTGTAACCCAAAATATTATCTTTTTTTACAATGGCTTAGGAATTGATTTTATTTTTCCATGACTGTACAAAGGCTGTTAAGACTTTTTAAATTGTCTTGGTTACTGATGATCTCTGGATAAATGTGCAAGAAGAACCCACAACTATAAAAGAAATGTCATTGTAAACATTTTTTTTTATTATGCCTCAAGAAAATAGCAATTACAAGTGCTAATTTCTTGCGTAAAAGGCAAACGCAGTGACACAGTGAAGTTCATACAGTTTAAAGTTCACATTGATGCTGGTTGAAGTGCCATAGACTGACACAAGAAACAAATAGACAAGACATTAAGAACGTTTGTAGCTAAAAAGGAAGAGTATAAAAACATCTGGTGAGTTTTACTTTAGAAATATTTAAATATCAAACAGAAATAAAAACATGGGCTGGTCTTTTCAGTAGTACATAAAATGGATTCATAATTGATACATAACAAAGGATACCACAGTGATCACAATCACATTTCTTTTTTGTAGCGGCTCACGTCTGCCCTCTGGAGAACACAACTGGAACTTTTCTCAGTACACAATGTTTTTTTTTTTTTTCATTTGTTCTTTTTGTTAAACAGCGACTGCGTGGACAAGAGCCGGGGCTTTGACTGGCGCAGACGGAGGCGACGCTTTGCCTTTGTATCCCAGAGTCCGAATGTGCTTCTGCAAGTGTATGATCCACTTCTCCTGGACTGAGACTGGACCATGAAAGACCTCATCGCAGAACCTGACGACATGGTAACAAGAAAATGATATATTAAGTTATTGGTACTTAAAATGACATTGTCCCATTCAAATTTCAGGAATATACTGTACATCTGCATTAGGGCTGAATGTTGGGGGTGGTTATCACAAACAAAATAATGTTTCCATCAAAAGCACTAATTAAATATACTTTCTTTGTCATTGCTGTTCAATTTGAGTCTTAAAACCTCTTTTCTCACCTCATGGCTTATTCTGGAACCCGTTTACAGATCAGTTAACAATGAAGATTATTTCAATAACTTTTCAGTTGTGATTAATTAATTAGCCTGTTCTAAGATAATGAAGTTTTAAGTTCTGGCAAATCATACAACTCAATAAAACATAGAAAAGCAAATGATATTCTGCATCATGAATTATATAAGATATAAATACCACAAATAGAAACATTTAAATGATAAAAGGGACATATCAACATAAATCTATGCATCTTAAATGTGAACCATTATAATCCATTGTGTTAAGTACAGTTCTAAAGGTCCCAGTACATACTGTGCTTTGTTGGTTTAAAACGATGTTATTTAAAGGCTTTAAGGATTTTTACAAGATTAACTACAATCAAATCATAAGCAGCAATCTGAATAGCTGCAATAAAAAAATGGCAAAGGCTTTTGAAGTTCCATAATTTTATCCAGAAACAAAATATCCAAAAAGGGTCGAATTGCGGCTAGGACGTTCTCCAACAGTTATCTTAAACTTTACCCAAACCCTTTTCCTAAGCGTATCCATTCCCCTAAATTTAATCACCGTCCTTTTAGACCCCACCATCTAGCAGTAACTCTTCAAGGGGGGGCTGTTCCCGTTTTGTACCGGAACGCTCCTTTCTGCCGACAGTCAGACAATATTGTAATATCCTGTTTTATTCTCAATAAAAACAGCTAACTCTAAATGTACATATCTACAAACTTGTTAAATAAAGTAAATTACTGCATATATGATTCCTTCATTAGCTTGTAAGTTCATAGGTCCTTTTTTAGCCAGTTCATCCAAGCACAATGGAATAACTTTAGTTTTTTGTTTTTGTAAAAAAAAAAAAAAAAAAAATCGCAATGGCAATACTCAGAAAATCACAATTAGATAATGTTCCAAAATTGTGTAGTTCTACCTATTACACCACTTATTCAATTCACCTTTATTGTCATTGTCACAGGTACAACGAAATTTGTTTATGCATCCGTGGTGAAATCCCTTGTAAACATTCATACAAACATGCAGTCATTGTTGTGAGTTCAGTTCAATAATAGCTCTAGGTACAAAGCTGTTTTTGAGTCTGGATGTTCGCGCTTTAATGCACCTAAATCTGCGTCCAGACGGCAGCAGAGAGATGAACTGATGACACGGATGGGTCTGGTCCTCCAGGATGGTGTTAACTCTACGGAGGCACCGCAACTGAAGATGTCCTCCAGAGGTGGCAGTGACCTCCTGATGATCTTCTGTGAGGTGTTGACGACTCTTTGGAGGGATTTCCGATCTGCCTCTGAACAGTTAGCGTACCATGCTGCTAAGCAATATGTTAAAATACTTTCCACGCAGCAGTGATAAAAGGCGTCCAGCAGCTCTGCAGACAGATTGATGTTTCTTAATGTCCGAAGAAAATAGAGTCGTTGTTGCGCCTTCTTCACTATGGCAGTGGTGTTTAATGTCCATGTGAGGTCCTCAGAAATGTGAGTCCCCAGGAATTTAAAACTTGGGACTCGCTCTACTTCTTCTCCCTTGATTTTAATCGGAGAACAGGCCCTTCCTCCCCTCCTAAAGTCAATCACTAACTCTTTGGTTTTTTTAATATTAAGAGTTAAGTTGTTAGCTACACACCACTCTAACAGGTTTTCGATTTCATTTCTGTAAGGTTCCTCATCATTATTTATGATCAGTCCCACCACTGTTGTGTCGTCGGCAAATTTAATTATTGTGTTTGAAGAATGCCTAGCTGTACAGTCGACTGTGTACAAGGAGTAGAGCAGAGGGCTCAGGACACAGCCCTGCGGCGCTCCTGTACTGAGGGTCACAGTGGATGACAGATGTTGTCCAAGCCTGACTGCCTGTGGTCTTTTTGTTAAAAAGTCTCTGATCCACATACAGAGCGAGCTACTCAGCCCTAGGTTTAAAAAGTTTCATTATCAGTCTGCTTGGAACAATGGTGTTAAATGCAGAGCTGTAATCATGAATAACAGTCTAGCATATGTCCCTTTCTGGTCTAGATGTTGCAGCACTGTATGAAGGGCAGTAATGATGGCATCTTCTGTTGATCTGTGTGCTCTGTAAGCAAACTGATATGGATCGAGATCTGCAGGTAATCTGGCTTTTATATGTTTCAGAATAAGCCTCTCGAGACATTTTGTGACCACAGAAGTAAGCGCCACTGGTCTATAATCATTCAAACAGGTTATATTTAACTGTTTGGGCACTGGAATGATTATAGCTGTCTTTAAACAGGTGGTACCGTGGCCAGAGCAAGCGATAAGTTAAAAATCTTTGTAAAGACCTGTGCTAGTTGGTAGGCACATGACTTAATCACTCGTCCAGGTATCCCATCCGGTCCTCCAGCTTTCCTGACATTCACTGACCTAAACATCTGCCGCACTTCATGTTCTCTCAGTGCCAATGGCTGGTCTGCCACAGCAGCAAATGTCTTAGACATCAACTGCATATGTACTTAGTTTCATCGTCTGTGTTCAAGCAAGTTTAGCTGCAGTCACATTTACTTTCAATCACAAATTTTATACACTTAACAAGATTCTACAAACACCTCTCACCTGCACTTGAGGGAGTAGATTTTGCCCACCACTTTGACCAGAGGAGTGAGCGGAGGTTTGGGGAGCATTGCTGGGATGCTACCGGGTCGTGCTACGGGCTGAGAGCTGGAGTCCTGGATCTCCTCCACCACAGCAGGAGGTTGTTTAGGGGCATGACCCATCGCTATAACAAAGACCGTGTGGATTAGTTTGCTCTTTCATTGACAATATGCAAAGGTGATATGATAAGTCACCTTTAATGGGGTGCATGCTAGGCTCTACAGTTGGTCCCTGGTTCTGTGCCTGTCTGAAGAAAGTGTTCGCAGAGACTTTCTTCTCCTTCACGCTGACCTGAACAGCGTCTGAGTCTGCCGAAGCTGAGGGAGACGAAGGTCTGTGGGTCTGAAATAACATGTACAGCAACTTAACACATAAAATATAATGAAAAAATAAAAATAATAAGAGTTTTTTTTTATAGCTGTAGCTGTGTTTTAGACTTTTTGAGGAAGGTGTTAGAGTACAACTGAAACAAAGTATGACTTAAAAGCATTAATCTGACTATAAAGTTTGGGATAAGCAGAATTACATAAGCAGAATTATTAGATGAATAGAGATTTTTCAATACTAAATACTGTAAATAGCGTTGACAAAACAGTGTTTCCCAACCAGGGGTATGTGGACCTTGGTGGTACGCGAGCTCTCACCAGGGGGTATACGAAATTATTTCAGACTTTAATTGAAGAAGAAATGTGTTTTTAATTATTGTAATATAAAAATATTATCTGTGAGATTTTTTTTATTCTTTTGAGGCATTTTATTAAAAACAAGAAAATACGAAACCAACAATTGGCAGTATTCTAGAAAACCCATTTGTTTACCTAAAAGCACAACTTAGGGGGTACTCGACTTGTGGGACAAAATTTAGGGGTTACTTGGGACAAAACCGATTGGGAACCACTGGATGACAACATTTTCAGACACTAGAAACTGATCAATGTATTTACAAGAAGTAGCATAGATTCAGAAGTGTATCTGCTTTTTACATTTTTTTAGCTAATGTATCCTTATGAAAGTTTAGAACACAAAAATGGTGGATCTCTGTGGTAACTGTTGTTTTTATGTTCAATCACAAGCTCTATAAGAATTCCTAAACTTTTAAAACTTGTTGGGTTAATGAACTTAATTGAACAAATTGAATATATACTGTATTTAATAGTTGCTTGTGACTTATTACATCACAAATTAATTCCCAATTTTATCTTCCTCTCTAACAGATAGCCCAACTACTAAGTCATATTTACCCTTGATATACTTTTAATGTTTCTCTTAATTTATCAGTATCATGTTTGCATTTCCTAGTACAGACCTTTCTGATGTACAGGTCACCCATTCTGTAGCGCTGAGTCACTTCGGCTACTTTAGACGGATCTTTCTTGATAATTTCCCTCAGGAGCTCGATGGGTGAACTTGATCCATCGGGCTTCCACTCGATGTTCAGCTGTCGGAGGTGCGCTCGGGCGTGACTCGCCAAAGCTTTACGATTGTCAAACTCAAACCCACAAAGCTCACAAGCAGTGTCTAACAAAAAAAAGACAAAAAAGAGGCAATGTTAACTTGAACTCTTTAAGCAAATAATTTTTCTATCATTTGTTGCGACTGCATGTTTGCAAATTTTGCTTGTCCACTTAGCAATGCTTTTCTCTCAAAAACAACAAAACTAATTGTTGTTGTGTAAATGTTTTTAAATGCATCGAACTGTACACAAGAATACATTTAAAGTAGATTTCGGTTCATTTTAAATAATTTGTGAATGATACTATATTCATTATTTACCAGTCCTGGTTGTAGCCGACTTCCCCGAAGAGGATTTCTCTTTCATGGAAAAGTCAAGAGGTGATTTTGATTTAGAAGATTGCTCCCCTAAAAGCACACTTTCCAAAGACCTTTTAGGAACTTGGACCTTTCCTGAAACTTTATGGGACACCAAAGCACTGCCAGCTGTCTTTCTGCCTTCTTCATTTTGCTGAATCATGATTCCTTGAGAAGCTCAATTGGAGATGAATTGAAAGGTAATTGGACTCCCAGTTCTCTCAAATGACAACGAACGTGACACGAAAGGGCTTTTCGGGTGTCAAACAGTTGGCCACAGTATTCACAGGGGACTGTTGGCAGCTTTTCTGTATCTAAACAACAAACAAACAAAAGATAAGACACACAAAATGTCAAAAAACCTTGAGATTAAACATAAAGTGAAATTTACCATCAATGAATAGTTTTGACGCTGGCAGGGGGAGATGCTGCCACCCATCTGTGCGTCTGAAATGCTTCTTTCTGTCGTCTCCGGCTTTGGTTTTCTAAATAATGGGTCCACTGCAAACCTGAAGCCCTTTTTAGCTTTTGGAGCACGGTTTGGCGTTGGAGGAGACTTGGGTGCGATCGGGGAGAGAGACTGACCTGGAGAAGCTGGCATGGAGGAGTTATTTTTAGGAAGAGGTTTTAAAACGCCACTCTCAATCAGCTCCTGGATTGCGTCAATTGATGATTCCTTCCCCATTAAGTCGTCCACCCCAAAGTGTCGCAAATGATAGCGTGAGTGAATGGCCAGGCCTTTGCGGTTTTCAAATGTCTCTCCACACAGAACGCAGTAAAAATTTCCTTTTTTTGGCTGCTTGTTTGGCGTGGACATCATTGGTGAGGAGACTTCAGCCGGGCGTTTGATGGCTTTAGCCGAAATGCTGGATTGGAGAGCCGTGTTTACTTCACCGTTTATAGGCTTGAGATCTTCCTCTTCCATCAGCTGATAAAGAGTCTCGATAGGATTGCCTTCTCCGTCCGGGATTCCCAGCTGGCGAAGGTGGGATCGAGCGTGACTGGACAGGCCTTTGCGAGTTTCACACCAGCACCCACAAAGATGACACACATGGAGTTCTTCAGATGTGTCTGTAGATGTGGGGTGAATGAATGAGACAAGACAAGTTAAAAAACAATAATAACATATTTTTTATCTTCTTATAAGCAAAACAGTGCTGTAAAATCCATACAGACACTTTTGGAACTAAACAGTAATCAACAATGAGACAATTAATAGCTTAAACATCGTCTCACTGACTGATTACATTTTATAAGTGTAAACAACATTTTCACACCTTAATAAGCATCTATAAAATACTGTGCCAGTTTTAATGTGCATGTAATTTCATAAAACTTCAGCTGTTTTAGATGTGAAGCTCCTCAGTGTCAGACTGACCTAAAGTGATGGGAGCGTCTGTTTCCAGTGGAGCCCATAGTGGCTTGGTTAAGGTTTCTAAAGAAGAAGAGTTCCCAGAGTTACTTAATCTAGACTCAACCATCTTAATTGCAGATGATGTCAGTGTCAGAAGAGAAGTGCTTTGGGTTGTCGAAACTCTATTCTCTGTGTTGTACATGATGCCCTCGTCCACAGAAACTGGACTGGCCCTCGGATGAGATCTTTGATGGGTTGGGCTGAACTCAGAAAGACTTGTGTGAACTTTGAAACTTGGATATGCCCCTTCTTTCTCTGCTATAAGCCGGTATAGAAGGTCTACGGGAGCTGCACCCGGTTCAGAGACACCAAGCTCACGAAGGTGCACCCTGGCATGGTTGGCGAGCCCCCGTCGGGAGTCAAAGAATGAGCCACACACTTCACAAACGATGATCTGAGGTGGTGCTGTGGGCCAGTTAACATGAGACATCAATGTAATAACAAAACTTTGGCACACATTAAAGGTGGAGTAGCTGATTTTCCCACAACAAAACCTAAAGCAAGGTCCGACTAATTTCTAACTCTCACAAACGCTTCAGCAAATGACAATATCCATGTACATTATTGCTTTGTCTGCAATTAAACCTTAGAAACATATTTTTATAAACAGCAAAAAGAGACCAGCGGTGACCACTCAAGCACAGCCAATCAGAGAGCTGCATTTATCATAAAGAGAGATAAAATGTTTTTATTTTGATTTAGACAGTACACAGTGATCAGACTTTCTCACAATCTGCTGCTTATGCAATAGACTTTTTAGTAGAAAAGAAGAGATTTATGCATTTACGACTAAAAAAAGTCAACTACCCCACCTTTAACTCAACAGAAAGTGATAACAACAGAAAGGTGTTTAGCTGTCTCAACTGCACATTATGACACACAAAAAAAATGAATGAGTATGAACTTACATTTAGGTGAATAAATGACAATAAGATGATGATGACATCTTTAAGTGAACAATGTGATTCTTACCTTGTGGCTCCATGGCTGGCACTTATTGGAGGATTAAATTGGTTTCTTGTAATATATAAGTAAAAAAAATACACAAAATACTGTGAAATCCTTGGCCTTTTCACAAAGAAGCTTTTTTTCTGTCGACCTTTGTTTTGCTCAACGTGTTAGCATTAGCAATAGCCTTCTTCGAAAAGCACCTTTTATTACCCTGAAATTAGATCTATTTGGACCTAAAACAACAGTCAACTCTGAGAATCAGCATTCTCTCGTAAATCTTGATCTACTTTTACATTTCCCATATTGTTTGGGCGTAGGATTACATTGTATTCGCAAAGCTTTACCAAGAAACAAACAGCCTTGGAGAAAATTTTCAGCGGATGTGTGAGTAAGCGAGTTTTTCAAAATAAAATAGTTTCGTGCAGTCTGGATTGGATTTGTATGCGCTTTCCACAAAAGGTGCGTTCAACGTTAGTTTATTATTTTTTTTTTATCATTATCAGACTTTTTTTTTTCTTTACGCTTTTTTTTACTATGCCATCTTAGTCTAGGATAAACTTTTGATCATTTCCTATGGCAAGGACAACGCAACATAAAACAATTATAAGTGGCAGTTGTAGAGATAACATGATAAAATAGGCCCCCCTAATATATGCTGTTCGAGGAAAAAAAACTATCTTGATATTTTGGAAGCTAAAACCTGAATTTGAACGCCAAAAAGGATGTTTGTTTGATGAATAGACGTATTTATTGTGAAATGTGCAAATGTACTAAATTGAGTTCCGGTTAGCGTCAGCGGTCACGCCCCCCGCCACGCCTACTTCTTGACTGTTACGTCGCTACGTCCCTTCTCTGTTCTTTCCAGACTTCTCTCTGTCCAGACCATTTTTCCACGGCATTACTCAAAAACAGGTAAGTTTGGTTGTTTGCATTTGTATCGCTCGTGTAGCAGATGCAACTCTGCACGTCGGCTCTCCATGTAGTTACCGATTTAAATATTGCAAGACAAAACTAAAAGCACATGTGTTGCTTAAAGCTAACTTAAGGCTAGCCGAGCAGTGCGTCGGACACTTGTTCTTTCTGAAGTAGTAGGCCTGTTTTGTCACTGAGCCAAAGTTTTATTGCACTTTTGGTCAAATTACTCTGGGCTAGCCTCGTTTACAGACATTTTAATCTACTTTTACACCGGCTAGACTAGCTGGGAAAATCTGTTTTACTCAACCGAAGCAGCTTTTGATGAGCATGAGCTGCCGGTGAAGTGTGCAAAATTGTATTTTAATGGGCTAAATGAAAACCACTTAATCACAATTATGTTAGTGTTATGGATCGTGCACTTGTAAATAAAAATACACAGTTGTGTTTTTTATGCATAGCTGGATTCACAGATACTTAAAATGCTTGCATAAGCCTCTTTAACGCCATTGTTTCCTGCTGAGTGACCATGACTTGCATGTGACTGGAGGTGACGTGAGAAATCCGGCTTTTGAAAGTTTAAGTGTACTTTTTTGCTTAATGGTAATTGTCCAAGGCTTAGGGCTGTCAGAAAAAACAGTCGTCTGAAGTCAAGCTCCACCCAGTGTCTCTTATCTTGTGGTCTGTAACATAAGGATCTGTCAGATAACAAGTGCCGCCTTTTCCCAGTTAACTTCCACTACAGCACCATGGCTTCTGGGAACGCTAAGATCGGCCAGCCTGCTCCTCACTTTGAGGCCACAGCTCTTGCCGCAGATGGATCCTTCCAAGATATAAAATTATCTGATTACAAAGGTATTCTACACGTTTCCTCTCATTATTTGAGTTTCTGTGACTTTGACTGACTTCTTTCATTTTCAGGAAAGTATGTGGTTCTCTTTTTCTACCCTCTGGACTTCACTTTTGTTTGCCCTACTGAGATTGTGGCCTTCAGCGACCGATCAGATGACTTCCGTAAAATCAACTGTGAAGTTATTGGTGCCTCTGTAGACTCTCAGTTCTGTCACCTCGCCTGGTATGCTTCATTTAAGCACGTTTACACTGCTTTCTTTGACTTTAGAGATCAAACTAGGATGAAGATAAGAGAATGTGTATTTTATTTATAGCGTGGTGGTAAATAACAGTCATAACCCTAACTACAGAGTAAACAATCAAGTAAATTCAAAATTAATGGATTAAACATTAATATAATCCTGTATTTTTATTATGGACACTTAAACTGTTCAGTTAAAGCAAAGCTCATTGGTCACGCCCACTCAGTTTATCAGTATCTCTGTGGTATTTTGATAAGGACTTTTGACACTTGGTCTTCTGAATTAAGTGCTTAATACCCTCATTTTTGATACTTGGTTGAATCTCACTTAACATGATGTTTTTGTTACAGGACCAACACACCAAGGAAACAGGGAGGTTTGGGTAAAATGAAAATTCCTCTTCTTGCAGACCTCACCAAATCCATCTCCAGAGATTATGGCGTGCTCAAGGAAGATGCAGGCATTTCATACAGGTTAGACTACTATAACTGCTTTCTCTTAACAAAATTGCAAACATACAAACAAATTACACGCATATTTTTTTTTAACTCAAACTTTATCTGTTGTTTAGAGGTCTGTTCGTAATCGATGAGAAGGGCATTCTGAGACAGATCACCATCAATGACCTTCCTGTGGGTCGCTCTGTGGACGAGACCTTGCGTCTGGTCCAGGCCTTCCAGTACACTGACAAGCATGGAGAAGGTGAATTAAGCTATGTAGACTTTTACATTATTTAAACTTTGTCAGCACATTAAGTATACTATCTACCCGTAATGAGATTAGTAAATTGGAAGTTGTATATTCATTTGTTGTGTTGACGTTTTATGGTTTTATCTGAGAGAACATTGCCTTGCAGCATTAGTTTACCCTCCTGGCTATTACCCTCTGTACTTTGCCCCCACAGACTTGTACTATGTTAAAGGTCTCTTACTAAAGCTTTATTTAAACTTTTTTTTTTGTGTTCCCACAGTCTGCCCTGCTGGATGGAAACCTGGCAGTGACACAATCATCCCAGACGTTGGGAAGAGCCAAGCCTACTTCTCCAAGCAGTAAAAGCAAACACTTGCTACAGGCTTTCAAACATAGCACTTGCCACAAATGATTCCTAGCAGTTGCGTCCATTGTTATTCAGACACATCTTCATATGGGGTTGAATCATGTCTTTTCTTGTCCAATGTAGGAAACGTGGGGTAACCTCGTAGTCTAAAGCACTGAATGGTAGTAGTTCTTTAAAAAAGTAAACTTGTTCCTTTTTATGAAGACCAGTGTAACCATGTTAATAAAAAAAGTTGTGTAAAAATATTGTTTTTTTTTTATTATATTGGAAAAAACTAAAACTACTTCTGCATTCTGGCCGCTAGGTGGCAGCAGATGCATATCTAAACAATGGGACTCTTCAGAGTTTGTAAAGAAAGACTTGACTAATACTGGATTTCTTGCGGTCTTTGACTCAGCACAACATCCTCACCAGAAGAAGCCATGTTATTGGGAAAGCTGTAATTGCTGAATAAAGCTTCCCAGCCACAAAGACTTTCTGAATAACAGCTTTGAGACTAACGCCATTATGTCACGTGGGTAATTAAAATGACTGCTCACTTTTTTATTGGCCTACGTAAAAGGTAAGCACGTCTCGTATAGCACAACAAAGTGTAGGCTAACTGTTGTAACCCCTTTCTGGCCTAACGCGCTTGACTTGTTTTGGGAAAATGAAAGCAACAGGGGAAAGTCCCTTGGTTAGAATGAGACACTCATTGACAAACGTCCACTTCACACGCGCTAGTACGAAAGGGAGAAATGCAGCTTTTCTGACTGGCAATGTAGGAGGGAGTTCCCGGAAATATTTTTTCATGTGACGTTTACCGGCAAGGTGGCCAAATATGGTTTGACGTAAGTACGTCAATGGGGAAACTGTCCTACGCTGGGACGCGTACGACGTCAAACCACTGCCTCTGTTGTAAATTTCTGATGAGAAATGTAGACAGGCCAATACGGGAATAAATAGAATTGCTTGTATGTGTTTTAACCAGCTGATCTGACATGATAAAGAACCAATACAAGTGGAGTTTTATATTTTAATTTACTTAAATATTTATACTGTACAAGTAAAAAATAGGAGGTTTATTAGGGTCAACCTAATAAACACAAATAAGTTACATCAAAGAATAACAAATAAAGTAAAAATGTAAACAAGAAATGACACGACACTTTCAAAAACGCTCAAAAATGCCCTAAGTGTTTTAGTCTTGGTTTTTTGGCAGGGGCCCAAGAGCCTCATAGTCCAGACAGCAAATGCCTGCTGTGTGCCGGCAGTGCAATTATTATTGTCCAGTGTTTTTAAAAGTGCATTTCAGTTTCTAATAAGACTTCACTTTGGGCGCCAGCATTAGTTGGCATCCACTGCTCACGTGCGTCATGACTTTTTGTTTGAGTTGGGCCACCTGCTCGCGCAGAACAGATGCAGTGTTTGACAGTCCAGCGTTGTCCGTTTTCAGGACTTTCACTTTCTCCTCCAGACGGGCAATGCGCTCCAGTTTTCGTCTCCGGCACTTGGAGGCTGCCAGTCGGTTCCTCAGGCGTTTTCGCTCAGCTTTGATGCGCTCCTGGTTCTCCAAATCAATGGGGGACATCGGAGGAGAGCTGTTGTCGCTGCTGTGCATGTCCGGCACAGTCTGGGGCTCTTCTTTCAAGCCACAGAAGCGCTGCGCGTGGAGAGGTTGCTGGAAGTGGTGCGAGCCGTGTGCGGCAGCGGCAGCAGCAGCAGCAGCAGCAGCAGCAGCAGCCTGGTGGTGCTGTGGGTACTGGTGGTGAGGCAGGTAGCTGATGGTGGTAGAGGGATAGCTGGGGGCAGAGGTCAGGTTAGTGCAGCTGTTCAGAGTGGTGTACTCCAGTTGCTCGGGCTGCATGGAGGTACAGGACACACCACCGCCCCCAGAGACACGTTTGGAGGCGCAATCTGGTTCATCTTGTGCAAGTCGTCCAGCGCCTTCACGAAGCCGTCCGCGAAGCCCTCCTGCTCCTCTGTGATGCCGCGGTTATAGAGGTACTGCCCGGGCGTGGGTGTTGTAGTGATGACCCCGTTGCTGTTCTGGATGATGAGTCGCTCTAGTTCAGGAGAGGCGAGTTTCAGGGACCCCACGTCTCCCGCCGAATAGAAATCTCCGTGTTGTGTCTTGAAGTTTGAGTTCCGATATGACTCGGAGAAGTTCAAGTTCATATTCTGTTTAAGCAGCTTGTAGTCTGGCAGTGCCGCGCCTGGATGGCCATAAGCAGAAAGAAACGAGTCGTCATAAAAAGGTTGTTCCATTATTGTGGACATATTTCAAAATCAGACAGTCAAATACAAGAGAGCGCTGCAAAGAGGCTGACAGACACCGAGCCTTCAGTGTCCCAAATGATTCAATTTCCAAAGTCTTTCAGTATTAATACACTGAAGAAAACTACCAAAAACAGAGAAAAACTTCCAAATAGTGGAACAGTAATGTACCAAGCGTCGATATATACCTTTTAAACCGAGGTAAAGCGGAGTCCAATGATTAATTCAGCTGTTTTCATTCCACTCGTGAAGCTGACACTTCTTCCTTTAGTTCCTGCTTGGTTATGAGCCGTTCGTGCGCTCCTCCTCAGTATTTACACGGTGACGCTCCAGAGCGCACGAGCCCCAGGCTACAAGCGCTGTGATTGGCTCGTTTGTTCCGTGGTCTCCGCCTTTCGAGAGTGAATGACGTTGTTGCCAGGAACAAGGAGCGTAAAACAAGACGAGGCGCATTTGCTGTGGAAGAAAGTTGCTCAGGTAAACTAAACTACCTCCGTTTCATCAGATCCGTCCCTCAAACACAGTCAGCACATTTTATTGGACTCAAAAAGTTTTTTTCTCTCAATTCAAATACCTTTTTGTCTATCCAAAGTGTTCTGAAACCTAACCCAATTGTATCCTGACAATTCCCAGGAGTGAGGATAAGTAGCGTGGAGCTGAGTCACCCGTTTGTAACTGATATGACAGTCCTTATTTGGGTATATCCTGGCGCACCGGTTCCTCCCAAAGAGGAGCGGGAAGCCCGTCCTCCCGTGGCCCCGGTCCAAGTCCCCGGGCCCGTGGGAGGCACAGCAGCCAGGTTCATCCTCCTTCACCTCGTGGGCATATGTTGAATCTGGGCGTGTGGCCTGAAAAAATGCACCAAGTGTCTGGTGTCCTCAGGGTGTAAAGTTAACAAAACCTTATTAAAATAACACTTGTGATATAATTATCACTGTTGGAAAATTCTACTGCTTTGAAAAATGTGTTGGCTTATCTATAAAGTCAGTTATTTCTGTGTCCATCCCAATATAACACTAAAAGCCATGATAGAAAAGCATTGTTTTTGTGCTTTTTTGAGCTGTCATTGTTTTCAATGTAAGATAAAACAAATTGAACAATCAAGTAGTTGTAGCTTATTATTTAAAGTTTGTTCTCAAAGGCAAACACTGGTTTATAACAGGGGAGTCTTGGCTTGTCTCTTTGAACTGATGGTTCTGATCCAGTCCCAGATATCTTGTACTTGGATAAATAGTGACAATGTGTAACTGGAGGTTGAAATTCTAATCTTATTGACATAGTAAGTTAAAACAAGATTCTACATTGTGTTACTGCGAAATAGAAATGTTTCATGGAAGCAAGAGCAGGAGGAGGCCCTTTTCCAGACCTGAAAGGGTCAGAATAAAGACACATTTTATAACGTCTTTTAGTCCACCAAAAATAGTATATTTTTTGGTAAAAAGTTAGGCATTCATGTTGGACCTTTACGTAATTTCATTATTCACTCAAATTGTTGTATGTAATTACTATATTACTCTTGTAGAACGACTTCTTTCTATGCTCTACATTTCATTTATGTGATTAAGGGTCAATTAAAATTTGTACAAACTTTGTCATTATTACTCCAAGTAGGCTTGTATGGGCCTCTTCCTGCGAGTTTCCAAATGTTCTTCCTTTAGTTAGCTATATATATTTTTTTAGGTTTAGTTAGCTTTAGCTATATTTCTCGGCGTAAAACCTCTACAACTATGTCAAACGTTCCAAAGTGGTTTCAACTTTCATATTTCTTTTTTTTTCCACAGAAACATGCAGGCGACTCCTCCAGAAATTTTTCGCAGTGACACATTTATCTGCTTCAGATCAAACATTTTACTCATTAGTTTTCTCTGACCCCCTTTTAAACAATGGACATTCATAAATGTTGTTTTTTTAATATTTTCTGTAAGACTGGTGAAATAGTAATAATAGTTAAATTGTGATCTCATCCATCTGCTAATGAAATCTTCACATCTTGATTCACTGTTTCCTTGTTCTACGCAGCTGTTTTTCAAAATGCATTTATTCTATTAGTCAGCCTTTTTGTGCTCTACTTTCTGAAAAAAATTAATTTAGTTTACAATTTACCTCTTAAAGACAAAAGAAAAATAGACAGTGTACATAAATAGTGTTAAAATTTGAGTTGTCATATGTAAGTTTTGCCTTATTTCCCAGACTTCTTACACCTCTTTTTTCTGAGTTGCAGGTTGCAGCCTCGCACTGGTCACTTTGGATCAGGCATGTTCCTCGACGCAATTTCCTGGTCAAGTCTTGTGTTGAAATGAAACCAAAGCACCTTCAGGAAAACACAGCGAAGTATCATTGGCCAGTTCCAGTTTCAGAGTGACCTCATCTACGCATTAAAGGTCAGTGTGGTTTTGACATAATGTAAAACGGGTGCTTCCCCTCACAGATCATTGCTGTGAAAAATGTATAGAAAAGCTATTTACATATTACGTGAAAAAGAGATCTTCTGATAAACTGGTATTTTTGCTGAATTCAAACCCAAAATAACCACAGCATTTCATATCACTGAACCAAATGGATAAAGTTAGCCTCATGTTTGATCTTTGTCAGATGAAACTATGGGCCAAATGAGTTAAGCCAGGGGTGTCAAACTTTTCAATTGGGCTGTTTAATATAATATTTACTGTATGTCCAGATTTATATTGTAACACATTACATTTTTAATTCCAAGAATATATTGGACAAAGTGTACAGAACTTGCTGCATTTCACAGCATTTTAGGTTTAAAATCACATCTCAGCAAGTTAATCCTTTATATTTCCACGGCCACAGGCTTATTATTCTTTCTGGCTTATGTGGCTCCTCTTGCCAGCGCTATAGTGTTTTTTTGGGACCTGCAGTTTAAATTATTGATGCTTATATCAGGGGGCCACTATCAATAATAATCAGAAATCATCTTGGGATCTGCATTTGACTCCAATTTGACCAGTGAGTTAAAGGAGACATATTATGCGAAATCGACTTTTTTGAGATTCTAATCCTATTTTAAAATTGCTTCTTCATCAAAAACACAGCTGAAGTTTGGTCTGTGAAATATCTTTTGTTCCCTTCAAAACACTGCTCTGAATGTCTCTGATCTGCGATGTCATAGGTAGATCGTCTGCATTGCTTTTAAGTATATAAATCATAGGACTCGTTTTGAACATTACTGCAGCATCAGCTTATCAGGCAAGACTGGTTTGATTGTTTACCTGAGTAGTCAGAAGATAGAGCTCTGACTCAATTTTTGATGTGGGAAACACTTGACTGTCATGTGAGCTTGTTTATTGGTTCTAGTGCCTGGGATTCTAATGTGGAGTTGCTCAGAAATAGGTTTGAAAAATAAAAACATCACAAAAATGCACTATGATTCTCACTGTGTAACTTTCCAGAGGTGAAAAGTCAACTTCAGAATTCTTTAAAATATTGTGAAACCCATACTTTGGGATGTTCTGGCTGACGATAATATATTTTATGCAATAATGTGAAAAATACAGCTAAAGGTACAGCTTTTCCATGGAAACATGCAAGAGGAGGCCCTCCTCTAGACCAAAAACAATCAATTTTATGGTCATGCAAGCTCGCTCAAAGCAAAAACAGATTTTTATTATTGTTTTAATGCAGTAGAGAAATTGAAATGACAAAAACTGCTTTTATTCAAGTTTATTTTTGGTCAAAAAGTTTCTCAGTGCACCTTTAGGCCTTCTGCATTGTTGGATTTTAGGGCTGATATTTAGTGTGATGTGCTTCTTTGTGTCTTGTCTTGGGGTTAAGTGTGATTTCACTACAACTATTTGATCAAAAAGGTTTCCGAATGTTTTTATTGTAAGCAGCCAGTCAGTGCTAAGCTCCGTTAAGTACAGCTCCTAATATTTCAAAGACATCTGGACTGCAAAAGGATGCAAAGATGACCAGGATGACAAAAGACAGTGCAGTTGGTTGCATAATTAATAAATGAATTGTGTTATAAAGAGAAATGTCACCACCAGCAAAATAATTATGCTATCTTTTTTTTTTTTTGAGGTTTCTCTGATGATGCATTGATGGACTTTGTTATATTTATTTGTTACACTTTATTACTTTACTTTTTTGAGTAAGTTCAGATATTGCTTGTTTGGGGCTACAGATCTACCGAAACAGCACCTCATACATACGATTGTGTCACTTTGTTTGAGCGCTGGTGTGATTCAGAGTGACAGGCTGCACGGAGGAGGCTGAGAAACAAAAGCTACTCTGGCGCAAATGTGAAGAAACTACACAAAAGTTACAAAGGGCAAATGCTGCTGCCTGGAAACAATAGACTGGACATTTAGATAACAAGCCGTGTATGCTACTTTTGGCTTGGTTCTTCACATAAACAGGATTATATTTTTATGCTGTGTGGTGCAAACAGGTGATGAAGTTATTGTAAGTTATTATTAACCTCAATTAGGTACCTTTGAAATACAATTTTCATTACACTAACATTAACACAATAAGAATATGCTGTTATTGCTTTGCCTGTTTAAATGAGAGTTTATAAAGAAACTATTTTCAGACTGAAGTCTTCAGTAAAATATATATGCTGTACATCATGTACGTCATTTATAAGAAATAATGAATATTACCGTTGTGTTTAGAAATGAGTCATTCTGTAGTGTACAATTATGTACCAGGAACTATTGTCATCTGGAGTGTGCTTAGCCATAAACATGACCAATTTATACTTAGAACTGGAAGTATGGTTCAAAAGTCAAAATATATAAATAGATAAAGTAAATAAACCTTCAATATTTGGCATTCAAAAGTTATTTACAAAAAAGTACATGAACTCAAACTACTGACCTATATTAGTCTACATTTTGGTTTTAGTATATAATGACCACATATGAAATTATCTTAAAGATTATTTCAGAAAATTCCATTGACTGAATCAATTAAAAAAAGTGTATTTAGTTGCCCTCCAACTGTATTAAATCTTATTGGCCAATAGAATGTTGCTATGTCATGTGACAGAACTGCTATGCTATACAAAATATTAGGGATGCACCGATCCAATACTGTACTGGGATCGGATGTCGGTGCCGATCAGGAAATTTTGCTGGATCAAGTATTCGTTCCATAATATCGGTTCGCCACTATCCTGATTGTGCCTTTAACTGGACATAGTAAGACTTAAATTACTGGTGTGGATCAGAACATCTCATAATGTTGGAGTTTTATTAGGATTAAGTGTTACATTGTCACTTGCGTTTCAAAATGTTTTGATAAGAAATAAAAGCAATTTTCAGTCCTTTCACTAGCTATCGGTTGATAACAGGTATCGGCAGATATCTAAAGCCAAAGTATCGAACTGAAAAAGCTCGATCGGTGCATCTCTATTTGATCCATCCTTCAATCATTTCTGCTTCTATCAGAAACACTGAGCATCTGACATAACGTGCTCTGATCTTTAGCTTGGGTTGGTCAGAGCTTCTGTATCTTAGCTGGAGGATGTTACCTGTGGGAGTGCCCAGGGTAAACCCACCCAGGCATGAACAGGAACATACAAACTCTACACAGAAAGGTACACAAATATTGAGGTGAATGTTGTTGAGTCTAGTCACAAATAGAAATCAAAATGTGTGAAATTACACAGTTTTTATAAAGAAAAAACGCTTTCATTCTCACTACTACTGCTGAACAAAACGTGAAAGTGACTTATAGCCACAATAGCCTACGCAAAGCACGCGACTAGAACTAAAGAAAATTAGTAAAAGTAAAAGAACTTATCAAAATATTACATAAACACCCAAGACACTCAGAACATCAGAAATCACATCATATTGTAAATTAGACCCAGTTTAAAGGCAATTACAAACAATCAAAAGAACATGTTTAATAAAGTTATGCTTGACTGACTTTGAAGCAGAACTTCGTGACAGCGAGGACAATGAAACGACCACCTCAAAGGCTTTCTTCATGACATCATCCCCCTGTTGACTCCAGTCCATCCTCTGTTGCTTATGTGGCCACTAAACACTGGTCGGCCTTAACTAAATGAACCAGAAGTAACTTTTCTCCTACGTCTTTGGCAAGGTCTTGGCCACGGGAAGCTCGCTGACCTGGAAGCGGCCTGTAGGTGTGGTGAGTCAGGTAGTTTGTCTCATCTGTCCCCTTGAGCAGGCGACAACTCACACTCCCCCTTCTCCTTAAGTGTGCGCAGACCTCTTAAATTAACACTAACAAGCAACCTTTTTATGATTTCACCCCCTCTCGCTTCAACCCAAATTCCTCCCTCACATGCTCCCTTCATCTCTCCCATCGTTATTTGGCCGCCCGTGGTAAGTTGAACGGTCTTTTGCGTATTTAATAATCCTTTAATGAAGGCATGTTTAATCGGCTTCATCTGTAGCTCGCAGATAGTGCCAAGGAGCCTCGTAGCGACAAGAGACCTTTAGCAGAAGACGCGGATGATTGCTGGGGCCAAATGAGTGTGACTGGAAAAGGCGGTCGGACGCGGCAGTCGCCTGGGGCTGACGTAACGCATATGGAGATGTTCTTCCCACTTGAGCTCCATCAAAACGCACGCTTAAGCTTCCTGTCATCACGCCAGTCTGCTGTGAGTGTGGAGGGAACAGCAGCAGCGCTTAAGTGCGGCGTTTAATTAGGGCTAATCTGATTTTACATGGACATTTGGTTTATTAATTGGCTGGCGCTTTGACACGCATTTTGTTTGAACTGGATACAAATTAGATAGACAGATTTTGGAGCAGGTTTGTGTTCGTAATTTGATTAAAGAGAACACAAATTAAGAGAGCCAGTGTTTTCTCCTAAACCAGTGTTTCCCAAGCTGAGGTCTAGAAACTGACCAAACACAGAGCATTTTGGGAACAGGCCCATGTCTGGATTAACAGAGGTGCATCCAAATGTCCAGTATATTTCTATTGGGTCGCATAGTTTATGGACCACAAATAAATACATAAAGAGTTTAAATTGGGGTAACAATGGCCCTTTTGCACTCTTGTTGAACCAATCCTGACTAGTAATAGTTTTTATACATATTAATGTTACAAAATAAGATTAAGTTATTTATTTGTATATTATTTGAATTAAAATGTTCAGGTTTCTGGTTTATTTTGCCTCGTTCTTCATAATCATTTAGTCAACAGTCAAATACAGAGGAGATGACATTTAGGCATTTACTGACGTTCATAGATATTTCTTCCTGTTAAGTGTAATATGGCACCTTGCAGCTTAATATTAATTTCTAAGAAATAACTTGAAGCAACTTCAGCAATAATTATTTTTCTCCTGGATATCCGATCTGGGCAGTTATTGAAAGTGAAAATGCAGCCTTTTTTCAAGAAGTTTAAAGGTGCACTTTGTACCTTTTTGTTCTTGATTGACAAATGACATTTCCTACGAAAGAGAGTCCGTCGTAAAAGCTCTCAGGTCGTATTTGATTGATCTGATTATGTATCGAACAATCTCTAGATGCACTGTATTGCAAACAAAAGAGCAACGTATTTTGAAAAAACAATAGGAAATAGTGTACTCATATATACGTTTTTTTTTCAGTTGACAATTTGTTTTGTGTACAAATTATGTATAAAAATCCTAATTTAAATAAAATCATTAATTGCTTACAGACTACACATTTTGATAGACTAAAAACATTTGCAAAGGATGAACTAAATTTCGTGACTCAACAACTTATATGGTTTATTAATAAAGTTATATTTTTTAGTAGTCTTTCCAAAGACAATGTTTTAACTACTCTCAAATAACCCCCAACCATTTTACCCTCAAATTATGATTTAGATAATCTCGATAATTTTTTTTGGAATATCTCGATTACAGTATTCAGATGACATTATTTCAAACCAACTGGAAAATGTTCAAACACATATTGTGTATTTGAATTTTAATGATCAGAAAAATTAGACTGTAGTTGATTTGAGACAATTTGGTCGACTTAAGACATGTGCTATCAATCAATTAGTTCAGGGGTTTTGAACCTTTTTGACCTCGAGGCCGCTAACATTCATCATATTAAATGTTTTTATTTTATTTTACTGGTTGTGGCCCTCAAGGAAGTGCTCACAGCCCAACTTTGGGCCCCTGACCCTATGGTTAAGAATCACTGAACTATTTAAATAAAAGAGACCCCTTTCTCAAAACTAGTGTCTCATTGTTCTGACCAAATTTGATGCAAACTGTCCTCACAAGACCACAAACTCAGAGATCTTCATGTAAAAATGTCTGAATAAATTTGCAATGTTTTTTCAAACTAAAAACATTTGGCAACTAAGAACAACGAGTGATTATTCGACTAAAATATCACCACCTATTTGATCATTTACAATGTTGTAACTTTCTTCATTTGTATCTTTGAACAACTGTTTCTGAAGCAATTGTTACTATAAATGATATACTCAATATTCCATTTTTGCATGTTTTCAAAACACCATTAACGATATTACCTACAATTCAATATATCGCCCAGCTCCACCTGTCATATAACAACTATAACACAAATACAGCTGCTACAACATACAGGATCAATTCTGCTGTTAAAGTTGCCTTTAGTTTTCAGTTGAAGCTGGACACCAGAAAGTTAAAACGATGGACACAGTTCCTCTTTAGGTGAAAATTGTGGAAGTGAATGTGGGGTGGCAGAGGCCAGCGCGGAGCATTCGTGTGCACCTCAGTCTCATTTCCTCTGTGGCTCGCTGTAGTGGCCGGTTGCGGTTGTGTAGTTGGAGATGTGGCAACACAGATTCTGGAAAGAGAGGTTACAGGTCAAAAAGGCACATTAGTACAAACTCAGACACCACCTGTGCTCAATTTATGTATAACAAAATTGGAAATGTTCAATTACTGTATATGTATTTTAAGTCAAGTCTTCCTGATTATGTTTACTGCACTGACGTCATTTGAGATTTTTGGAAAGATGCTTACTAAGAAATCTAATGAAAGGGTTTCTCCGGTAATGTCTGAGGAAAAATGGAAACAGCATCACTTGATTTAATGTGACAAAGTTGAGTTTTCAGTCAGAGTTTGAACATATTTGAACTACCTTTACAAAATGCTTCTGATTATTAATTTGAAAATGTAATATTCTTCTGTGTATTGTAATTTAGATGGAGGGCTTTATGCTTTATAGTATGATTTTGTTATATTTTATATGAGATTTTAATTTGGACATACTATGCAAAATCAGCTTTCATAATCTCAGCAGTGTTACTCAAAAGCAATAACTATTTTTTGATTGATTTGTACATGTTATAAGTAATCCTGTATTGTCCTAAAACTGATTTTTGTGTGCTCAGAAAAGTAATGTTTTCAACTACCCACTATCACCACTCAATACCCTGGACTTAGATTTCAAAAATTAAGATGTAGTGATTAATGTTTGTAAATTACCACAAAGTAATTTACAAACTTACACTTACACTTTTCAAAAACAGTAAGTAGATAAAAATCTGAAGAGTTATGTTTACAGACAGACCTGTTTCTTTAGTACGCCGTTTTACATCAATGTTGATATTTAAAACAAACAACAATTTAAAGTATAATCTATTAATGGTATATTCATAACAAAGTGCCTCAAAAGCACATATGTCTTCTTTATTGGTTGTTTTATTTGTCCCACAATGGGGAAATTCAGTGTTGCAATGCACAGTTTGAGAACAGCAGGGAAAATAGAAGCATGCATGCAATCAAATAAGATAAGTTATGATAGTCTAAACACACTCTTTATTTACAATATGTGTCTGTGGCTGAGCAGCACATTGCAGAATATAATATGATAAATAGATAAAGTGGTATTATAGTATTATTATAGTATTATGTACAATATATGACCATGATTATGAACAACTGCAGCTTATGAACAGAATAAATAAATAACCAGTGGATAAATATGAGGTAAAAGTATGACTATTATGTACAGAGCAGCATTTAAGAAGGTGTAAATAAAGATAAACTATCACATAAAATAACTAGTGCTGTCAAGCGAGTAAAAAATTGCTGAGATTAATTATTCATGATCTGTAATTAATTATGTAATCTAATAATCTATTTTTAATCTGACCTAAAATTGCTGAGACACTCAATTTAAGTGTTTTTTTTTTTTTTTATCCAATATAAGTCTTTGTTGCTAAGTTGTCAAGTTGAACAACCCTTATGTCCTCTTTGCAACTCACATATGGATCAGTGAAGTTAAAGATTTCAAAATAGATTAATGTGATTAAAAAAATTAACTCTAATAATATGTCTGTAATTAATTAATCTCAATTAATGCACTAATTTGACACCCCTAAAAATGACACCAGTTGTACTCATGATATTTCCATGGTAGCACAGTATTGCACAAGTTAAACATGTGATGAAGTCCAGAGTTAACAGTGTTCATTGTACAGTGTGAGGGCGGCAGGAAGGAAGGACCTGCAGAACCTTTCCTTCACACAGCGAGAGTTTAGGTAAACCAAAAGCTATGAGTGCAAAATTCAATGGCTTTTTGTCTCCATCACACAAACCAGCACCCTGAAAAGTAACCATTTTTTAAATGTTCTTTTACTTTGCAACGCCTTATGATTTTTGTTTCTTTGATTAAAATGTTATTCAACCTTATGTATCTTACTCTCAAGACGACAAAAGCCTAGCAGTGCAGGATTGGGCTTGTATCTGTGTTTGAGCAGAGAACAGTTATTCCAGGGTCAGATCACAAATTAATGTTGTCATATTGGCCTAGTCACCCAACTGTCTCTGTTGGCCCGATTTGCATAATGAGCTGTGCTGTGGAAGAGACAATATAGGCAAATGTGCAGTTTCATTTTGCCATTAGCAGTATGAAACCAGATAGGAAAAAATGTGAGAGAAGCTTGCAGCCTACGTAAAAAGAAAAGTCGTCATGCATTGTCATTATTTTTAGGCTTATGCTGAACAACAATCACCATAAGTTTTCCAAGTATTCATTTTCACTTTCTCCTCACTACAACATTTAATGCCAACTCTAAACTATAATCATTCACATTAGGGCTGGGCGATATATCGATATATATCGTATATAGAGATGTTTAGTGGACAGTATATGAATATGACCATATCGTAAATACTGAGATAGTGTAATTCTGTGTAAAAAGAGCTGATAAACTGATTAAACGCAGCTACAGATACAGAAAAAAAATGCAAAGAGAATAAGAAGATTAAATAAGCTTTATATTTGTTGCTTTAGTCAAATTATAAACTTACATAGAATTGTGCATGCATAGAATTTTGTGTTATTTAAGTTTCACTCAGTAAAACACATAGCTAAAAATAAACTTATTCAATGTAAATTTACATTTCTGCATTCTAATCGTCAGCTATAGGCTTAGAAAAAAATTGTCTTTTACTTAAAAACATTTATTTCAAAGATATCAGCCGCGCAGTAATAGCTGTAAGAAGTAAACAACAAAGAACCTAAGATACATCCTTGTGGAGGACAGTGTTTACAATGAGTTATTATAGTACTCTGTGATCTGCAAGTGTAAAAACGTTCAAAATCTATGTACAACTGCAATCACACACATCAAGAGCCAAGAGTTGAAGGCTATAAGCATTCTAGGAGTTGGTCTAATGCTGATGCTAGTTACGCACATAACAATCTAAGCTTCAACTCACACACTGGAAGGAGTTTATACAAGGGAAACCCCCACACCAGACCTCCTCCCCCTCTAGTTTCAAATGAACACAATGCACTGATTATAAAATTCCTGTAAAACTTATACATTTTATTATAGTGGAAGCAGCGCAATTAGAATTGTTTATTTTGCCCACTGAAAGAACCTGGGCTAACGTCTAATATACAGTAAAGTCAATACAGATTTGACTTATTGCTCTTATCTCCAAATGTGTCAAGGTTTAGGATAGAACTAAAATTGTGAAATCACATTACTCCTCTTCTGCAACCCCCATTTTGTAAAAAAAACAAAACAGCATTGCCATTAGAAAAAGCTGCCTTGTCCAAATTAAATAAGTAGTAAATTAAAAAACAAGGTAATAATAAACAAAGACATTTACAATAGAATTTATCACATGGTTGTTGAAAATTGTTTACAAAGAGTGGGTCAAGTGCAATGTCTCAAGTTACATCCACAACATGTGCATTTTTTCCTCACTTTTTCCATCTCTTCCCTCAATCATTCTCCCTCCTCTCTCTCTCTCTCTCTCTCTCTGTTTCTCCATTTCTCTGTGTGTCTCTCTCTGTCTTTCTCTCACTTTCGCTCCCTCTAGTTCTCTCTGTTTCTCCCTCTCTGTGTGTGTCTTTGTGTTTCTCCCTTTCTCTGTCTTTCTCTCTGTCTCTTTCTCTTTGTTTTTCTCTCTGTCTTTCTCTCTCTTTCCCTTGTCTCCCTCTTTCTCTCTCTCTGTGTCTCTCTGTCTCTTTTTCTCTCTATCTCTTTCTCTCCTTCGCTCTCTCTTCCCTTACTCTCTCTTCTCTCCCTGTCTCCCTCTCTCTTTCTTTCTCTCTCTTGTCTCTACTTTCTCTCTTTTCCCTTCTCTCTTCTTCATTCAATTCAATTTTCAATTTCAAAAGGCTTTATTGGCACGATTGTACAACAACATTGCCAAAGCAAAAATAACAATAACAGTAATAACAACAATATAAACAGCAATCAATATTCTAAATAACAATATATACATATACATACACACACAGGTCAGGTGGTTGTATCAGATGTGTGGTTGTTGTGGTTGTCCCTCAGGTTGTGGCACAGTCGGACATATTTAGCTGCTGCTAAGCTGCTGACTCTGTTCTCTCCAAGAATGTGTTGCATTTTGGTTTGTTCAGGTAGAGAATCAAAGCCAGGGACCTGCTGGTTCATTTTGGAGAAGAACTGGCCTCTGATGTTGTCATATTTGCTGCAGTGAATGAGGAAGTGTGTCTCCGTCTCCACTTGTCTGAGTGGACATAGTTGACACAGTCTGTCCTCTGTGGGCAGCCAGGTCTGTCTGTGTCTGCCCGTCTCTATGGCCAAGCTGTGGTCACTGAGTCTGTACATGGTCAAAGTCTTTCTTAGTTTCTCATCAGTCACGGTGCTTAAATATTGTGCCACCGTGTACTGTCTGTTTAGAGCCAAATAACATTGAAGTTTGCTTTGAGTTTTAGTTTTAGATGTCCAATAGTTAATGTAGTGTTGTTTTTCTAGTTCTATAATTGTCTGTGTGCTGAGTGTGTGCGTATCCTGAGCTTGTCTTGTGCTGTTAGAGGAGCTGAGCTTCAGGACCAGCTGGCTTAGGGGGCTTTTCTCCATGTTCTCCTCTTGGCATTGAAGGGCTTTGTAGTGATAGGAGTTGGGGTCACTTGTTTTAAGGTGTTTATAAAATTTGATGGCTCTTTTTTTAATTCTAATTAACAGGGGGAATTGGCCTAGCTCCGCTCGGCAGCCGTTATTGGGGGTATTTCTGTGCACTCTGAGGATGCTCTTGCAAATCTCTGTGTGCAGGGTTTCTATTGGGTGTTTGTCCCATTTTTCAAAGTCTTGATTTGCAAGAGGACCCCACACTTCACTACCATACAGAATTATTGGTTCAATTATAGATTGGAATATTCTTAGCCAGATTCTAATGGGTATATTAATGTTTGAGGATTTTTTGATTGCATAGAAAGCCCTTCTTCCCTTCTCTCTGAGATCATCCACAGCCCGGTTAAAGTTTCCTGTAGGTGTGATGTGTAGTCCTAAGTATGTGTAGTCCTGTGTGTGCTCCACCTCGTGAGGGCCCAGGAAAAACTTGGTTTGGTTTCCTAGACCCCTGGGTCGTTTTTGGAAAATCATCACCTTGGTTTTGTCCAGATTAACTGTCAGGGCCCAGGTCTGACAGAAGGTTAGCAGATGATCCAGTTGCTGTTGTAGTGCTTCTTTTGAAGGAGCCAGCAATATAAGATCATCTGCAAACAGTAGGCATTTAATCTGTGTGTCAGACAGAGTGACACCAGGGATATCAGATCGCTCCAGTGATTTTGCCAATTCATCTATATAAATGTTAAAGAGGGTGGGGCTGAGACTGCAGCCCTGTTTCACTCCTCTACTCTGGGGGAAGAAGTCTGTTTCCATGTTGTTCACTTTCACAGCACACTTCATGTGTGTGTACATGGTTTTAATGATGTCGTAGACTTTCCCTCCTATTCCTTTTTCTAATAATTTTAGGAACAGACCATCATGCCAAATTGAATCGAATGCTTTTTTGAAATCTACAAAACAAGAAAAGATTTTGCTGTTGTTTCCGTTGACGTGTTGATTTATGAGGGTATGGAGGGTGTAGATATGGTCTGTTGTTCTCTGTTTGGGTGTGAATCCGATCTGACTTTTACTCAAGATGTCATGTTCTCTGAGGAAGTCTTGCAGTCGAGTATTTAAGATGCTGCAGAGCACCTTTCCCAGATTACTACTGACACATATGCCTCTGTAATTATTTGGGTCGAATTTATTTCCATTTTTAAAGATTGGGGAGATGATTCCTTCGCTCCAGGAGTCTGGGAAACATCCAACATTCAGAATAAGGTTGAATAATTTTAATATGGCCAGATTAAATTTATGATCGTCAAATTTCAGCATTTCATTCAAGAGGCCATCTGGACCACTAGCTTTTCTTGGCCGCAGTGTCTGGATTTTAGCCAGTAGTTCTGCTTGTGTAATTTGGTAGTCTAGAGGGTTTTGGTTGTCTTTAAAAATAGTTTCTAGAATGTGTAATTTATTGGTCAGATTGTTTTGGGTCGAATTTAGAGGAATAGTAGTATACAGATTTTCAAAGTGATTTTTCCAGATGTTACCATTTTGAATAGCCAATTCTTCTTTCTGTGGTTTGCAGAAAGAGTTCCATTTCTTCCAGAAATCATTGGAGTCAATGGATTCTTCAATGATTTGTAATTGATGCCTCACATGCTGTTCTTTTTTGGTTCTGAGTGTTTTCCTGTATACTCTAAGGGTTTCCCAGTATTGGAGGCGGAGCTCAGGGTTGTCAGGTTGTCTGTGTTTTTGATTTGATGCATTCCTGAGAGTCTTTCTCAGTTGGCTGCATTCAGTGTCAAACCACTCATCATTGGTTTTGCCTTTGTGCTTGCGGTGCGGGGCTTTTTTAGATTGGCTAAGTCTGCCACATGGTCAAATATGTTATAGATGTCCTGCATGGCCTGTTCGAGGCCATCCTCATTGACTGGATATGAGGTGGAAAGAAACCAGTCTAGATGGGACTGAAAGGCTTGGGTTTTGATAGCTGTCTGGTATTGCTCTTTGCTTTTGTTTGTCCAATAATAGGGTTGTTTTCTGTAGTTCAGATTGCAGGGTTGTACTGTGTGAGGGTGGTCTGTTGTAGCTTTAATGTAGAGTGTGATTTTACTGTGGTCTGATAAAGGGCTTAGGGGGCTTACTGTAAATGCTCTCAGGTAGAAGGGGTCTATGTCAGTGATGCTATAGTCTACTGTGCTGTTGCCAAGAGGAGAGCTATGAGTGTAAAGACCGAAAGAGTCCCCTCTAAACCGACCATTGACCATGTACAGACCCAGTGTTCTACAGAGCTGCAGCAGTTGCTGTCCACTTTTATTGACAGTTTTGTCAAAATTATTTCTATTGGGGAGTGAAGTAAAAGGGATGCTGTTTTGACTAGGAATATATTTGTCTCCCTGTGTGCTGATAACGTCTGGTTCTGTGCCAGTCCTAGCATTCAGGTCTCCACAAATCAATACACTTCCCTGGGCCTGGAAATAACTGATCTCATCCTGAAGAATGGTGAAAGTGTCTTCATTAAAATATGGAGATTGTAATGGGGTATATATATGGCACACAGGAACACATCTTTATCTGTTGTGAGAATGTCTTTTTTGATTTTGAGCCAGATTGAAAATTTGTCTTTTTTGATAAGTTGAATAAATTGTATAAGGTTTGCTTTATACCAGATTAGCATTCCTCCTGAATCCCTTCCTTGTTTTACTCCCTTTAGTTTAATGGACGGAGACATTATCTCCATGTAACCTGAGGGACAACCAGAGGAGACATCTCCTTTACACCAAGTCTCCTGCAGTATAAACACATCTGCATTTCCTAACTCTCTAGTGAAGTCTGAGGTCCTGCTCTTAAGGCCAAGAGCAGAAGACCTCAGACCCTGAATATTCAAACAGGAAATAGTGAAAGATTTTGACATTCTATTAATACTTGGTAGTCGAATTGGTGTTCCAAAATGAGAAAAAAACACACTTCTAAAACAACATATAGCAACATGTAAATATACTAATAATAATGTTATATAATTATAACATCAATTCAGTTCATAGTTCTGTCTTCACAGTCTCTAATGTGGTACCTGTCTAATCAGATGAGAGCAGAGCAGGCTGAGCATCTGATGAATGTCTCTCATTTCATAGCTTGAAGATGAGGCTGGATCTGGTGCTCTCTGGACGACTTGGGCATAAGTTCGTGGGCCTGCTCGTGGCTCTTGTCGCTGTGGTTGGGGTGGGGCCATGAGGGGCATGAGTGGTTGTGGGCTGGGATGGTGGAGGTTGTCTTGGTGGCCTCTTCTTGGGACAGGACGTGGATGGGGATGAGGACGGCCTTGTGGATGGTGCTGAGGACGGCCTTGTCTTTGTTGTGTTGGTCTGGGTCTTGGTGGTCCGTGGGGGCTATGGGCTGATCTGCTCATCCTGCTGACTGTGGGTTGGTCTCTGTTAAGAGTGACGTTTTTCAGAGACTGGGCGAACATGGGGACTGCGTCTCTAAACAGATGGACATGATCGTAGAGACAGTTTATGTTCAGTGTGGGGTGGTGGGCGAGGTGGACATTGGGTCTCCGTGCACAGTTTCTGGATAGGCTGGTGTTGATCCTGAGGATGGTGTCGGGGTGGAAGTCTCTCCTTGGGAGCAAGGTGGACATTATCACTCTGCTGGTGGGAAAGGTGGTGGAGGCTTTCTCTATGACTCTGTTGAGTGAGTCTGATACCCTCTCCTGCTGGCTCTGCAGATCATTGGTGCCAGTGTGAATGATGATGTGACTTGGGGATCCAAGCCGCTCCTCCGACAGCAGCTCCAAAGCTTGTGGGTATTTGGGCACCAGATTTTTGAGACTTTGTGGCTGGGGAAAAGTTTATTTTCATCAAGGAACTTTCCATTGGAGTCAATGAGGAGAACAATGTCTGAGTTCTCCCTCTGTTGTGCTGGTCTAATGCTGGTCTGTGTATTCTGAGATGTGCTGCTGGTCTGTGAACTGGGACTGGAGCTGGGGATTGAAATAGTTTGCTGCTCTGGTGACGCTTGTGGCTGTTGTGATGATGGGGTGAGTGCTCTTCTGTGCTCTTCCTTCTCTCTTTGGAGTTCCTCCACCTCCTTTGACAGAGAGGTGAGTGCTCTCTTGTACTCCTTCCTTTCTCCCTGGAGCTTCTTCACTTCTTCTGTCAGTGTTGTCAGTGCTGTAAGATGGTGTTCTCTGTCCTGTTGCAAGTCTTGGATCTGAGTTCTGAGCAGGGTCATCTCTCTCCAGCAGTTGTCTCTATCTTTCCTCAGTGTATCTAGCTCTGTGCAGAGGTCAGGCTGAGGTGTGGTGGGCTGCCATAGGCTGATCAGCTCTCTCTGGTGTACCACTTCTCTTTCCAGTTCTGTGAACTTCACCATCAGGTTGGTGATGGCGAGGTTTAACTGGGGGTCCTGGGGCTGTTCTGAGCTGGTGGGTTCCTTTTCTTCTGGGGGCTGCTCTGTAGTTTGGCTGCAGGTGTTGTGTGGCTGGGTTTGGGAGATGTTGTTGGAGGTTGCCTTCTCATGCTGGGCTCTTTCCTTAATACAGAGAAAGTCTATCTCAAACTGTTTAATGTTCCCTTGTATTAAAATAGTCCCATTCTTGTAGACGTTTGCAGTCATCATGGTAGTGTCTGGATCCTTTGGGTCTTTTATTTTTATTTTCCAGCCACTGGAGATTCCCTCTTTTTTGACAGCGGGGTAGAAGGCACAGATGGCAGCGTGCCATGCCAGAGGCTGGTCTGTGAAGAGGATCAGGTTGCTTACATCTCCAGTCTTGTATAAATCAGCAAACAGAGTTTCTGGCTTTTCTTTTAAGGATTTTTGCTTAAAGGCCTTCCTGGATGGCTCATTGGTTGCATCAGGAGGATAGAGGAGAGGAATGGCCTCTGTGTAGTCTTTGGTGGATCTCTTCAGGTTCTGCATGACAACCGTTGCCAAGGATCTTGTCAACAATTAGCTCTTAGTTTTTATCAAATGTGTTCAAAATTGTCCAATATCTTCTTTCTTCTTCCTTTTTTGAAAAATATATTGTTTTTACTCACTTCACTTCGTTAAAAAAGATAGTGGCGCATCAAAAAAAATATAAAAATTCAGTGGTTCATGGAGAAGCTGCTTCTAGTGAGTGCATTTTTTAAATTCTCTTTAGCTTTAGCTCAATAGTATTCAATTTCTTCTTTTTTCTTCCTGGGAAGTATCAATTTGTTTAACTCACTCAGTCTTCATCTGGTTTTCCTCTTTTTTGTCATAAAAATAGCGGTTCATCTCATCTTGGAACGACCAAACGAGTAGAAAAATCAGGAGCTCATGCTGATGCTGCTTGTCTCCTTGCTTACTTTCTCTCTGTCTGCCTGTCTGACTTTCTCTCTCTCTGTCTCTCTCTCCCTTCTCTCTCTGTCTCCCTCTCTCTCTGTCTCTCTCTCCCTTCTCTCTCTGTCTCCCTCTCTCTCTGTCTCTCTCCGTGTCTCTCTGTCTCTATTTCTCTCTATCTCTTTCTCTCCTTCTCTCTCTCTTTCCCTTGCTCTCTTTTCTGTCTCTCTCTCTTCTCTCTCTGTCTCCCTATCTCTTTCTTCTCTCTCCCTCCCTCTTCTCTCCCTGTCTCCCTCTCTCTTTCTCTCTCTCTTGTCTCTCTACTTCTCTCTCTCTTTCCCTTTCTCTCTTTCTTCTCTCTGTCTTTCTCTCTCTCTCTTCTCTCTGTCTCTCTCCGTGTATCTCTGTCTCTTTTTCTCTCTATCTCTTTCTCTCTTTCCCTTGCTCTCTTTCTTCTCTTTCTCTCTCTAACTCTCTCAGTCTGTGTTTTAACATGTAAATAATCTACATAAAAGATAAAAATACAAAATAATCTGCTCTACATCATAAGAACAAACACTTTTTCTATTCTGCGTGTCACATTCTCTCGTGTTTCTTCTTATCTTTGCGGTGTCGAAATCTATTTAAGCGCCGAGCCTTTTCCTAAGTATCGAAATGAAGTTTGAAATGTAAATATCGTGACAACAACACTATGAGCAAGCAGAATTCACATGACAGGCAGATTTTTACATTAATCACTGTAGCTGGTAAATGACTCCTTTATATAGACGACGTGTAAACCAGAAGCTGTGGTTTTGAGGTTTGCGCTTCATTCAGTTTCCCAGCAGGTCAAAGAGAACATTTGGGCTTGGTTTTGTCTTTTCATTCACACAGGGACGCCACAATATCAGAATATAGGGCAGCACTTTGTAATTACATTTTAAATTGTCTTAGTAAAACAAGACTTAATGCATCTTTAACCAGGACATTATGTGTTTTTAAATACACAACAATTTATGACATATGTTGAGTAATTTACATCTTGTTTATTGTAAAACACAAAATTAATCTAAAATGGCTTAGGAATATAAACAGATGTGTTTGCTTCCTGTTTAAACTACAGAAGTGATTAAGCGTAACTCAGTTATAGGCCATTTTTATGTTGCGGCTAGGCTAGTTCCTGTTTGTGAAAACCTGTGGATACTTCCATCTTGTTCTATTCATTCCTTATGGGAATTTGCCGAGATGCGCTAAAATGAATTAATACTTAAAAAACTCAAAGCCGAGAGCAGATTTCAACTAGATAATATCTGGCAGCAAGTTCACACCTTCACATAAACTTCAGGGAAAGACTGATGTGTTTTTAAAAGTGCGTAATTTTGGTGCTAAACGCTAGCAAATAGTTTACCTTAAATAAAAAGTAGACAATTTGATTTGAATACATTAAATGCCAAGCCAATTGTTTTTTGTAAAAAGCTAGTTCAGTTTGTAGCGTTATTTAACATTTATATTTCAATTAAATATGTTCATTCTAGACTCAGACAGAACTTTTATAAACACATGGGTTTTTCCTGGTGAAATATTTACCCCATGTACGAAGGTCTTAACATGCTGCAAATCTGGCTGTAACTTGTTCTCTGCTTTGAGTCAAGTAAATATTTAATTAATTTACAATGTTTCAGCTTCTGAGTCTAAAGGAATGAAAAGACAGGAAAGGATCATCATACAAATAAGGAGAATGTTTCACCAATGGACCAAAGTGTGTTTATAAAAGGATGTGTTTGTGTCTAAATGCTAACGCTAAAGCTTGACAAGTTGAAAATAAACACCTTACATGCACAGAGTCAGTTATACGCACAGTTGACACTGATGCTATCGAACACTTAGCATCTGAGCTAGTCCTGTATGCTTGGAAGAACTCTGGAGCATTCTTGTCTTTGTTTTCCTATAGCTGTTAGCATTAGCCCTCGAAATGTTATGAAAGATGCAAAGCGTGTCAGCTGATACATGTTAATTGTTGAGTTTACAAGCCTTTTAGTGTTTTATTATAGGTAAACTGTGTGTATATAATTGCTAACAGCAACATGAAATTACAGTTTTAATATAAAGCAAAAATAAGTCTAATAATGTATAAACACAGGCAGGCACTTGTGTATAAATAAAACTGCTTTTGGTTTCCCGTTCCTGAAAGTAGATAGCTGCCGATAAGTGCTGCCTATTGGAATTCTAAAGCATTCTTCAGTGAGGAAAAAGAGAGTGCGAGTGCATCCGTTGGTGTTTGGTTAGTTGTGCTTTTGTCTGTGTGGTTTGCCTCTGCGTGTATATGAGAAATGTTTACCAATCTAGATTCGAGGGAAAGGACAGTGCCTCTAATCGCGTGGTTTCTGGCGAGATCAATGGTGCGAGCTGCTGAAAGTGTGTAGGCGCAGAGATGCATTCAGATGTGCTCATTGTCACTGATCAGCAACGACGCTTCAAGCCTCCATTGTTCCTGGAAGTAAAGCAAGTGAAAATGTCTATGGCCAGTGTTTACCTACAGAAGAAGTGACTGTGCAGAGATCTGTGTTTGGTGCAGAGCCGCTTCAGGAAAATATATCAGTTCTGCGACAGTGAATATAGCTATAGGCTCACAGCAAAAAGTACTTCACAAAGTTTAAATCCGGATATTTATCTTGATTTTTTTTTCCAGTTAAGATGTTTTACTTAATGGAGTTAAGAGATTATAGTTTTTGCCATGTTTAAAACATTACTGGTACTTCTTATTTTAAGCCAAAATGTTTGTCAAGATATGTCTTACTTTACCTCATTGACAAGTTAGTTTCATCTCTTGTAAACTAAAGAAATGTCTTGAAACAATTGAAATATCCAGAATCACTAAATGCAATTCTAATCTGGTAAAAACTAAACAATATAATATAATAATAATCTGAATTCAGGTTCTATAAACAAATGGTTCCCAACTTGGGGGCATGAGATTTTAATAATAAGCCTGAATATAAGGCTGGAATTGGACGTGGGAATAAAAACACCACCAAATATTATTTGTCTGAATCCAAATAACTAATTTCCAGAGGCTGCTGTTTTCACTAGGATGTGCTCGACAAGTCTTTGAATCAAACAGGGGGTTCAAAGAAATAAGGCTGGGAATCAGTGCTATAACCCAAGGCTAAAAAAATCACTTTTTGTGTTGTCTGTATCTGTTATTTGCAGAATTTTCGGTGTTCTGTTCACTTTCATTAGCACCAGATATAGATTGCTATTTATTTTTTAGCATTGTGCTAGTTCCTGTTAGTGTACCAACACGGCTCAACGAAGTTTCCTCTGGCTTCTGAAAGTTGCGAAAAGAACCATGACTTTAAGTAAGTGAGCAAAAGTAGAGCAGTATTTGGGTAATAATCTAAAGTACTAACTTAGATGAACAAATTGTAAATGCTGCAATATTGTGTGGGATTAGTTTGTTCTTTTCAAGACATTCAGTTGGTTTGTCAATTATTTTCTTAAAAATTTATTGCAAATCCATTTCGCAAAACTAGACAGAAAAAATGCTCTATAAAGTAGGAGGCCTACAGTATTTTGTTATTGACTAAAACTATCAAAACTCAGTTGAACAAGTAAAGATGTTTGTAAAATTATAACATGCAACCTTTTCTGATCAGTTAGAACAGTGTTGAGCTTTATGAGAACCAAACTAAAACTACATGAAAACCTATAGTGCTATTTTACATTGAATTTCATATTCTAAGCTGACATAACTTGGTGGTGGTGACAAAGTATTAAGCAAATATTTTGTATCATAATCTGAATTGTTGTTGAAATGATAGTTTTACACTATTATGAACAGCTTTGCCTTTATAGTTTTGTTGCTCAGAGTTAAACCTTGAGACTACCTCTGCAGCAGTGAAGCCCATTTCTATTTGAATTTACCAGAAGTGGTTGAACAGGCACTCGCTGCACACAGTTATAGAGACTTTCCTGTCGCAGCCTGGTCTTTCTCAGACTAGCGTGGTCAAAGGCAATGCGCCTGTAACTCCCTAATCTCATTTAAATAGTGTTCACACTTGTCTTGGTTTGGCCCACCTTCGAGACTTTCTAGACCTGATATGACCTCCTCTAGTCCTGATCTATTTCTGTGTTTGTTTGCTTTGATGTGGTAAAAACGTGCTTGTGAACTTTGTTCTCAAATGTTTGATAGTTTGTAGAGATCATTTTGTACCAAGATGTCCCCCTTATCTCGTAACCTTGTGATATGAGTTTCCAGATATTCACTTTTGCAGCCTACATTTGTCTTGGTTATGATGATTTGTGTTCTTACCAGAAGTGATTCTTGTAGCACAAAATTCTCAGGCGGCTGAAGAATTACAGCTGATATGAGCCTATGGTTTTACAGCAAAGATGCTCAGACTCTCCACTCCACTAAAACAAACCTACGGCATCTTACAATTGTATTACCTTACTTATGTAGAATATGATGATGATGATGATGATGATGATGATGATGATGATGATGATGAGAATGAATGAATGAATGAATGAATGAATGAATGAATGAATTGATGATGATGATGATGATGATGATGATGATGATGATGATAAGTATAGCTCCCATAGGGGATTTGACTCCTGGGTCAAGCCAAGTTGACATCTCACAATTTCTGCATGAACGTTGCATGTTCTAACTGTGTTATGGGTACTCTGGCTTCCTCTCACCTCCAAAAATACTGTATGGATGTAGGTCAGTAGTGGGATTATTTGTTTATCAACACGGGACATGCGTACGCACCAGGTATACAGAAAGAGCCGCAGCTGATTGACACAAGCTGTAGCAGCAACACTCGCCAACGCTGTTGTCCACTTACTACGAGAGTTTATCACTGTGCAAAAACAAAAGTTATGCTGCTAATTCAACATTTGTGAATGAAATTTGACCTTACGACCCTTACATGTTACATCCATACAAGTTTCCCCAGCCAAATAGATAGATAGTGTATATTTCTGCAGGCGACATGAGCAGAGGGGAATGTACCGTCGACCGATAATCCCTCTTTTGATCATCACTGTAATTTTTCCCTGGTGAATAAACGAGAGAGTGAGTGTTGTCTCTAACTCTGTGAGTGTAAGTTGTCCACTCTCCCTGGTGTTCTCCTGCCTAAGGCTCAAAGTCGCTGGTAGAGATTCCAGTCATCCGTGACCCCCAACGGAAAAAATGAATGAATGAATGCATTAAGGTTGGTCCAATGAAACTAATGGACATAGTTATCTGGTATGGATAGAGAATCATACATGACATTGTAAAGACAACAAACTGCCATGGTGGTAGCACAATTAATGCAGTTAGTGTTTAAATGCTGAAGTAGCAATCATACCAGAATATTTGCTTCTGATAAGTTTCAGTATCTTCAAAAATTCTAGACTCAGCTCTGTGTCAGTTTGAATTCTCCAAGCTAAAGTTTCAAATGAACCCTGGTACATAAAAGGTTAATAAAGCATGAACAGCTTGGGTTATGTCAATGAAGAGATCCACAGTCAGTAAACTCATGTTGGTTGGAGTGAAAATCAGTCTTTGGGGAAGAAATGGGTTAAATTACACTGATGACAACTTGTTTTGTTATTTTCCACCATTTGCTAATTTCCCATTGTTGTATTTAATTTTTTTCTTGCAAACACTCTCATAATACACAAATGTACTTCATTCACCAGTATTGAAGGACACAATAACATCATGCATAGGTCATAGCAGGAATCAGTTCACCAAATTCTGAGGTCTCACATGTAAACAATCCAAAAACTAATTGTTTAACTCCAAAGATTGGGCATCATCGTCGTTTAAGGCCGTTATTTTATCTTCTGCACAGATCTACTCTTGATAACATTAATCCAGTAAACTACAAGCTTTGACATGTGATCTTGTGATCCGTGTCATCAAAACAATCATATCTTCATTTTCTGTGTTCCCATGAGACTAAAAAGAAAACAAAAAGTGTGTAGGGGGAAAAGACAGCAGTCATTTAACCATCAAAACATCCCCTTTTGCATCACATTGACAATTGCAAACACTAAACACTAAACACGCCCAAAAATTTTCACCGTCTCTGGGCAATAACGATGTAGATATGTTAATTATGGTTTCCAAATTAATGAAACGTAAAAAGGTACAAATTTGTAGTAGTCGTAAAGACACAGGCATTGAAGAGTCATAGCAGTACTACCAGTATTTGTATCTATCACAGTTATGGCAGTGAAAGTACATGAGAAATGGCCTTTGCACATCGACAAACGTCTCAGTGTGGCTGCTTGTATAATCCACAACAGTAGTAATGGTAAACACTTGAGTAGCAACAGCAATCAATTATAATTAAAAGGTCTGTGCAATTATTCTAATTAAAACACACGTGAAAAGTTTCTAAGTTAATTAATTTTTGATTGTTATGGTTGTTTTCTGTATGCCGCAAATGTTCTCCATCAGTAAGTTTGATGCACTGTAATAGGCTGTGTTTTTTCTCATTAATGCTGCTGCTGTGCTTAGGAAATGCTGTATCTAAAAGGTGTTTTCACAAATTTTCAAGCTGGTGGGTTCTATGGGAGACTAGACCCTTTAACTTTTGTACTACATTAAAAAACTGCACTTAACATTTTAAATTTTAGCTGCACACTGAAGTCCATGAGGTCCATGAGGTCTGGGCCTTAGTATTTATAGACCAACTTTTAAACAATAAAATAACTAACACAAATCTATTGTTAATATTTCTATTCACATGAACATTAGTCTGTCCTGTCTCCATCTAATAATGTGCGGTTTATTCACCAAAATCCACAAAGTTCGTCTTTTTTTGTGAAAAAAACTTAAAACGCGCCGTGGTGAACAATTTGGAAGCTCAAAATTCATTAAGTAAGTGAGCAAAACATGTGGACTGATGTAAGTTTGAAATTAATTATTTTTGTTTGTTTGCATTTTTAAGGAATAGTTCTGCTGGTTTAACTGATAAAGCCATGAACAGAGTGATACATTTTCATTGATGCAGCTGCAGTTATTGTGAAGTTAAAACGTGGCAGCTGTTATGTTAGTAATTTATTAGTCGCTTATTTGTTTTTTACAATCTTCATTAGTCATGGCCTTAACAATGCCGTGTCTTTCATACATCGTCATCATAAAACACAGTGTTTCATACAAAACAAGGCAGTAAATTAGATCACAATGTCTAAAACAACAAATTTAGACTATAAATAGAAAAGCTTCACAAGTTAATTAGAACATCTCAGCAGCATTCTGACAGTGCTCGAGTACAACAATAAAAGTCCTCAACCTAATTAAAAAGGTCTATCTATACATACATTTCATGAATCAGTTTTACTTTAGTCTTGAAATATGTGAGAACAAACTTAATTTTACAGTAGGCTACATTACAATAAGTTAGCCAGTGAATTCTACTCAAAGGTTTTTATTTGTAAATATTAGTAAATTATTAAAAATAAGATGAATTCAGTTGCCTATGTTAAATAAAAAATTATATTTGATCCTGTATTATGTAGGTTTTTAAGGTGAAGGATTAGGCACCTTCTGCTCTCACATTAAGCATATCTACTATCTCCATGGAGACAAGATGTTGGCGTTGCAAGGTCAAGTGCGGCACAGTGGCAGCGAGAATAGCGCTCTGGCCTCACAGCAAGAAGATTGCGGGTTTGACTCCCGCACAGCCTGAGCCTTTCTGTGTGAAGTTTGCATGTTAATCCTCGTGTCTGGGTGGTTTCCTCCGGAACTCCGGTTTCCCAACAACTAATAACATGCATGCCTGACCAGCCAGTCTCTACACACTTTGACAGACACTTTACAAACCGTGAGGGTCTGGGAGCAGAGCGCCGGGTTTCAATTTCTGAGTCAACCAATCACAGAAAACCTGGAAATTCCACCAAAACAGCGACACTCTAAACCGAATGTTTTCGTAGCGCGAGGATTTTTTTCATGAAGCCTCACAATTTGCTTCTCACGTTGTAAGGAATTGATACGTTCATTGTTCAAAACTGAAGCAAAGGCCGAATCTGCTACGTTCACGTCACGTGTCAGAATCGCCGTGCTTGATTGGATCATTTTAACATTGGACGGAGAAATTATTGGCCAAGGCTCCGGTTTCAGCACACTGAAAATAAATATTTCTGAAACCAGGTCTTAGAGTGAAAAGATTTTAACTCTCCGGTTCCGCGATTACGCTGTATCCGCAACTTTTTTTTGTTGATGTTAATGCTTTACCTGCAGCATTAAATGTATATCTAGAACTGATTCCACTATTGATGTTTTTATTGCTCAAAAACACATTGAGAAACATGTTTTATTAAAGTGAGTGGACTCAGATCTGACTTTTAGCTTGACCTGCTATACTGCCACACACTCGTCTCCATGGAGATACCGTATCTAAGCTTAAAACCAACCATACTGCGTAACATTCTAAAGGCAAAGCAATGTCATCTCCATAGAGAAAATGTGACTGCTTCTCTCTCCATCAAGTACTGTACCTCAAACAATGCCCTTTGATAGTATTTACTATTTATGCTATAAAAATAACATTTCAAACAAGTACTTTATTAATTTTGCTAAGTATATGTCTAAATGTGATGCTTTTGCTGTTTCTTAAGTTTTGTTTTTTTGCTCCTGTATCTGTATTTTCATCTTAATTAATGTCATTCACTACTTTTGTCATGATAAGACTAATATTTGATGTACTTTGTTCAGTTTGGGTGTCAGTGCAGGCAGCGGTTCAGACAGGCGTGACAGGGAGGGGCGTACAGACAGACACACACCACTTTCTTCAATACTTATTTGAGTGAAACTATGAACACTTTGAGAGACAGAGAGCGAGAGGTTTTACTCATTCGACAACCGCCAGCTCAATTCAGCCCAGCAGTGAAACGGTTAAACTGCACTTTTGCTTTTTCTGCCTCTCCCAGCTGTCTCGTATTACCGCAGGAGGAGCCCATGCCCAGAAAGAAGGTGCAACATATTTTTAATCAAATGTGAGCAGAGCAAACGGCTTCCAATGACATCTCAGTGTGATTTTACAGTTTCCTTATTTTAAAACAAAAGGGACAATTATGCACCAGAGATTAAAGTGCATATGACAAGATAATGTAAGGTTTGAACTTAAACTTAATTACAGGTTTGCGCTAATCAGGTGTTAGTTTGTGAAGAAAAGTTGAAATGGTTGTTTTATAAGTTTTATAAGTGAAAACAAAGTGATGACGTTTTATCCAAAAAATGTCATCAATCCACTAAAGAATATTATACTATATTTGTTTATGTGTTTATATGACATTAGAGGGTCCATGAAAAAGCGTAGTTGCTAGGTAATTTCCTTAATATGAGTTTTTTTACAACCAGGAAGTAAAAATGTAAAAAAGGTTAAAGGAGACATATTGTGATGTTTTGGTAAATTTAGAAAGACACTATGGCATAAGTACATCAAGAATTCATATTTTGTTCATTGCAAAACACAAAAATTTGTTAAAATGGCTTAGAAATAGATACAGGTTCATTCACTTCCTTTTCAAAATTTCAGAAATGATAAACCTTCACTGTGAAATCTAAATGTATTAAGCCACAGATTTAAAAAAAATCTATGTATAGAATTTTTGTTGTTGTTGGAAAGTGTTTAGATGACAATTTTGAACCTTACATGTTTTACTCGCAATCCTAATTTTTGAGTAAACACAAATACAGACAAGTGGGCGGGGTTAGGTGGTAGGTGAGCATCAGCTGCAGAACAATACAAGATTACTCAAACATGAATGACTCAATCCAAATACAACTTTGGGTAAACTAATGATGAAAGACACTGTTGTCACATGGCTAAAAACGCAGAAAAGTAGATTTTACATAATTGATATTTTTTAATGCTGGATAATCGGGTCTGGAGCGACAGTTTAGGGAATGGGTAAGTTCAGGAAAAGAGTTCAGAAAAAAGATATGTTTAGGGCAGGGGTGAGCAATTATTTTTCCCCAAGGGCCATGTTCGAACTCTGACAAGTGGCATAGGGCATAAGTCGGATAAATTATCATCTTTGCAAGCAGATTTTTGTAAAACACAGTGTTTTTAATAAACAATTTTAACTTTTTATCTGATAAATACTAGATCGACAAGCAAACCACATAGCTATATCTATCAAATCAAAGAAACCAACACTTAATCTAAAAAATGAGCTGAGGGACAGATTAAAACAGTCTGAGGGCCACATCTGGCTCCCGGGCCGCAGTTTGCCCAGGTCTGGTTTAGGGAAAGGGTTTGGGTAAGGGTTAAAATTAAATATAAACTGTTTATACCAGTTTAGCAACAGAAATAAACTCATTACCGTGGCAACCAACTCACTTCTGTCCCTCCGACTATAACCATGTCCAAACTGGCATAAAAAAAGTCAATTTATTAAAAAAAAAATTGGAGTAGTAGGCGGTGTGGCACAGAAAAATGTATATGTTTTAAGATTTCCTCTCATAAATCTAAATTGATGTTCTTTTTTCTTCCGTTTTTATATATTTGTTTATGTTAGACGCTAACTGATGGTAACCAGAGAAGCAGGTTCAATTCACTTTTTAAAATAAAACAAAAACTACATGTGGCATAATTTTTTATCTGGCTGTGAATGTGAAAGTAATTGACACTTTTCAGAGTTTGATTTCATAAATCTGGTCAAAGAATTGAGGTAAATAATAATTGTGAGTAGCTGCATCATCTTTATTGTCAGCTTAAATGAATACATTGCAGCATCAGGAGCGTCTTGATCTTGTGTTGTGGGCCTATTTGCACATTCTGAAGTTTGCCTCACCTTATTATGCATCTGTCCATCTGTTTGTTCGTCTCCATACATGTGCATCACGCTTTCCTGAGCATCGCGTTTGCCCTCGGCCTGTTTTTAGATGTGGCTGTTCTTGGTACAAGCAGAGCATTAGCATTTTGGCCCCGGGCAACACTTGACCCTTGTTTACAGCTGAAACACTAAGGTGAACTGCATAAATAAGCAGAGAACACAAGGAATCGAAGATGCAAGGCAGTTTTCAAAGCAGTGCTAATGACAACAACAAGTGAAATGTAAGGAATGCTGAAACACTATGGTACGCATTTTGTCGTACTGAAACTGAAACTGTAACTGTGGATGATGCACTGAAAGTTTTACTGCAGAGACCTAGTTGCAACTTAATACAAGACTAAATTTTATCTATTAAATTACGTATGTGTTTTTGAATTTGCGTGTTTCTTTGATTTTCTGCTTTGGATTTTGCTTGCATTTTTTTCCAATTGGCTCTGTGCACATAACTTCAGTTGGCTTGTTTATGTTCAAAACAGCTAACTTCTGTACATACAAGCATTTCCTGTCCAAATCATAACGATAAATACTCAGAAGATCAGAGAGTGACAGTAAGTAGTGGTGAATGTTACAAAAACACGTTAAAGACTTCACAAATCAAAAGAATAATTCACCAAAGGACACTTGCTTGTATCTAAATGGTAACACTCACAGGACATGCTTGTGTGTACAGAAGTGAGCTAGTTTGAACAAAAACAAGCCAACTGATGATCTGTGCACAGAGGCAGTTGTGTGCGTGTTTAGATTTTCAGATTCATTATAGTTTTTGCTACATCAAAATGAATAAAAATGTGTGTTTTTGCTGTAAGTAGAATTGCATCCCCCAAAACTTACTCTTTAATGGCCTTGTCCTGCTTGTTTCCATCAGTATGGTTTTCATCTAGTTACACCATTACACAGTGAGGCAACAAATTTATCTTCAAGATTCAAGATTCAATTTATTTGTCATTTTTATGCGCACATAAAAACAAAATACAGTTTCACAAAACCCTTAAAAACAGGATAAAACAGCAATAAATACATAAATACAATCATGAATAGCAAAAGGCATAAACAATCCTAAGAAGTAAAATTACTGTCCTTTATTTTTGTATTCATTAATAATTTTCAAAGTATGGTTTTAACATTCTTTTTAGACTAAATAATGGAGATAATGGAATTTCTGCACTATAAGCAGCTTTTTCCACAAGCTTTTTATTCTGCGGCTTATGCAACAATGCAGCAAAATTACAGATTCTCATTGACTTACTATTGACAAGTGTGACCTATATGTACTTTATCATTTTCCTTATTTAAATCTAGTTGGTGTGGCTTATATTCAGGTGCGCTCAATAGTGTGGAAATTATGATGCATGGTGTAACTTCAAAATCAGTCTTCTAGTATCTATGGTAAATAATAGTTTGCAATGTTCTATTCTAATAATGGCAGCTTGTTTCTTTAAACCCATGAAGAGTGTTTGTTAGTGTTTTGAGCATGAGCTAGTTGTCGTTGACTTTAATGATATGGCTCAACTTTTGTTGCTCTCTGAAAATTGTGAACGATGCTTTTTAACTTACTGTGGAGAAGAATCATGAGGTTCAGACTTTGCATTAGTTTTGACTTAGTTTAGTTTAGTTTAGGTTAGTTTAGTCTTTATGGAATATGTACAAAATTGATTAATCTTATTAAAAGAAGAGTTGAACTGCACCAGATTTAGCTCTATCTACTTTCCATCAGTGGTCCCTGGGCAGATGAGCTCCTAATATAAAACATATACAATTTCATAGCTCTTGTACTTATACACAAGCAGTACAACAAATCATTTCATTAAAACAACAACAATAGTCAATAGAAACACTAACTAAAAATAGTTGTTAATTTTACAGTTAAAATGTTAATTTATCTTACTACTGTTACATATTTGATTGTCTAAGGTGTACTTTTCTTAAGTTTCGCGTGAAATAATTAATATCTACAGCCAAATTGTATTGTTGTAAGTTGTTGTTAACATTGCACAAAGTACTATAAGAACTATATAGTTTGTAAAGAGTAATTTATGCCAATGTAAAGTCATTACTTTGTGAACACTGATTCGGAACAAAGAGAACAATGTACAGATCAGTGGACTGTTTACTGGGTGTTTTGGGACAATATCTTGATAGGCGAAGAAAAAATATGCATGAATCACTCCTTTAATATTACGTTTTGAATTAGATGTTTTGTAAAAGAAAGATCCCTGATGTTATTTCCAAAAAATAGACATAAAAAATCATAATTTGAAGGTGCATTGTAACTTCCAATATGTCTTTTTGACAACATAAAGCTTTTGTCTCCATTACAAACGCTCAAAGTAAGAGAACATTTTGTGAAAAGGAAATGCAACCATCTGAAAGTGCAAATTTCTGAATAAAAAGAAGCAGACCAAAAATTATTCATATCTGCACGTCAAAAATAAACTATGATTAAAGTCTGTAACAGAGCATAATACTGTTCATTCTCAGTTCCTCATGTTTTAGGAAAAGGTCAAAATAGTCCCTGGATTGGTCAGTGGGCCGGCGGTCAGATCAGAGAGCTAACGAGGTTTTTAATAAGCACTTGTGTAATTGAGCCATTATAATCAGTCTAATGAGAGCTGAGCGGGGCAGTACCTGTGTGAACAAAACAGCCGCTGTGTTTATGTGGGAAGACGTTTGTCACCTATTTACAGTTTAGTGTTTGTTTTTGGTCTGAAGGTTTTGTTGGACAGGACAGCAGAGAGTGAGAGCATTCGGCAAATTGTTGAAACAGGGAAAGTTTTTAGACCTTTATGGTGTGTTTAACATTTCTGTCTATTTATGTCTACGATGTGAGTGTTGATGTGATTATGGTAAGTTTGCTTCAAGGTTGGTGTAGTAGTGTCTTGCTTGCAAACTATTCTGCATATCTTGTTTTGATACATCAGTCACAATTATATTCAGTTTTTGCGAAAAAATAAAGGAACAGAATGACAAAACTCCCCTCAATAAGAATAAGAACAACAAGCCGTTCTTTTCTTCCTATGACACTGAAAAATACAGTGAAATCAATTTTTTAACCACATGAAAATTACAAAATAAAGGAACATATGAGGATCATAGAGGATCAAACCCAACACAAATATTTTCAATACTTCTTTTGATACGGTCCCATTCGTATTTGGCAGACAAGTGCTCTAAACACTTAGCCACTCTAGCATTACTGGTGGTTTTAAAAAGCTAGTGAGGGGTCCAATCTCGCGGGAGTGCTATATCGACATCGAACAATAAATCGCAAGTTTAGGCATAGTTCGAAGGCTAAGTTTAGGATTGGGGCTTGGTGAGGGTAAGCAAAAGTAATTTAAAAATATTACAGATTTTTTTACTGAACTTAAAACGGGGGTTTCCATCTTGATGGGGAGTCCAATCTTGACGTTACAGCAGACCATAAAGCAAAAAAATGACACAGTGTCCCAGAAACAGATACACGGAATAAAAAATACAGACACAATAAAACCTACAATTACCATTCAATGCAGAACCAGATTATGTACTGCACCTTTATATCACATGCTCTTCCGTGTTAAGCTAAAAAACAATTCAGCTAAAAATGACAAAATTTTTTATATTTTATAGAAAATTGTAACAAAATGTCAAATCCATAATTTATGACCCACGGTTTCTTAGTAACAATCAAGGACTGGAAAAAAAATATCTAAACTAATGTTTAGTAAAATCTTAAACATCACACTATCTTAAAATGGACTTTATGAACTACATAATTTAACTTAGATGCTGCTATGTTTTTGCTCTATTGAAGTTTTGTTGCATTACATTGACAGTAAATCTATCTGTCAGTACCTGGACAACTGTTCAGGGAATGAAAATTATGTTAAAATGTTGAGCAGTGATGAGCAATTTCCTAGTAAAAGCATGACTATTGCATCATGTTGCATATAAAGCATTCCAGTGTGATTTTTGGCAGAGGCAGAATTAGTAATTATACATAACAATACAGCCATTAGGGCCGTTTCTATGGTGAATGGATTTGAGAGTGGTGGATGAAGTACTCAATTTTCCTACTACTTAAGTAAAAGTACAGATACAGGGGCAAACATTTACTCAAGTTAAAGTAAAAGTATCACATACAAAAATCTTCTTAAGTTAAAGTATTGGCTGAAAAATGTACTTTTAGAGTAAAAAGTAAAAGTATTTCCTACAGTATTTCCTTTAGATGTTTAATGTGGCACTTTTTGAGGTGAAAAATCAATTGTAGAGGCAAAAACTTACATTTTTACTTGGAACATTCTTGATTGGGATATCTATTTTTATGCCTTCAAAATATGGCAAATTATAGTCCAATTTGTAAATTTTTTGTTTTCTTTTATTTAAAGTGAGGCTCAACACGCGTTCAGAGACTAACTCCGCCCACAACTGAACCCCAACAGGCTCGCAAAAATGGGAGATGCCTGGAGGCCTTTTGAGAGATGGCCAGTGGGTGTGAACAGACATTGATTAACAGCACCAAATATGAACAGCAAGCTTAGTGAATGATATGAATTTTTTTTTTTTTTAGCTTAGCTTTTAAGTAGTATTTATTGTTTACATGTATTTATTATTCTCATTAATATATTTATTTATTTATTTATTACTAGTGTTAGATTTGAGTATTTTTAAGCTTTTCTGTTACACTTTAGTTCTTAGTTTGCTTGTACTTACTTTTTATTTATTTGAATTTCTTAATCACTTTTAGGTTCTCCAGTGTTTCCTCTGAGGAGCCTCTGCACCAGGAGCTGTGGTCGGCTGTGGCTGCTGGACTCTGGCTCATGGGCCCTGGAGGTTTGGTCTTGACCTTATCTCCTCTCTGGGCCCTGGGCTGGTGCCTGCGGCTGCAGGTGGCACTGCTCCTGGTGCAGACAGCTCCTCTGATGATGCGCCTTTGGTCCATCTGTACCCAGCCTATGTATGTATGTGAAGGAGCTGTGTTTCATTGTTTGCGGAAGGGTGTATGTAGTTTGTGATTGTTACGTGAATGCATGTATGAAAGCCTTTTAAATGTTGATTTGATTTGATTTGATTGATTTGTGTCGGAGCGGTCCTGTCCTGACGTGAGGTTTGCAGCGGAGGGAGCTGTACAGCAACAGCATCAAGTCTTTGCTTAGTTGCATGTCAAGTTTTTTTTATATTTACTCTGCAAAACATACGTATGAAACCTTTGGTTTAGTCTACATAAGCGCATGAGCCTATTATGTAAGTAAAAATGAAAATCGAAAATGAACAACACAGGCACAAGATTCGAACCAGTGCATCATTGACGGTGGTACAACGCACCACTCATTGTGCAAGCTGAGCCATATGACGGCTGATACAAATATGCAGCGGGTGATCGCTTTCCAACTCTCCGCAGCAGCTGTGTCAGAGGGAGGAGTTTAGATAAACCATCTGGGCGGCTCGTCTGCCTCGTCAAATCACTGTGACGTCGGAGGGTACTGAAAATGCACTGACAGCGTTTGCCCATTGCGGCAGTACAGCCGCAGTTTTTACACACATACCTGCAAAATGAGCGAGTTTGCACAAAAATATCCAAAAAAGGCCTGGAAACAGTAGATAATTCAATTTTGACCCCATATACACAGTCTGACAGTGAAAAAAGTTGATTCTGAGTTTAGTTTCTCTTTAAGTCTCATTTTGGTCCAAAAGTTACTAAAGTCAGATTATTTCGTCAGATGAAGCATTGACATCTTAGTCTATTTAACCAGTCTATTTCTGAAAATTTTGGTCAAAATCGTCTAAAATTTATAATAATTATGGAAGTTGTCACCTTTTCAGACACTCTCAAACCTGCAGAAAAGTACTTTTACTTTTTAGCCCTTTTCAAAAATGTAGTGAAGTAAAAAGAACAGATACCTGCTCTCAAACATAGTGAAGTAAAAGTATCCAGAATAAAATATACTTAAGTAAAGTGCAAATACCTAAAGTTACATAAGTACAGTACTTTACTTTTGTACTTAGTTACTTTCCACCACTGGGATGTGTTGTACTCATGCATTGACATTCATTACAGTCTTTTTGGTCCACACATCGACTAAACATAGCCTTTTTTACCAAGTGCCATTTTATTTTTTCACACAAACTGATTGAATATTTTCAGTGGTAGTTTGAAAAAGTGCTGCGTGAGTTTGTGGTCTGCAGTGAGAGTGGCTTCATTCATAAGAAACTCAAAGACGTGAGTACAAACCTCGTTTCCTGTGTCACATCCGGAAAAGCTTGATTTCCGCCGTACTGTAGGTGTGGGTTTTAGCTCACCAGTTTGGCTCCAAAAAGCTGACATGTCCAAAAAAAAATTGAACGCCGAAGTCTTTGTATAACCTTTTATATAATTTAAGTGGAGGCTGAGTCATTAACAAGCCACAATCAACATAAATCCTGCTTGATTTAGCAAAAGTGTAATCATATTCAGTGTTAATTTCTTGCTTCTGCCGTTCAGTGACGCAAATCAATTTCCGAGCAATTTTGAGATTTAGCACGTTGATAGCGTCCTGCGTTTGTGTGTTGCATAACAAATTGGAAATCTTGCTATCTTGGTGCGACCTAAAACCTCATCTGACCCCGACACTTTCCCTCACAAGCACATTTCTGATTTAGATATCTCTAATTGTCAGTCGCTGCGGTAATCTGACGCACAACGAGATGAACTGTGATCTGAAGTAACCTTATTTTGCCGTTTTGGCCGCGACGTTCTTCGCTAACGAGCTTTTAACAGCTGCGGCCAATTGTCAATTCACTGTCACACTCACAAAATGAGCCCCCAAAATATGTTATACGGTTGCCACAGAAACAGCAGAACAAAATGCAAAAAACAAGACAGTTGTCAAAGGCTAAAAATGTCTAAACAGGCCAATGTAACCTGGGAGGGTGTTGGTTCAATGCCAGTTTTGACCAGTGAAGATGTTGTGTTGTTTGGGCAAGACACCTGAGATTTAAGAGAAAACATGGTTGTCAAGGGCAACGTAAACCAGTGTTTCCCACAGGATTATACTGACACTATGGTGGCACAAACAACCTGTATTTGATACAGTATTTTTTGGGAGTCTAATGTAATTGTTTGCGTCTACATATGAAAAAGCACCGATCACAAAATAAAAATGTCTACTTTTATAAGCATATGATAATCCCAAAGCCATAAACTCATTTGAACTACCAATTAATTGATCATCTTATGTTTAGACAATGGTGGCAAAAATTAGACCATGGGGGTCCGCCATAGTCTCTTCTATTCTTGGGAAACACAGAAAACTACAACTTAAAGCGCCTCTGACAGGTTCAACTACTCATTTTACTTTTGGATTACAAATTTACTTTCTGTTCATAGATAATGACATCACACTAGAGAGTAGAAGAGCGACCATGTATTAAATTGGGCCAAAACTCTTTTAATGTAACAAGTTTTTACTTCTTGAGACATAAAAATGCACCACAACATGCTCATTTTGTTTATCTATGTTTATAGAGTCATTAAAATATGTTCACAATTTAGAAATCTGCTGTTTTTTTCATACATATTTTCAAACTTTTCTTCACAAACTTGTTTTTGATTCATGTAAAACTATCATTTATATTTACTACCAGTGTTAATCTACTAAGTTTAATTAAAATGGGATATTTGTAGAAACTTGTCATACACACTTTGATAAGAACAGTTTGAGTAAATCTGGCATAAACAGATATTTGAATTTGGGATCCATGTTTAATCAGTTTATATTAGTCGTGATTTCAATTCTGATTTAAACCATCAAGATTATTATTTTTTTAATAAAATGGAGTAGCCCTGGTCTAAACTTTAATTCGTGGGTCTTGTAATAGATGTTCAAATATTATCAGTCACAACTTCAGGATAAATACTGAGAGGTAAAAAATATCAGATTGTCCATGATTTCATTGACAAGAGGACAAATTCTTATTTTGAGCTATGTTTAGACCAACACTGGCTCTGCTAGATGGATTCTCAAATTCTTCTCTCCAGAGACTCACAATGTAGAATAAAAAACAACCACTGAACCAATCACAGCGCTGCGTGGTTTGGGCGGTATCCAAAGGTGCAGCATCCAAACAAACCAAAAGTACTAAAAATGTCAACTATATAGATATACTTTCTTCATTTGGTGTGGTAATCATGGTAAATACCACTTTCCGAGTGGGAAATAGCAAATAAAAATCCCCTCAAGTTGTAAATACTATTGGGAAACTGGGAAATAATTTTGATGCCCGAGTTGCTGAGTTGAAAATAACCTTTGACCTCTCAATATGGCAGACAGTGGCAAAAGAATCACAAATGAAAAATATTAAATGTTTTTCTCTTGTTGGCAATCTTATTAAGTGGAAAACATATATAAGACAAAACTGAATGACATTGCTATTTCTATTTCCTGTAATTACGTAAAAATGTTTGTTTTTCCTCAAAACAATCTGACAGGCATTAGAAATTATTAGTTTAGACTGGATTACTTGTCAAGATAAAGTGTGTTTTTAACAAGTTTCCTTTTGTTACGATCACAAAACCGTTTGAACTAAACCTTTCCAGAGCAATTGAAGGCAGCAATAGACTAGAATATAGACTATTTTGGATTTTTCTCCTTCTGAGTTTAAGCAGAACTCCTCATCCTTCTCTGCTGCTTCAACCAATCCTCTTCAAATGTTTGTCGTGACATTCTACCTTTTCTCACCAGCTTCTGATGGCAGTTCATTCAGACTGATATGTACATCTAAACTCATAATGCTACTGCGGCACATATCAGTCTAGTGTGAGCCAGGCTAGATCAAACCTGCAGACTCAAGATTGAACTGATTATTTTCACTCAGTTTAATGCAGCTCAGAATCTGATAAACTCTCTCTAAACATTTTTCAACACTAACAGAGCGTCGAGCAAGATAATAAACTACTTTCATAATCTGTTGCCTCATAGTAAGAACTACATTCAACCAAGATAACAATTTGCGAGTTGGATTTAGCAGTGTGGACGTATGTGATGTGTGAGAGCGAGGCTTGGTGTGTCTGGGAATAGCCTATGTGACGCATTTGTCCACAGCGGCTTCTGCCAGTTCCCCGCCCTCCTGCACCTCCCCATTCTGCGTTACAACATACATCCATCTGTTTGTCCGCAGCTTTGTTCACTGGAAAATGTACCAATGTGCACGCAGTTCCTCAAATTGATGCACTGATTCCTGATTTACAGCGTTGTTTCTTCTATCTTAGTGTTGCAAAGTCATGTTTAGTGATAAATGATCAAACACGCAGAGGTTTTCTAAATGTAATTGTAGAGTAAAAACTGTCTTGTTACTGTTCTTTACTTATACAACAGTTCTTTTGTATTTGTGCGATGAAAAAGAAAGTTGGGAAATGCAATGGAATGAAAAATGACCTGTTACATGCAGAGAGTGAAGAGTGAAGAGATAGTAACAAGAAAACAAAATAATAATTCGTCATGCATTTACCAAAAAGGTTACTGTTTATATTTTATAATGGAGAGGCAGGAATTATCAGTTCTGCATATTAAGTCAATAGGCCTGTGTAAATTTCTAAGCTGTTTTAGACTAATTATATGTTTTACAAAACAAATCATAAATGACTGAACTACATATGTTTAGTAGTTTCCTTTAATAATCAGCTTATTAATGCTCTAACATTTTGTACTGAACATTTTTAATGGCCTATTAACATGTATTAACATGTACATTAAAGCACCTACAAATGCTTGCACTTTCTTTAAAAGTAATTAATAACTTGTATACAGAGGGATTTTCGATCTGCATCCTTTTCTGCCCTACTGCGCGTGCGTTATGCTGAAAGAGCCGCTTTCCATCCGCTTGGGGAAACTTCTTTGAATTAAACAACGAAACAGGACAAGAGCTAGCTGTTTGGATCAGGTATGAACCGGTCTGACAGATGTCAGTCTCCTGGAGCTCGAGACAGTGTTTTTCTCTCTGTTTTTTCACTCACCTGAATGTAACTTTTAAGGGTCGTATGGTCGAATTTCATTCACAAATGTTAATTTTAGCACCCTAACTTATGTTTTCGTTGTGATAATCTCTTGTAATTAGCTGACAACAACACTTTTTCAACTTGTTTCCACTGTTTGTGTCTATGTGCAGCAGCTCTTTCTTTACAAAAAAATCCCTCTATATTAGGTTATAAATAGTTTACTAAAGAGCTTTATTTTAAAGCATCATCAAATAATAAAATAAGTAAACATGAGTTGTTTAAAGCATCACATCTGAGATCTTAGTGCGTTATACGTTTTACATTGCACCAGTTCTTCACAGTTAAGCATTGCTGAGGCCAATAACACTGTATTAAATATAAACAAGTGACTACTAAAATGATTATCGTTACAATCCATAATTTTTCTTGTAGTTTTTTTTGGTCAAGTCACTGCTAGAGATCAGGTTTAATGTTTATAGAAGTATCTTTGACAATTATTAAAGTGGAAAGTTGAAGTTGAAGTTCTCCACACAATGGAACATGGTGGATTTGAATTCTGTTAGTCCCCCTGATGAAGGCCAGAAGGCTGAAATACGTTGGGGCTGTATGAAGTCCATTTTGACATGCCATAGTTAATAAAAGCATTTTATTTAGAAGAGATTGCTTTGTTTTTTTCTGTAAGTTGATGAAGCTGAGTATCGTTTATTTAATCTATTAAGTCAGTAAGTCGAAGTTGGGGTTTGATGAGGCTTTTTGGCTCCATCTTATCCCTCATTTCTGAAAAAGTGGACGAAGTAAATGTGAGAACAATTGTCAAAAGTGAGACAAACGGAAGAGGTGTGGTCTTGATCGTGAACTTAAGATAAACTTACTACTGACGAAATGTGTTGATTTTCAGTCCATCAGTTTCACAATACTTCTAGACTTTGTAGAAATACAGTATATCTCTGTTTTCTCAAGAAATTATTTTAAAACCTTTAACCAAGAAAAAAAAAAAGAAAACCGAAAGTAAACAATGAAGTGTAGTAAAAAAAAAATCTGGATAACTGCACTGAAATTGAATGAAGTAAAAATAGAAATTATAAAGTTGAATGAAGTGAAGTACAGAATAAAATAAGTAAATCTATAAACATCTAAATTTTACAGGTGATTATCTTTTCAGCTGCAGCGATGATACACCTTTTCTTGCTCATAGTCGTGACTTGAAAATTGCACTTTTTTCCTACTGGAAGCAACAAGGATTTAATAATTTCCAGACCAAAGTAATGATATCTAAAAGCCGCCGATCCTTGTTTTGCTTCGTGATACATCAGTGTTAGCAACGCCGCTCATGAGCTGCGTTTGGGTTATTTTTACAGGCAGTTAAATCCCAAGAGGGAGTGATGACTTCATATTGTGCCTGATTAATGGTTGTTCGTGAGAGTGGGGGCTGGAGAGAAAACTCAGCCAAAATCCCTTTGCCTCTCCCCCCGGGGCACGTGCAACCTACTTTGTACCGCGCTCAGAACAAGCAGAGTTTAAGATCTGAATATTTGGACGACCAGCCGACATGACTGGTTTAGCAGAAACAAATACTATGATCACCTCTGATTATTTATAGTCTACTGAGTTAGCACACATTTGAATAACTGCTGCTTCTGTTTGACTGCTGAGTAAAACTACGATGATCTGAACAACAGCTGCAGTTGAAATGGTTGTATATAGTGGCCTAAAAGGAACATAATACAAGTGAATTATTGTTGTCTTGAGAGAGTGGATGATTGTCTGTTTCTGCGATGAGTTGGTAACCTTTAACAGCAAAAGAGTTGCAATGCCACAATTCAAAGAAAATTAAAGCCAGAAAGATCAGCAACTATTACAATATACAAAACAAGATGAATATACACAATTCTTTTACAAAAAAGGCCCCTTTAAAAATGCTTGTGCAAACAATCTGTCACTTTCTGCATGAAGTTGTGTTTTAGAAATTATGAGTTATTTAAAAAATGTGAAAAACCTTATTCTTCAAAGTCTTGGTCTTGAGAGATGAGATTGACTAGATTGGAATATTTAGCATATTTTTAAATGATGTTGGGCATTGTTGTTAGAGGCCCAAATTCTGAGTTTCTCTTCACTGTCCGTGTTTTTGTGTCACATGTTCCCTCACACATCACATATACTTGTATGTTTTGTCATACAGTTATCACAATGTGCGTGCTAATAACATTTAGAAGAACACTTGTAGGGCCCCTAATACACAGACAGTATCACAGTTACACACATTAATGTTTTTCTTTTTCTCTTAACTTTTTAGTGTAATTTCTCATTCACAATCAGTACCTAAAGACCTACTCTGGAGTCTTTAAAGAGCCGGATGTGGCCCCCGAGCCACAGACCCCTGGTCCAGGGTGTTTCCCGCCTAAGGCCCAAAGTCCCAGGGTTAGGGTCGACCCACAACCCAAACAAAAAACAGGGGTAAAAAAAATGAATGAAACTAAAATAGAAAGTAAATGGTATGTGTCACTTGGAGGCCCTGCAGACTCCATTTGAGGTCACTTTGTAATTTTATTTTGACAATTTGCTGAATGTCCCCCCCTTCTCATATTACAATTGCATTTAGTCTACTTTGAGCAGGCTTGGATCTCCCTGTAATTTTGAAATTCTATTTTGGTTCTGATAGGGGGGCTTCCTCTTGCTTGTTTCCATGGAAATATTCCACTGTAAGACACTGAAACAATGTATAGAAACTTTCTGTTTCATTTGTTTTTTTACCTTCACAAAGTTTCACATTGTTGCTTTAAAGGTGCTATACTCAATATTTAAACATTTGTTTTAAACTACCTATAACAGTCCACATGCTTTGCACTCTTAATGCTTTCTGAGTTTCAAATTGTTCACCATGATGTGTACAGCAGCAGCAACAACAACAACAACAACAACAACAACACAACAACCTTTGTGAATTTGGATGAACAAACGAGACATTACTAGACATAACAGGGCAGGAAGACTCATTTTCACCTGAACAGACTAATTTCTATTGTTATTTTATTGCAAAATTCACACATTGCGCCTTTAAGTTAGCCGCCAAACATCTATAAGAACAATATTTTGAATGTTGTAATGTCACATAACACAATATCACAAATAATGATCACTAGAAACATAAAGAACAATCATTAATTGGCCTTTTTCCCTATTTTAATCATGTGATGCTGTAATTAATAATTCAGCCTGGTGTGTCACCGGCAGTTCAACGTAAATCCACTTAACACATTTCTAGATCATAAACAGTGCAGAGACATTAAGAGGACGTGTTAATAAAGTTGACCCCAGTTGTGTGTGTATGTGTGTGTGTATTTGTGTGTATTTGTGTGTTATTAGTGTGAAGTTGTGAAGGGTGTGAGTGAGTGAGTCGCTCTGAGTCACTGCTGTCCCCCGGTGCATCGTCAGGGCAAGAACGAGCTCTGCTCTGACTTCCTCTTCTGCATAAACCCATCCATACGCAGTCATATAGATTTACAGTCTTAATATTACATTCCCTCATAGTTTATTTGTTTTTTGCAGAATATTAAAGATGATGAAGTCTCAGATGAGGTCAGGAGCCAGTAGAAAACCCAGTATAGATTGTGTAGTCATTTGATTTAATTATTTAGTTTGCTTTGTTGAGTGAGTGTATCCATAGACGCACAATAAAGAAGGTACTAAACTACTATATTTATACTTCAAAAAGCCTGTGCCCCATTTTGAAATATGATAAAACATGGTTGACAGTATGGGACAATATGTGGCAAGTCTACGGTATTTAAAAATTACTATGTTGCTTTCTTTTGCGTGTTTTTTATGTTTCTCCTCACTTGTTGTTGAACTGTGCATTGCAACACTGGAATTTCCCCACTGAGGTACAAATAAAGGACAATTTATCTTTTGTCACACTTTGATGCCATCACATTATTGCATTACAGTTTCAGTATACTGCAATGTACGACGTCATAGCATTCAGTTCTTTGCACGTAAAAAAACATAAAATAAAAATCAACTCACAAAATTCATTTGATTGCAAAACAGTACATTTACTTTTGTTTAAGTAGATGCACATGTCAAGCTGACAAAAATCAAAATATTTACTAACAGTTGTATAACAGTTGTAGAATTAGCACATAAAAGCCTACTTATCTGACCCCCCCAAAAATGTAATTAAATCAGCAAAACTAGGTTAAAAGAAGCAACACAACACCACAACCAACAACAACACACAACAACAACAACAACAACAACAACAACAGATGAACTTAGTGGAGTTTGGTGAACAAACGGGACATTATTAGATGTAGTCAGGACATTGCAGACTGATTTTACCTGAATATAAACAATTATAAAAATCTGTGACAGGGAGAAATTGGTTTGAATTATTTTATTGTAAAAAATCAGGTAAAGGTCCCTTTAATTGACTAACTTTAGAAGCCACCTTACAACGCACCTTCACTTTAGACACTACAAAACTATACTTTTTCAAGTTTTTCCCAGATACAATTATACAATTCATACTGCCTGTTAATAGTGTAGGTTATATGCTTTTCTATCTTCATGGGTTTAGCTTCCTGTTGCAATTCAAGCACTTTTATTCTATTCAGAGGATATTATACATTTTTAAATTGTTTATCGCTATGGCAACTACCCCTAATTTCTTGCCATTCTGAACCCACTATACACTCCCCCATGTTATAATCCTATATGAAAAAGCCACACGTTTATCTTCATGTGTATGTTATAAAGAACATGAGGCTTGATGCTTTGACTCATGCTGCCATCAAACCTAATAGGCCATTCAAAGTGCATTAATCCAATGCTATAAATAAGTCCAGTAAATAGTGTTGTTCTGAGCCGGGAACGGTAAAGCTCAATGCTGCAGAAAAAAATATGATTGTGATATTATTAGCTGTGTATATTATAACATTATGTGACAACTGAGCTAAACATTATACATACGGCTCTAACAAATCAACAGCAGAAGGTGAAAGGTGAAAATGCCCCTTTTATACAGTATAATGTAAACTTTTTGATGCAGTGTTTGAAGAAAATTGCGCAAAGCGACTCAGTGGAAAGCTTGGTTCATTTGAGGCTTTTGGGGCCCATTTGGGGGCCAATGACTGGAAAAACTCAGATTATAAAAAGAGGTGGGGCTACTTCCCACAATCAAACTGTTTTCAATTTGGCTTTACAGTAAATCGTTTTAGCAAAGGAAAAAACATTATACACATGATATAAACCAAAAATCTAATTTAAATTATCTTTATGCATTTGGGACAACTTCAGTTTTATAATATAGTCAAAATATACAATGAATTTTAAGCCCCTAATATATATTCTTCCAGTTATTGAACAGTAAGTTGATTATATATTGTGACAGGCCTATTGCAGTAGAACTTGTATTAGGTGACATCTTGCCTGAAAATACAAAATGATATAATCTGCCGCGTTAGTAAACTTGACTGATAAATGGATTAGACGATAAGGGACAAGCATTGTCTGTCCGTATCAAAACAAACAAGGCAGCTCACGAGGAAGAAATTATTCAAATAAACAAATACACACACATATTCATGGAGGATTGAAAAACATTGCAAATTTCGACAGAATGAAATAAGCAAAGCACAAATCTCTTTTATATTATGTGAAGTGTGATTTTGTTTTCAATTAAATGTGACAAATGAGCTCAGGCTGATATTGGACATTACATTGTGAATTTGACTCAAGGAGGAGAAGTGACCAGACCTGCTCTTTGTTGCTTTTGAAGACCATGGTTTTGTTCCATACAAAACAGCTGGAATTTTAGCACTGAATCGCAAAAATGTGCAGTGTCACTGGTGGTTTATGAAAATTTTTCTTTGCAGCTCAAAACACAACTAAAATATGAAAGAGCCTCAGAAGTTAAATAAAGGTCTACAACTTGATTGCTCGCGGCCATTGGAGACTTAGGCCAGTGTTTCCCAACCAGGGGTAGGCGAACATTTGCCAGGGGGCACTTTGGATGATGACAGATATTAAAGAATGGTAGAATTGCAGGTATTGCGATGTAAAAAAAAAAATGTTTTATTTAATTGACTTTATACTTGTTTTCTTAATAAAAATTGACACAATAAGAGATAATTACTCTATATTTTATTACAAAAATGTAGGGCTGCTACAAGTTAATTGATTAATTGCAAATAATTGATTATTGAAATAATCTTCAACTAATTTAGTAAAATGATTAATCGTTAACTTGTCCTACATATGTTGCATATCATCCCAGGAGCCTCAGATTGAGCAGAAATTTGAGTTTTTGATGTAAAAATTGTTTGCCTACTTTGTTATACAAAATTTAAAAACAAAGGAATAGACTTGATACAAAATATGGAGCCACAATACTAAAATGCTTTTTTCACATCAACTTTCTATACAATAGACTTTTTCATTTTTAAACTAGTTTGATAAGCTCAGGATTTTTCTAAAACTCCTCTGAAAATGTCAAACTTTGTCCAGTTAATGTTAATTTTTTCTTAGTTAATATTTGAATTCTATACTTTTGACCCTAAAATCTACACTCCAGGACGTCCTTAAGTGGTGTTACCTCAACTCAAAATTGCCAAAAATCTTGTATTCAAGTCAATTTGCATTTAAACAACTAATTGATTAATAGAAAAACAATCGCCCAAATAGTCAAATACCAAAATAATTGTTTGTTGCAGCCCTACAAAATGTTTGGAACAATGATACATTTTTATACCAATACCCTTTGAATATGATATTTGAATATGGCCCTCGAGGAGAAACAATTGCCCAGCCCTGGCTTAACTGTTGTGGGGTGAGTGATCTATCCCAAATCTCCAGCTGCCGTTAACAAACAAGTTGGGCACAACCTGTCACAAATAAGAGTTATTTCTAATCTGTACATGTGTGTTTCTCGCTGAGTTTGGTCTGAGGTGATGATCAGTTTCCAGTGAGTCGCGACACATCACCGCGCCGTAGTAGCCGCTGAGCAAACACTCAAAGGAGGAATAAAGCAAGCCGACCATTTCCACGTCTAAACTTTGGTCTGGTCGCGTTAAGAGCTCCTCGGGAGACTTTTACAGAAACACTTGTCTGGGACCAAACCAGGCCTGTTTGAAAATGTGACTCACGGCTCCGCTGCGGGCCTTACGGGAACTGGAATGTGTTTTTGATTTTTTGGTTTCTTCTTCCTCTTCCCTCTCAGGCAGGACAGGAGGAGGAGGGTCGGTCTGGGTTAATGTTTGTCTGTGTAAACTAAATGTGGTGAGTTTTTGGGCTGGGGTTGAGGATACAGTGAGCTCATTCGTCTCGGAGAGTGAAAGCAGCTCAAAACATGTCTGTGAACTTGATCTTTTTCTAGTTAGGAAAAAATAGCCAGTGTGGACTAAACTGGGACAAGACACTGTGAAATTAGCTTAAAACTAATAGTATGGATGTCATAACAGTGGGAAGATGATGTAATCTCTCTCACTTTTTGTATTTCTCAAACCAATGGAGTCTGCCCATTCGCTTAAAATGTTTTTTTTTTATTTGTATTTTTTTAAAGCTTATGAACGTGAAATGAAATGACTAAAACAATTGTCTTGTAAAAACGGGTATTCTATTTACATAATTGATTAGTTGGGCGATTGTTCTTTCCATTAATTGATTAGTTGTGTAGAATGCAAAGTGACTTATACAAGATTTTTGGCAATTTGAGCTGAGGTAACACCACTTAAGGACGTCTTTGAGGTGTAGATTTTAGGATCAAAAGTATAGAAATTCAAAAATTAACAAAATCTTCATATGAACAAGTTTTGATACTTTAAAAAAATAACATTAACTGGACGAAGTTTGACATTATCAGAGGAATTTTAGAAAAATCCTGAGCTTTATCAAACCACTGTAGTTTAAAATGAAAATGTTTACTGTATATGAATTAACATATTAACTGTCATTAAGGTTGATTGTGTAACTTTCTGGTGGTAGTAATTTTCTGGTTTGTTTGTAGTGATAATTGTATCTTATGTCATAATGTGAGAATGTATAAGTAAAAAAACATCTTTTCTATTGACACAAACAGGGCCATCCCAATAATAGTAACCCTAGTTAATAGTAAAGATGTTTTAAATAGTTTTTATTATTAATGAGTGCAACAAAACCATCTAAAGGACAAAAACTTGCTTTCATTCAAGTCTATTTTTGGTCAAAATGTTACAGTGCATCTTTAAAGACAGGACAACAATAACTTCATGTATCAAAACAAAAATTGTAACTTCAACAATATTCATTTTAGCTGCTCCATCTAATTTTTTTAAATAATTATGACCTATAAATGTTATGTTATTATTGAAAACCCGGTAAATATATGTGTTTTTTAAACAATAAAAGTCTTGTAATTAAGTAAATATTAATAATAATTTGATTGACCTGCTCTTTTCATGCCAATCTGTGACATCAGCTCTTCCAACAACCACTCACTGATTCACACACACACACCAGATGTGGATGAAGTGTCTTGCCCAAGGACACAATGACAGATAGAATCTAACTGGATAAATTTCACCAAAAAAGTTTCTGTGACAGTGTTCACATCTAGGCTGAAAACATTTCTGTTTGCCTGTGACTGAAAAAGTTTTATCTGCACTCTATATTTCCTTTTTAACTACTTTTTATGATTATTTATATTTATATTATTATGTACAGTAGATTTTACTGTAGGCCTACATAGTAAGGTTCTTCACAAGACAGTGTTCTCTCCTCAAGAGTTTACCCAAAGTTGTGTTTGGATTGATTCCTGCATGTTTGAGTAATCTTGTATTGTCCACCTATCCCGCCCACTTGTCTGTATTTTCTTACAATTACTTAAACATTAGCATTCTGAGTAAAAGATGTAGGGTTCAAAATTGTCAACAAAAATAGTATTTTTTTAATCTGTGGCTTATATAGGTTAAATTTTAAAATAAAGAGGCGGGGCTTATCAGTTCTGCAGTTTCAAACAGGAAGTCAATAGACCAATTTCTATTTCTAAACTGTTTTGGATCATTTTTGTGTTTTGCAATGAACAAAATGTGAATTATCGATGTATGTATGCCTTAGTTTCTTCCTAAATATACAGAAAAATCACGATAGGTCTCCTTTAATAATGCTGTTGTGATTTTCATGTATCTTTTCCTGTTTCGTAAAGCACTTTGAACTGCTTTGTGTGCAAGTTTTACAAATAAACTTGCCTTTCTTTGCCTAGTGCACTTTTAGGGATGACAACATACAACCTTTGACCTAATTTATCTTAACAAAACTAAAACAATCAGAAGCTACACATAGAAACAATAAAAGAAGTAGTTGGCCTAATGATGTGCTCAGGACAGAACCAAACAAACTCCAACAATTGACTAAAATGAACTAAAATCAAAACCAAATAACAAGTGAAGCAGGACATTTTATGAAGCCACAATACTAATAATTTTTGCCACAATGATACCAATTACTGTGCCATAAATAGCAGTTGAAATCATCGTGAGAGGGCTTTGGTTACATACAGTACATGCATTCATCATGATTTTATCTGACTGCACTCTGCTTTTCATCTTCTGAAACGTTGTGCAATCTCCTCCAGAAGAACAGGAAGAGCAATGCTGCTGATCATTGGTTTTATTTGTCGACGTTTGCTACAATAGTTTTGAGTGTAACTGGTGATTACGCCGTCGTACAGGGTAAACATCACCTCTGTTATAGACGCATATTATAGGTTTCACTGCACGACATAGACAGCTGGACTCATCACGTCTGCAGCGGGCCACAGATAATACAGATAACACTTGAACTTATGGGAGAAATAAACGCATCATTCTGCTCAAATTTATGGTTTGAATTTGCATCTTCAAAAACACCTGCTTTTGTGATGTTGCCTTTAAACACTTTGATGTGACTCAAAATGAGAAAGATCTTAGACATTTTACTGCAGCGGATTGACTCAGCCTCTTGCACTTCACCTTCACAGTCCAAATACAGGTTAGATGAGTTGTCACAAATTTCCTAAAAGCATAACATTACAGGTAATTGATGTGATACGAGACACGGCCCTATAAATTAGCTTAAATGCCTCCTACGCTAACCTCAAATTGTTCTGTTTTTGTCTATTGTCCTATGTGCAGCCATTGAAAATGAATAAGAAATGCCTCCAGAAATCTGGCTGATGTTATTTTAAACATAATAGTGAAAAAAAGAGAATTAGATTGTAAGCTTTGTATAATAACACTAACTCAAGCAAAGTGTGTAACAAATGTTTTTATTCCAGTTCACATCGGGAGTGGGACACCTTACATTGGAATATGATAATAATACACATTTCTATAATAGTATTTTTGTAAAGAGCAAAGTTACATTTGTAAATTTGTACATGAACATGTTACAATGTTGAATATATAATCGCTGCATTATTCTGGATATGCACACTGCAAAAACGATATATCTAGACTTGCTTAAATTGAATAGGTGGGTTTCAGATGACATCACAACCTTCTACAGGCCAATGTAATTTCAATGAGGTGGAGGGCAGCTAAAATAAATATTGTTTAAATGCAATTTATTTTTGTAATACAAATGAGTAGTGGGTCTAGTCATTATAGAAATAATCACTTTTTAAATTAGCAAAATATTTTTTGAATTATTTCACGACAAAGTCCAATGTTATTAATAGGAAAATCTGCCTCTTGCCCTCCATCTGCTTTATAACTGCCAAGAATCCTAGAATGTGAAACCCACCTATTGAAATTAGAATTTTAATCCAGATATGAGCTGTTTTAACTGGATAAAATTTAATTGCTTTTGCAATGTAGAATATTTCATCGGTTTCAAGACATTTTAACTGGTTATAAAAGATTTGGCTGAAAAATATGAACAAAAATTTGCCATTGGGGTAAGAACAAGTTTCTTAAACCACTGACAAATAATTGTCTTGAAATAAGAATCATTGTCTTCAAATCAGTTTGAAACACTTTGAAACAAGGAAAACATTCTAGGTCTCTAAATCGAGGTTAAATTTGTCAAAATGCTTGAAATTGGGTTTAAGTCCTAGAATCAGGCAACTTTTAACTTTCTTGAAATTTGTTTTGTTTGTTTTGTCAGTAGTGACATTGTGTAACTTTTGAAGTTGGGAAATCATGTGATCCCATCAAAATGCTAAATGAATACTTTGGAGCATTCTTCATTGATATAGATGAGTTTAACATCTCATTGTGTAATGTTGTCGCTAAACTAGCATAAATACACTGCAAAAAAAAGAATTTCAATACTGAAGTTAAAGTTGCTTGATCTTATTCAGTTAAAAAAAGCGCTTTATAAATAAAGTTTGATTTGATTTGATTTGATTTAAAACAGCTCAAATCTGGATTAAAATTCTGATTCAAAGTCAAAGTCTATGCAAGTTCAAAAGTTATACTTATATTGTAAAAGGCACAATTCTGTAGTTTTAATATGTATGCGAACATTCCAACATCTTAATACGTTTTTTAAAGATTTCATCATAGTTACAAATGTTTTTTTATGTTTTTTTTTTGTTTTTGTTTTTTATTAGTTGTCTTTGCTCTTTTTATAGAATCTGCCGGTCTGCTGCTTTCTCTCTTTAAATCTGAACAAAAGCCATTAGTTTTCAGATTTCACTTGCATCCACTGTGTTAAAATGGATGTGGATGCATGAAAACACAGCTTCAGGTATGTTTTTGATGATGAAGCGACATTATACAAGGTGCAGAAATTTACCATAAACTGGGTCTTAATACTTCCTTTTACTTTTGTTCTTGGTTACTTCCTACTACTGTCGAAATTTTAATCTCCAAAAACATGTATTTATGTCTAGTCAGCATTTACTTATCAGCCCTTATCCAACAGCACTTAAACTCAAAAAGCCTGTTATTTGGCCAGTGTCAGTCAAAACCCTCACCTCCGGCTCAGACTGGCTTCCTTGGAAAGTGTTTGGCCTATTTCAGTTTGTCTTGACGAGGGTTTTTCCAGCCTGAGGTGGCTATTTTGGTCCGATAAATACAATGTTGTGTGTTAGGAGGACCGGGGTGGGGGCTGGAGGAGGCGCAGATGAGATCACCTCACAGCCAAAGCTCAAGAAACGACAAAACAACAGGCAGCAAGACGAGACAGATCCTACGGGAGCTGCGAGAGAGACGGGAAATTATTGACATTGAGTTTCTGGTTCAGGTTGTGCCTTGGGCGAGGAGCAGTGAACACGGCACGAACGAAGGGAGTTTAAAAAGATGGATGGATAAATTCAGACGCTGTGAGACATCTAGTGAAGGAGAAGCAACTAATCTCTCCTTTATGTTGTCACTTTTGAGCTTGGTGGTGATTACATATTACAAAAGTTAGACTGACAGATGTCTAGTGGTTATAAGGTTAAAGTGACTATACCTGATTTTTGCTTCCTTCAAAATATAAACAAACAGAATTTTTTTTTAATTCCTACATCAGTCTACATGTTTTGCTCACGTACCTAAAGTTTTCTGAGCGTACGTGGTATTTTAAGATTTTTTTAACAGCTGTTAGGAGCGATACAAGCCGGTATGCTATCGACAGCTAGCCACATTGCTAACAACAACAACAACAACAACAACAACAGTTGATCTTCTTGAATTGTAGTGAACAAACAAAACATTATTTGATGGGAAAATGACCAATTTCCACCTAAGATACAGATACAGTAATGAGATATCAAGTGGGTTATTAAGTTATTTAATTATAAAAAAAAATCAAGTATAGCGCCTTTAACTTCAGGCGCAAAATTGAAGTTCTTCCTCTTCTTTGTAAAATCTAACTTGAATAAGAAACACATTTTAACTTTCTTGTTTTGTTTGTTTTCTTTGTCTGCATGACAATTTTGAACTTAACGCGCTCCAATTAATCGCAAGTAAACATTAACAATTGAGCAGTGTTGGGTGGTAGTTGAAAACTGAATTTTTCAAAGATTTCAAGCATCAGCTGCAGGACAATATTATTCTCAAACATGCATAAATACTTTCAGATACAACAACCTGAAAAAGTGGATTTCACATGATTTTACTTTTTGCATGTTTCGTATATAAATGTGTCCTTTGCATTCTTTTTTATGGATAAGGTGTAGGTATTTTAAAGTTGAACCAAGCACTGTTAAAACTGGATGATAAAGTTGGTCTAACTATTTAAAAAGCTACATCTTGACTTGTTCATGAACTGCCAAATCAGACTTTACTTTCAGGTTGTCATTAGTATTTTATTACAGTTAAACATAATTCTTTGCTAAAAATAGGTGCTAATAGGTTGTTGTGGCTTCTGCGGTAAACCAGCACAAACAACATACCTGTTGTGTCGTTCACACCAAACAAATGTTTTTCAGCTTGTCTAAAAACGCCTACTTGTTTTCTATTCTTATCTGAAATGTTTGTTTTTATAATCTCTAGATAGTCGGTTGTGTTGGTTATAAAAGTCAGATCGAGGGCAGGGCCTGTTTATTGTGTTTTGTGAAAAATATCAAAGATTTTCATCTACCAGCTTTATATCTTTGGGCTTGGCTCTAAATACTCAAATACTTGTGGTTTAAAGTCTTTCAAATGACCACAGTCATGCTTTGTTGAAAAATTTCAAAGATATTGTTGACAATGGTAAGGACTATTACTTTTGTTTAGTTGATCTGCTTGAAAAGATGCAAAACTTTGTGTCAGTTAGGCCCAGAAATATTATGTCTCTGAAAACATGTTAAATACTTCACAAATCAGGAGAATGTTCAAAAGTGTTTATGTTCATGTTATTCCACTTTTTTTGGCAGCACACTTCCTCTTTAGTTCTGTTAAGGTAGCTAACATGTTAGCTTGTCTGCAATCTCAATTAGAAAAGGACCTAAGCTTTAAAATAATGTGTCCAACATGTACACGTTCGATTGTGACTAATGCAACTAAAGCAGTTAACAGGAAGTGCGCTGTCAAGGGTGAATAGACGTGTAGATGCTAACGCTAACAGGAAGTACTCATACTTATAATTTAGCTAATACAAATAAAAACAAGTCAACCAACATTCTGTGATTAGACAGGAAGTCGCAACTCAAACCTCAAAGAAATATTTTCTCCGAGTGTTGTGTGTTCCAGTGGTCAAGTCGGATTACTTTTACAGTAACGAGCCAATCAAGTTATAATTGCCCGAAATACAGATCTTTTTATGTCAGTTTATCAACTTGGACATTGCAGTTATATTTACAGTTCATAAAACATCGCAGTGAGTTTGGGTTTTTGTACATTAGCTCTCTGTAACCGTTAGCAACACTAGCCCTGCAGCTTTGTAACAGTAGATCTATATCGGTAGAAGTGCGTAACTAAACTGAGAATAACAGAGGTACGATCAGTAGTGAAGCTGTTGGATGTTTATCTTTTATCTGTTTATCTGAATGCTGCTCTCTGATTGGCTGAGCTTGGGTGGTCCACTCCAGTTTCACTTTGTTGTTTGTAAAAAGAAGTTTATAAGCTGTAATTGCAACCAAAAATGAAAACATGTCAGTATTAACCTTGTGTTAAAAATTTATGAGAGGAAATTGTCTGATTTAAAACCTAAATCGTGTTTGCAGTTTGAAAATCACCTACTCCATCTTTAAACTCCACAAAGCTTCACTGGAAACACTTGTATATTTTGAGCCATAGATTTGCCTTACATGATACAAATCTGCATCCTACTCTGAGTGAGTTTGCATCTCCACAAAGAGTCTCTTTCTAATTGTTTCTATATAAAAGTAGTTTCTTTAGCCACAACTTTAGGCATAACTCACAGTTATCTTTATTACCAGTACTTTTTATATCTCTTGAATTGTGTAGTTGACTTTTCACCTCCAGAAAGTTACACAGTGCAGCTTTAAAAATATACTCTGCTCAATTATACAGAAAATATTAGAGATTCAATTAGATGAAGTGTCAAATTTGAAGCTTTTGGAATTCTTGAAAGTCTTGTTGTCACGTGAAGGCAGCTCATTGTTCCACCACGAGTCTCTCCCTCCCTCCTCTGATAAAAGTAAACAACACACCAGCCCTGTCTGGGTTTGCATAGTTTGCGTAACCATGACTACGGCGGGTAAAAGGAAACATTTCTCAAACAGCTGAGTGTCTGTCTGTCTGTGTGTCTGCGCAGGTTGTTGTTGTCTGAGTTCTGACAATGGCTGTACAGTGTTTATCTGCTGCTGGTCGGTGAGTCGTCTGAGCTGCCAGGTGTGGCCAGAGTCCTCGGGCTGCTGCTGCCAACCTCAACACCTGCACAACAGACCCACACCGCAGCTGCGCCTGTGGAAAACACCCACCCAAGGATTGTGGTGGCTTCTGGAGGTGAGAAAGTGGAAAAAAAGTGACAGCTCTCACATGTAAACAGTCAATTATAATTTAGTAAGATCATCAAAGGTGGAAAGTTACTTATGGTTGTTCTTTGTAGTAATGTTAGTTGTAATGTTGAGTGTGAGCAGCTACACTCGTCTGTCTGGGGCTTATAATAGCACAAGTAATTATACAATGAGAACTAGTAATTAGTATTTAACTGCAAATATTTATACAATGGCTAGTACTGTCAAGCGATTAAACAATTTAAGAGATTAATTAATTGTTAACTGTAATTAATTAATCTATTTCTAATTTCACCTAAAAATTGCTGAGAAAAACACTCAACTTAAGTGTTTTTGTTTTGTTTTTGTCCAATTTAATTAATTACTTTATTATTGCAGATGGGAAATATTAATATTTACAAAAAATGAAGGCTTTAGGAAGTCTTTTGTTGCAAAGTTGTCAAGTTGAACAACCCTTATGTTCACTTTGGAAAAAATGGAGTTAAAGATTTCAAAATAGTTTAATGCGATTAAAAAAAATAACTCGATTAATATGTCTGTAATTAATTAATTGCAATTAATGCACTAATTTGACACCCCTAGTAATGACTCCTGCATCTTATTATTATGTATTCAATTTTCCTATTTGTGATACAAATTTATATAAATTTATCTAGCTACAATAAGCCTCTGACATGTTGTATTTAAAAAAAAAATAGTACATTATGGTTAATGTAGACTTAGTGTGCTCGCTAAACATTAAGACATAAATAATAATTATTTAAGAATGTAAAGTGAAAACTGGCAAAAGCTGTGCAAATACCCGACAAATGGTGTCTGTGTTTTTTATGGTAGTTTCCAGTGAATAGGTTCAACTTGTACAATTTGTATTGTTAATAATTTAAGAAATGTCAAACTTTGCTATTGAATTTGTATTTGAGAGTATTGAGTATTGAGAAATAGTCACAAAAGTAAAATTGTAAACTAGATTTTAATACTAAGGAAAATAATCTCTATATGCTCATAATTTATCATTTTTGGCACCACATTGTTAACATAAACACTCTTTATTTGACTAAAGAAAGTGTAGTTGTTAACATCATCACATGCTAATGTGTTTTTTCTGGTTTAAATAAAGCCATACAAAAATGTTCAGAAGAGGTTCAATTTTATTCAGGACTCCCTGGAAGAAGAGATATTGTATCTCAACTGGACCTTCCTGGCTAAATAAAGGATACAATAAAATAGATAAATAAATAAATTGTGTTTTTGTTCTGAGAAGACTATAGTTCATAAAAACACGTCTTGAAGCAGAAGTTAGACTTTCGAGGAAGACATTTTTATTATTTTATCAAATCAATTAAACAAAAATTGAAATCTAGATTGATTAATATAAGGAAAACAGGTGTAATTATTTTTCCATTTGTCATTTTGCCTTTTTGGCAAATATTAACACTGAAATAATGTCTAGTATTGATCCTATTTTAGCATTGTTTTGATACTTTTGTTTTGATCTGCAGTAACATTTTAGACTAGTTAAACAAAACTGTCTCTGGGTTAAGCAGAGCTGGAGGTTTAGTTATATAATATTTCATTCTAATACTTAAGTACGGGTGTGTAGTCCTGTGTTGATCATCCGCTGGGACAGTTCCTTGCACGTGCGTCTCATTTGCGCCCGTCTGGACTCCTTAAACCGTGAGTGGGCGGACAGTAGTTATGTGGTGAAATGAGGTCATCATGGCTGTTGATTTGTGTGACATACGCCATTACTTACACTACTGTGACTTCACCAGCGCGCGGCCCGACTGCATGAATAATTCACATCTGTATCCAAACATGACAGAGCCCCCCTCCTCCCCTCGCCTCACCCCTTTCACCCTCGCCTCACCCCTTGCTCTGCTGCTTTACAAACTTTACCTCATCATTACTGACCAAAGAGAAGTCAGGTGAAAGGAAAACAAGAACCGAAAAAGACATTTCGGATGTGGCGGCTGTCTCCTTAAAACATATTCTGAACATCACACACAGACAGGACTAAAAAACAAACAAACAAATAAGGCTTTTGAAACATAGATATATTAAATTAAAATTAAACATTCTCCAGGTTGATGGTATTTAATACAGATGGAGAGCAGTCAAAATGAATTGTGTTTACATGCAGTGTTTTGTTGTAAAAGACAATGGGTTTGGTCACTAATAAAAGATAGTAATTATATATTTAGATATTTCATAGTAAAGTAAAATATGATAAGCAGGAAAAACTGTCTCCTGCTCAGCATTTGCACTATTAACATGATGAACACAGCTCGTTACAAGTAGATAAAGATTGATCTAGGCTGCAACAAATGAATATTTTGGTGATCGATTAGTTGGACGATTATTCTTTCATGAATCGTTTAGTTGTTTAGAATGCAAAAGTCTTTTGAAAACAAGATTTTTGCAAATTTTGAGCAGCGATAACGTCACTTTAGAACGGTCTGGAGGCAGATTTACAGACAAATAGTGTTTATGTCGAAAAACACCGCTCATCATCATCGTTGCTGTTCAGTCTGAGCTTTTTCTCAACTGTTTGGAAACCTTATTAAGTAGGATTGTATCAAAAACAGCATCACAAACAATACTAAAGCTAGTATCAAATTTAGATTCTACACTCTCAATAATTTTTACTGAAAATTACTTTAACAGAACACAATTTGGCCTTTGCTGAACATTTTTAAAATATCAACTATTTATAACAACTGGAACAAAACATAAATTTACACAACCAAAAAACTAAAACTTTTTGTTGAAAATGTCAATGTCAAATGGCATTTTTGATTTGGGATAAAACAGAGGATCGAGTGCATTCTTCTGTATCAAAGATGTGTTTGAAATAGCGTTATAGTAATTTAGAATTGTGACAACACAAGTATAGACCAGTTAATGATTATTTGATCCGGATTATAAACCTTAACTTTTTTCAGAATCTATGAACTTTACAGTCCATGACATCAATGTGGTTAAACTATAGACTCTCATTGACTATATTCGGCTTATGCGGCAATATTCAAGTGAGAAAATGATGGGTACTAGCTGTGTTTTAAACTTTCTGATTTGTTTGTTGTTTGTGTCTTTATTTCCAGGGAAAACTACAGTAGCTTGAGCTGACGTCTTGTTTCCAGTTCAACAAGTTCAGCCTCCGTCTAAAACATGTTTTTTACTGCTGAAGAGTGCGTGTGTGCAGTGAACACTCCCCCTGATAAAAGGTGATTTGACTGACACATGAAGTGATGTATTGTGTAACTCTGGTCTTATCACAGGTGTGAAAGCGACTGTGAGTAATGAGTGAGTGAGCTGATGAGGTATTAAAGGATTGTGCAAACTAAACTTTACACATTTGTTGGTCTGAAAAGCAGACTATTTAACAACAACCTTAGTAGTTTTACTAAAAATGTATTTTTTCAGCTTTCTGTTTGACAGCACTAAGATAACTTTACCTCATTCAAATAAATTACTATGATAACAGTCCTAATTTCTTATCATTCCTCACCATATAAAGAGATTATTTGTTTATCAACACGGGAGATGTCGCCCACTCAAAATACAGAAAAAGCTGCGGCTGATTGATAAACTGTAGCAGTAATACTACCCAGCGCTGTTGTTTGCTAACTACAAGAGTTTATCACTGAGTGAAAACAAAAATTATGCTGCTAATTCAACATTTGTGAAAGATATTCAACCTTACAACCCTTAAAGGTACAAAAATAAATAAATAAACTTGAATAAAAGCATGTTTTTCCAGATGTGTTTGTGACACATGACATTATGAATGATAAAAATGTGTATTTTTAGTTAGCTTACATGGCGACAAAATTTACTATTATTTGACCAAGAGGAGCAGCCCCTTTAGTTATATATTCTCACATTATGGCATAAAACTTGTTTATATATTGTGTATGTTATTAAAAAAATTCAAATAACGATTTAATCTCCCTAAATCTACTGAATTGTGAAGTTGACTTTTGACCTTCAGAAAGTTACACGGTGCACCTTTAAATGTATATTCAGGTGAATAGAAAAAACTCAGTCTAAACTTCAGTAGGCAGACGTGAGTCAGACCGGTTCATACGTGATCGAAACAGCTGCTCTCATCCCGTTTTGTTGTTTTAATCAAAGCCGTTTCCCCAGCCAACTAGACAGACAGCGTCTCTATTTGCAGGCGACATGAGCAGTGAAGCGGAAAGTGACGTCAACTGATAATCTCAGATAGATGTCATATTGCACCATTAAAATTGTTTGTTTCTTTTACTGTAATTATTTTTGGATCACTCTCTGAGACGGTAATCTTTATTAACCATAGTAATAAAATACCACAGACCTGGGTTCACAAATAGATAATTTTGGTCATGATAAAGAATTATTATGAAACAAATAACAAATTACTAGAAGCTGTAGTCTTTTTTATTCATAGCCAGCACATTTTGCCTTGAAATGCTCTGTGTTTCCCAAATTTCTTCACAGTGAATTAGGACAGTGCAAAAGGTCAAACAGACTGCTTGTAAGTTGATTTTTTTTTTGTTTTGCTCCACATATGTCATACCAGAGTATGTTTGGTCATGGTGGAAATTTCCTTTTGTCCCAACGTCATTGCTTACTATTGTACTCATAGCCCACAAAAATAAATGATTGAGCAATGTCATTGTAAGTGAGTAAGTAAGTATTGTGTGAGAGCAAAATATGAGGCTAATTAAAAGGAATACTCATAATTTTAATAAATCATCTTAAAATCAGATTTGCTCCTGCACAGATATTTGATCAACTTCTAAGAGTAAAGCATTTTATTCTGTGGAGGACGAAAAAAGACACTGACGCCTCCTTAACTGGATGAGAAGCAACACAAACCATGTGTACCACAGTTCCCTAAAATCCAGAAAGTGCGTTTGTTTATGTTGTTAGCCTGTGGGCAGCCTTTATTGGCTCAGAATACATCAGTTAAGTGAGAAAAAAGATTAAATAGTTTCCTGTTTAAAATTAAGTACAGCTGATGAAACATTAATGTATTAAACATTATTCAGTTTTAATAAGAAAACACAGCCCTTCATTAAGTTCATTCATTTTTTATAACTTGTTTCTGTTTGGAGTCAGGGCTGAACCTATCCCAGTGACTTTGGGCTTTAGGCGGGGAAACATATCCGCCAACTCGTCGCAGGGTTAGCAGAGAGACAGACAGTCATTCACTCTCTCATTCATGCATTGAGAGAACGTTAAAGTGATGCCCTTTTGACCTACACATGCATGTACCTGGAGAGAACCTACTGTAACGCAGAGAGAACATGCGACCCGGAATGAAACCCACATTCTGCACCCCTCATTTGTCATTAATGCCTAAATCGTTCTGTTTTTTTTTTTGTGTTTTATCAAGGCAACTGAAGGTGTATTTATCAATAATGGGCATAATTAAGTCAATAAATATAGAGACTTTTGTATATTTTCATTTGAATTTCAAGTTAAAATGGCTTGATTCTAGAATTTGAACTTAATTTCAAGCATTTTGCCAATTCAAGCCTTATTTATTGTTGAGATCTAGACAATTTTTCTTGTTTAAACCATTTCAAACTGATCTAAAAACAATACTTTATATTTCAAGACAATTGTTTTTCCAATAAGCTAAGAAAATTGTTCTTATCCCATTGGCAAATCTTTGTTCTTCTTTTAAGACAAATTTTCTCATAACCAGTCAGAAACGCCTTGGAACAAGTCAAATATTCTACATTTCAAAAGCAATTCAATCTTAACCAGTTAAAACAGCTCAAATCCAGATTAAAATTCTGAATCCAAATCACTTTAAGCAAGACTAGATATTTACTTTTTACCATGTATTATGCCAGTGTGTGATTAAACTAACCTTCTCACACTGCTCATCTCTGTCATCTCAACATTAACTGTCCTCAAGATGCTCACTGTGGTTGTGCTTTTGACAGTCTCCTCTCCAACAGACCCTCCAGAGCCCCCTGAGCCCCCTGAACCCCTCGTCCACACTTACCCCAGGAGAGATGACTGTGGTGAGGCAGGAGGACGGACCGAGGGGACAGAGGACAGCCGTTACTGTCAGAGCCCATCAGAGGGCCCAGGGGTGACATGTAACGGGGCAGGACAGGGGGTAAGAGAGGGGGGTGAGAGAGGGGGAGTCGACCCTTAACAAGTGTGCCCGCAGTCGTCTGGTCTGAAACATCTGTCCGTGCAGATGTGACGCTTTAGGAATGACAGACGACTTCACACGTGTGGTAGTTTTTGTTTGTACTTTGTGTTGTAACAGCTTAACCAAAGGCTGTGCAATTAATCAATGCTGTCCTAATTGTTAAAACAATATTGTATTTAAGTAAACGTGATTTTTTTTTTTTGTTACAATAAGTTTTAAGTGTGTTCTAATGGCATGTAAGTGTGAAACTTTGCTCATGAACAGTACTTGCGTGCATTTGCAACAGATTATGAGATTTTTGTCAACTTTTACTTTATGTGTTTATAGTCCTCATTTTAGATCATTTTTGAAGCAAACAATCACCTGAACAATCACAATTTTATTTATGATTCATTTTTAATTATTTTTTCTATAATTGATCTGCCCTAGCCAATTTTTATTATTTTTTTTTTATCTGCCTTGTTGTTAGTTTTTTTCTCTACACTTTTTATTTTTCTTTGTTCACAAAAAAAACCCCAACACTTAATAGTACTAAACAAAAATAGTAGTAATAGTAGTAGTGTTACTTTTACGGAAGTGTTTGTATTGACTGACAAAGACTCGACCTCAAAGTCAGTGTTTATGTTTACTGAGTCAACAAAGCAACAACAACATGTTTTTCTGCTGTTGTAAAAGTACACAGACAGTTACAAAAGTACAAAAGGATTGGATGAGTTCTGAAGGTGGAAATGCAAAATGTACATTGTCGTCAAATATCATTAGGCAGTGCAATTAATCAGCATTAATTGTGATTACAATTAGATCCAATAAAGAAACAAGTAATTCTATTGCTTTTTCATTTGTACTTATCAACTGGGTAATTTATAATGCATAAATATTTACAATTTACAATAATGGAAATTTGTTCCACTTCATGTCTTAGTTATTAAAAACGATATATATTACTTTTATTTTTTATGTTTGTATTCTTTATTTATTTTTACGTTTAAATACACAACGTTTTGTTTGATTTTGTATATTGTGGCATGGCTGTAAATATACAGCCCATATATATATATTTATTTTTTAGGTAAATGAGTAAACATGGGACTTTTTGATTTGTATAATTTTTTTCTGGTCAAAACTGGCGACAGTGTGAATAATAACAAAACGAAATCAGATTACTCACATCAGATACAACTGTTTACATGACATTTAAACAATCTGATAACTCTAGAAATCAGACAAGAATCAAAAGTTTGGATTTGCAAAATAACATATAATACTCAAGTGAAAGTGGTCTGAACGTAGCGTCTGATTTCAAATTTGATGTTTATCTAATTGCAATGACCAAAAAAAGCACAGAGTATGATCTTTACAAACAATAAAAATGCAAGAAACAAAATCAGATTTGAGAAAGCTATGCAAGAAACACAAATGTTTAAACTAAATGTAGAAAAGTACCTTGAAAAGCAAAATTTTTCCAAAAGGTTACGCTGGTAAATAACTGAGTTCTCCCCATCACTGCTGACAAGGGTAAAGCTGAAATTCATTAAAACCACCTCTATTATATTGCTGTGTTGGGTTCACATTCTTAAGGCTCAGAAAGTAGAATGTTCAGTTGGTCTAATGTTAAAGATTTTAAGTCGGTAATTATTGAAATTAGCTTTAATTAAAGCCTTTTCTAACACCACTCTTAAAGCTACCAAAGCAACCAATACTGACCCGGCAGTTTTTTAGGTTGTTTCCATGGTAGTTTTGTTTACATTTTTCTATTGATTTGGCTAATGTATAAATATTCCTATAGAAGTTCTGCAAACCTGACAAGAAACACGGCGGATTTGTTATTTTTTCCGTGGTAATCATTGTTGTTTCCCTTATAATATTGACTATAGCTGATTTGCCAGCTAAAATGAATATTAGGGAAATGCAATTTTTATTAAAATACAAAAAGATCTAAATTACTTTTTAGATAGTACAATTAGCAAAGTACAACGCTACAATAGATGTTATGCATAGACATTCTTTTAATTGAAAAAAATGCGTCACGAAAAAATGTGGCAGCCTCATAGAACCGGCCTGGTGTCTCCCTGTGTCTGGCTGATTTCCTCACCAACCAATAACATGCATGTTAGGGAACGCCTCGTGTTGGTTGGAGGTTGAGGCGCCAGGTGTTGAGCCCAGCCTGGCAGTTTACTATCAGTGAGTGGGGAGGGGGGTTTACTGTGTAAAGCACTTTGGAAGACTTTGTCTGTGGAAATGTGCTATATAAATAATTCATTAATTCATCTTCTGACTGTGCAGACAGACAGACATGGCAACAGTGCAGACTTGAGCTAGCTTGTTTGCTAACTGCATTTGGAGATTTGGGATAGTTTTGTTTGTTTGTTTTTTTACTGTTGAACAATAATAATCATCAACAAACTAATAACAATTTTTTTAGGCATGAAAAAATAATGAGTTTAAATGTGTGTGATCCCAAAGTCTGTGTCAATGAGAAATGTGAGAAAAACAGTTAACCTAATTTTCTCTTTTTACATGTGACATACAAACTCAATATTCAGCAGTAATTGTTGTTTATATTTATGATCAGCCTGAAGCTGCTTTGTCCTATTTTAGCAGTGTTTAGCTCTTACAGAAGAAAGTGCATCTGCATAACTTTTACAAGAACAAACTAGTAATCAGCAACCCTATTAAACCTCTGCTGCACTTTTACTACTACTACTACGACTGTTTACCACTGCATTTACCACTTCTTCTTTCACTGCCGTTGTTATCTCCACTTCTGAAGCCACAACTAAATGAAAGCACAAATACGAGTTGTTTCCAAGTATTCTGAAATCAAAGGCTGCTGCTCTGTCACCTGCCAACAGCCCGAGCGAAACCGTGCAGCAAATTTAATAAGATTTTCATTTGGAGAGGCATCTGAGAGAAATTTATGTTAAATATAACCCTGTACCAAATTATATAACGGCCTGTTTATGCCAATCGAGTGAAGAGAAATAGTTTAGACATGGTTCAGATTTGCCCGAGGTAAATATACACCATAATAATCAGAGGCCCATTTGCTAATACTCGCAGCTAAAGACCAGATTTAGTCAAATGTGTGACAGGGATTAATGAAGCAAATAGATGTTTGAGAAGCAGAGAAAACGTTCCTAAATATGCTGCAAGTCCCTGATTTTATATTTTTACGTGTATGTTTTTAAGCCCTTCAGTATTTTCATATAAAAGGTGAGCTAAGATGACGTTTTTATAGAGTTGGTTATTGTCCAAGCATTGGCCACTACTTGTACTTGTGCTCAAAGTAAATCATTTCTAACTTATAACTTTCACTTTCCATCACAAATGGTCAGTGTTTTGGGATAAATGTTAGTTAGTAAAGTGTTAGAATACTCAAATTACTTTTGTCTGAGTTTGTTGGAAATGGTCTCAGGTTAATCATTTTGAAATGATGAAAAACATTTTTGTCGCTGAGATACAAACGTGGCTTTTTTTTTTAAACCTCCGTAGAACTGTCATCTTTTCATCTTTTTTCTACTTTAAAAACCCAGATTCATAAACTACTTCTTGACACGCACATACCAAATATGTGTAATATTTCAAATGTTTTAACCCTTTATTGTCCAGTAAACATACAGTACGAAACACCATTATACAGCAGAGGAAAACTCTAAAAAATGTAAAGAACTTTTCAAAATCCATTCAAAATTGAATGAACTTTATATGCTTATTAGCCCTTGTCATTGGTCAATAATTGGCAGTGAAATTATTTTTTCAGTTTTTTAGTTAGGGTGCACAGTAGCAGTGGTTATAGCCTGGCTTCAATAAGAGATCGTGGGTTTGACTCTCGGGTCGGACCATATAAAATTGTCCTATTTTCATCTTTTTCCTACTTTAAAAACTCAAATTTATAAAACTACTTCTTCTTGGCAAGTACATACAAATATATAACATACTTTTAATAATTTAACCCTTTATCTCCCAAAAAGCAAACAAAAATCAACTATTTTATTTCAAAAAATAATTGGTATTGCTATAAATTCCAAAAATGCATGATGAGTTGTTTAATCACTAGATTTTTGTTTTTTGTGTCTTTAACGTTCTTGTAATTAGTAACTTACGGCCTATAATAACTTCCCGGCTTCACAGACAAGCCCTGACCTGCAGCGTTTCTTCCAGTTATCTCTCAGAACATTAACAAATGACTGATTCACAGTCGTTTGATAAGACCGTAGCTCGAACTGTGAGGGACAAACCGGACACAGAGTGCAGACACAGAACCAGACAGGCCTGTCCTGAGCGACCGGACGCACCTTCAGAGAGGAGCAGGGAGTGCCCCGAACACACTGCCCTCAAAATATACTGCACAGAACGCTCTCTACAGTTACTCAGTTAAAGAGCAAGTATAACTGTTCACAAAACCTGATAAAAAAGAAAGAGATGTAAGTAACGACTTGATTCACACTCATTTGGACATATTTGTTAACAATTCCTGTTCAAAAGCAGAATGTAATTTCACAAAAACATAAAATAAAATAAAATAAATGTAGTATTAGGTACTTTTATATTTTAAAATCTGCAGAACTTCTTCTCATTTCTTCTAGAGTTAGTCAGTCATCAGAGACCAAAAGTTACAAAATGTTAGATTCACAAAACGTGCTCCAAAGGTTCAAAAACAAAATCAGTTCGAATTTGTGACATTTTTAGTTAAACTTTCTTAGACAAATGTTTTGCCTGGTTAAATAAAGGTCGAAATAAAAACAAACAGCAATATTCTGGTATTGTCATTTATAAGAAGTAGTGGTGTGTAGCATTTTTCTGGGAACCAAAGCTTGTAGTACACAACGTCAGAAGGTACCTTGGAAGTCGTCCAGAATCAAAATATACACTGAGCGTCATTATCAGATAAACTACAGATGTCACTGACAAAACTAACTGAGTGTGCAGAGGTGTAAGTGTGACCGTAGGAAGCAACACTTTTTCTTTGTCTAATTTAGTTGAGGTTGGTTTTCCACCATGACAATAATGATGCTCTTCCAGCTTACTTTTATTTGACCTACGCAATGATGAACAATAAAATAAATTTAAATAAAATTCACAATAAGGCAATAATCATAACATTATAAAATCATAACAAAAAACCTAATGTATTAAGTTGAGTGGCCCTATCACTGTTTATCATTTGCTATTACTACTTTAGGTTATTTCAATACTATTTAAGACCTCAACCTTTATAGAGGGATTATTTGTTTATCAACAGGAGAGATGCGTGCACACCCAGTATGCAGAAAGAGCTGCCGCTGATTGACCAAGCTGTAGCAACAAGTCAAGCCAGTGCTGTTGTCAGCTATAAGAGTTTATCTCTGAAGCCAGAAGCCAGACTTGAAGCCAGACTTGAAGAGACGAATTCATGCATTTGCCTCACGTATATTAGACTATACTGCAGGGAAGTTGACAGAGGGGGCAAAGGGGTCTTTTGTCCTGGGCCCTGGAGTTTTAGGGGCCCAGAATAAAAACATTAATTTGTATTGTGGGCCCATATGAGGCACCCTTGACCTGGGCCCCCGAAATTCTATGGACAAGCCTGGACCACTGTAACAGCCTGCTCAGCGGCCTGCCCAAATAAGATGTAAAACAGCTGCAGTACATTCATCTGCTCGTGTCCTGACCAAACCAGGAAGTACGGTCACATTAGTCCTGTGCTCAGGTCTTTACACTGGCTTCCAGTGGCTCCGAGAATAGACTTTAAAACAGCTCTTCTTGTGTTTAAGTCTCTCCATGGTCTAACACCAAAGTACATCTTGGACTCTGAGGACCTATAGACCGGCCTCCTGCTGGTACCTAAACATGGAGAATCAGCGTTTAAGTTTTATGAAGGTAAGATCTGGAACAGTCTTCCTGAAGATGTAAGACAGTGTTCAAATCTAGCCTCAAAACATTTCTGTTTGTCTGCGCATATGACTGAAAAAGTTTTCATCTGCACTCTTTATCTCTTTTAAAGCAAATTTTATGCTGATTTTTTTTTTTCTTTAAAAGCTTTGTATAAACTTGCCTTTCTTTTAGAAATATTTATTTTACTCTGTGTCCCCAAAACAGCTGTCAATATTCTAAGTGGCCCCAGTAAAATAAAATTAAAAATACTAAAGAACATGAATTATAGTGCAGAAAACATGTCTTAAGTTCAAATCCTAAATCCCTGTAATAGCCGGTTCACAGGTAAAATGTTGGTTTTGGTTTTCTGTCTGACCTTAATGTTTGTGGTTCCAGAGAAAGACACAGCTCTCTGAAATCCTCCCACACACTTATGTTTTCACGCTTAATGACAAAAACAGCCATACGGTAACCATCAGCTCAGACCATCACTTTGAAGTTAACATGACTCAAATTTAGTAAATACAGCTTTCACGTTTATGTATTAAATCATACAACAGACTGGAATTGGGGGGTATATTTTTGCATAAGGTGTGTACACAAAATGTCCCAGAGCTTTGGCTGAGTTGGACTTGCTCATGATCGGCCCTGTTGTTTGATAATGAGGGATTTACGATGTTTCTGGGTCAGTGACAGTGGTAATTACAAAGCAAATAAACAAACACGGCTGTTCACATGACTAAGGATGAGCAGATGAACATGCAGCTGCTGTTATTGGCACTTTTTTGTAAAGAATTATTGTTAAAAGTTGATGAAAGTTGCTTTCACTCAAGCCAAGTTTTGAGCCATTATCAGTTCTATACTTGTCTGTCATTCAACTTCATCATAGGGACTTTCAAACATTTCTTTTACCAAAAATGAACTTATTTGTACCAACAGATATAAATCAAAAGCCCTTAGTAAAGCTTAGTACGAACAAAACAATAACTTCTACCAACTTGATAATTTCTCATGTCTCTTGGCACAAAACAAATCTCTTTCTTCCTCATCTTTGAAATATGGAAGTTGAAACCTCAGATTCACAAAGAGATTTTTGAATTGGATTTGTAAATAACAAACTTTACGCTGAAGGTGATGTACATATATCAATTTCTAAGTATGATAAGACAAAGCTTGACAGATACTGTGCAAAATTTACTTTTGAAATTTTAAAGTGCGTATAACAGGTTAGACTACATTTTTAGTAAAACGTTGTAAACATGATTAGGATTTCATTTAACATTTAAATTGTTTTTACCCAGTTGAGTTGTTTTGTTGAAGTTCATTATCGTCTTTGGTCCAGTAGATATGACACAACTGTTACCTAGCAACCACATTTTAAATCTGGGCCAAAATCAACATAAATAACACAGGAATGACAATGTGACAAACTAACATAACTTACATTAGTTGTGTTAAATGGTTGTTTAAACTCCAGGAAACTGTGTCAGTTGTGTGTATCTTGTCTTTGCATTTTGGCGCTTTTTGACAATTCTGTTTCACTTAAATTACTTCCTGTAGTTTTGTACTTCTAGTTGTCAATTTCCTCACAATTTGCAACCTAACAGATGTAAAATTATGATAAATATTTACCACAAAGACTATCACATCAAATTAAGTCAAAATTACATACATTTTATAATCAGTCATATGGGTTTTAATTATGTTATAACAGTGCTTCACAGTGTAAGATAATATTTGTTCCTCTCTGAGCCTCAGAAAAAAACGGGTCTGAATTTCACAGATTTGTGATGTCATAGGTAGATCTCTGGGATTATCTGCTCTGTCTAAGTCCATATTAGCTTGCAAGATCGATTTGATTTGGTCATGTTTGCTTAATTACACTTTTTACATTTCTAATTCATAACATGCCAAAGTAAAAGTTCTCAAGAGAATGTTTAAAAGATAAGAGTATTGCAAAATAAAGCTTAATTATTGTCCTTAAAACAATAGAGCTAAATCCAAAGAAACCCCAAAAAACTCAGTTCTGTAAATTCACAGTTCATAGTCATGGCTGTTCTAATTTGAATCTATTATGAGCCTTGTTTAGATCAACGACTTTACACAAACTTGTCGTGTTTGAGTTCCTGTTTTGACTTGCCAAGCCTCTAGTTAGATATGGTTTCATCTAATTGTACTAATTGAAAAGGGGTGCTTATCTTTAAATCCCCTGTCCCATTACTGACCAGTGTGAATGTGCCACGGTCAGCAGGATGTCATCTCTCCCTAAACCAGGAGCCCAGCGCTAAAGCCCGCCGCACCTCTGCAGCCGACCTCCAAACCAGGGCCTCTCACTGCTCCAAACAGGACAAACTCAACCACACAGACAGTCAAAAATGAGCTTCAATGTCAGACCGTTTGATGCAACTGCTGCTCCAAAGGTGAGTATTTGTGTGTGTTTGTATGTTTGAAGGAGACGTATATCAAATCCACTTATCCACTGTTTTAATCATGTCATAATAATCTGTTCTCTTGTATTTTGATTGATTCATGCATGTTTGACTAATCTTGTATTGTCTTCAGCAGAGTCCTTACAAAATCCCTGTTTTCACCTATCCCCTATCCCCGCCCACTTGTCTGTATTTACTTGCAGTTGCTAAAAGAAATCAGATTCTGACCAGAACATGTAAAAAAAATATAAAAGAGCTGGTTTCATAGGCCTCTTTTAAGAAACTTCTCGATGAACATGAAACAAAATTCAATTTGCAAGTGCTTTTCTTAAGTTTTCACTTTCTACTGACCCAATGTATAAAATAATATGTGTATTTGTATGTTTGTGTGCTGTTGCCTCTTGCAAAAGAGAATTTTTTCATCTGGATGAGTTTTTACACTGTTTAAATATTGATTAAATAAAAAATAAAATAAATGTAGAGTTTAAAACTGGCAACCATGTTCAAAATCTGTTGCTTGTTAAAGTGAAATTTTACAATAAAGAGGCGGGGCTTATCAGTTTTGCAACATGAACAGGAAGTCAATTAACCTGCTTAATTAACCTGATTTTTTTTGTTTTACAACAACAAAAATGTAAATTACTGGTCTTCATAGAGTTTGTTTCTAAAGAATGGGGGAAATAACTTTAAGTAGGCTGGGCAAAATTTTGCTAAAAATCAAATTCTGAGCTCATCCTTGTGTGACATTCTATTTTTTATTTTTTTGGCAAAAACTTGACCGTTATTCACTATTTCTATCCAATCACAGAGATTTTCAGCCACTCACTCTTCACATTGGTCAGAATCTAAGATTTTAAATGAGTGACAGCTGGAATTGGCCAATCACAGGGGAAATAACTTTCAGAGGAAGCAGATAACTTCTTTTACTTCCTAAAAGCTGCACAGAAATACACTTGAATCATGATTAACTCGAAATTGTGATGTGGTTCCAACAAAATATGGCTCAACCTTACTTTAAAGAGAACACTGCGAAAGTTAATAAACAAAAACATACATACACTGTACTTTTCGTTCATTGTAATCTGTAAACTGATGCAAAACCACTTAGTAAAATAAAAAAATGAACTAAAGACATGTCGTGGCTTTTGATTGTTGCATTTCAAACAGTGTAATTTAATTTACATGATCGGTTTTACTGTCCACGCCACATTCCTGAACCACTCATGATGATACACCTGGAATGAACTCAAGTCAGTATGTTGTGGTTTGATGTGGGCGGGAGGGAGACAAGAGGAAGGTGAAAACTGACATTTTCTGAGCACTCTGGCCTTAAACAGGATTTTACAAATGCATGATTCTGTCTAAATACAACTCTGAGTAGACGAATGATGAGGAAACACTGCTATAACACGACTTAGATCTGATAACATTTGCTTTTGCTTGTGTCTCAAATATTAGACTTTTAATTTATGTGACACTTAGGATTCAAGGAATGAAGAAACGAAGGCCATGCAAGACCAAGAGGAGGAACTGATACTCACAGCCTGGCAGCACATGGTGAGGTGACAAACGACTAGTGCAAATGAGGTGAACAGTGTAACTTTCTTAATAAAATAACACCAAGAATCAGGGTTCGGCACACAAAGTTCAGTTTCAGTTTATTTGCCACTTCCAGTATAAAAACTTAATTAGAAAATGTGTGAGAACTTTTTGTCAAGTGCACAAAAAGAAGGCTGCAAGGTAACAATAGGTCATAACATTGTACAGATCAAAAATATTTAAAGCTGGGGTGCCTAATTTTCACAGAAGTAGGTAAATACATGTGTCCAGCTGCTTCCTCGCCCTCACAAATCCTTCAGCACATGCAAAATTACAGCTTAAGAACAACTTTTTACTGGCAAAAGTGAAAGAGAAGTGGACCACTCAAGCTCGGCCAATCAGAGAGCTGCTTTGTAAGATCTAAAAGTACAGAGAGAGAGTACACAGTGATCTGATTGTGAGGCAGTGTGCTGCATTTACAATAAAGTTTTAGGTAGAAAAGTCGACAAATAAAAACCACAGTCTCCGAAGAAAATGTAGATATTTTCACTCCTTTTTTACGTCAATATGTTACGAGAAACCAAAACATAATATAATCACAAATTTTGGTTAAGTAGTCATTGACGTTGATGCAGATTGCTTCACAGTTTAGTCTAATTTAATCAAAATGTAAGTAAAACTGTGCACTGAATACGTAAACATTTTTGTATGATTAGGCTGTACATTTTCAGTACTTGGTCACTTCTAACTACACAGTTTTTACACTTCATGACAAACATAATAATTACAGTAAATACCTAAATGCCTGGTAATGACTACTGTGGTAAACATGTGAGTTTGGCTGGAGTCAGGATGGTACTTTCTGGCTGACCTCAAGACTTTGAAAACAGAGGCAGCTGGACATCTACACACAGACACACTTTTGCAGAATCAGCTTCAGGTAAAAGTGGGCTGTATATCAAATTTAAGATAATACTGTGAATATTGTTTTCAAGATATCCAAACATTGAACAATTAATATATTATTTACCGTGAATAATAACTGAAAGAAAAAAAAAACTTTTAACATTTAACATTTGTCTGACCATATTCTACTGTCCTATAATATTCAATACAGATGCTTGGCAATTAAAATTAATATTGTTTACATGCCGTTTTTGTTGTAAATGTGATTGTGGTTCTAGTTAAATGTGATTGCTGAGTGGCAAGCAAATGAGAGTTAATAGAGAGAAAAATTACATTTTCTCCTGTAAAAGCTCAAAATACAGCCAAAACAGTCAAAAGACACGACAGTCTGAGAACAAATTCAACCCTCCACAAGTCTACTGAGTACTGGGTTTGTAACTGACATGTAAAAAGAGAAAATCAAGTAAACAGTGATAACGAAACAGATAAACAAGAGCTTCTCTCACATTTATCACAGTCACAGAGATCACACACAGTTGAACTTATGACCTTTTTCTTCTTAAAAATATGTTTTCGAGACTGTTTGTTGCAATTAAAATGTCCTAAATCATCAACTGTCCTTAGCAAACAAGCTTGTAGTCAACAAGACATTGTCACGACAACAAAGAAATGTTTTGCTTGTAGTTTTGCCACTCGTTCTAAATGTTGAGGAGCATTTTTTTAATAAAATTATATCAGTGCATAACTTCTAGATTGAAAACGTGTGAAATTATTATCACATTGTAAACGTGAACGAAGCCTATTAAACCTAAGCAAAGAAAAGTTTAATGGCACGTTTTACCACTTTTCTGTTGGACTGATTTAAAGGTTGTATGGAGGATTTTTAAAAATTGTTTGTTGTCAGTCTTGGTCAAAAACAGTTGCATATATTTGTAACAGCCTTGTACTTATGCTAAACAAAAAAAGAATTATAAAGATATATAAACTGTAGACATGATGAGGCCAGTAAAACGTCGACCAATAGATAACGAGGTACCTCGTTATCTACTGGCCTGTGAATCTGTCAAGCAAACCCTCAGTGTTCCTAAGTAACTCATTGGCCCAGTTACAGTGAAGGGCGTGGCCCTGGGAGGGGAAACACATGTGCATCATTTGAAAAACAGCAAACAGTTGTTGGATTTGAAAAATCCTCCATACAACCTTTAATATGAACTGATTAGTATCAAATGTGTTAAAACATCTCTTTAAATTTTTAGTTGCGTTCACCTAGCAGAATTTGAAGTCTAGATGGAGAGCAAAACAAACAATAACATTGTAATTTTACATGTTTCAATCTGGTGGTGCTTATTTGGTGTTTTTTTTAGGAAATGAAAACAGTTTTAATCATTGTGTTGTATAAGTTTGTTCACATTCGTCAATTATAATTAGGGCTGCACGATATTGAAAATTTCTGCGATATGCGATATGGGCTCTGAGATTGCGATATTCAATATTTTTGCGATATTTATTTTTCAATTAAGAATTTCTCTGTACATTTATTTAAAGTCGTTATTACACTATTAAAACAATGTGTGTATAAACAGCACAAGTTCTGTGTCTTAGTAATTGCTTAATCATTTTATTAACTTATTTTTATTGAGGCGCGGTCATGTTTTAGGACCATTTTTTACACGGCTTAGTTGCTGGTTGCTCTGAAAATCTGGCAACCGCAGTCGGTACACCTACACACGTGATGCCAGGTCACAGCTTTATCACAACTAGTTTTTGTGCCTTTTCAGTCTTGTTTTAAACCAACACAAATCACAAGAGTTGTTCTTAAGAGGAGAAAACGAGAATGGAGTCAAATCACTCGGCGCTAAAAACAGATGAATAATGCATAAAAATTTCATAAATTATTGCACATCCTTGCGATATGGATATTGCACGTGTCAATATTGCGATATCGATATTTTTTCGATATATTGTGCAACCCTAATTATAATATTTGCAATTTGGCAACGCCCACTCACTTTTTTGTATAGCAACACTTTTTGCTGCTTGATTACTGTCTGCATAAAATCTAATTGGTCTAAATACTGTTGTGATGTAAACGTAGACAAATGTGAAATGGTTTCAAAATTAATCACAAAAGTTCACAATTATTACACTCATGCTCTTTGTGAAAGTTTAATTGGTTAATTTTGTAGCATTTTTTCTATAAATGATATAGTCAGTATTCTATTTTTTATATCTTGAAAACATTGATAATATTGTCTAAAATTTGACATATTGCCCGCCTCTAATCATCAGGATTTGCCAAAAATATACTAAGATTTAAATTTTCGTCAACATCACCCAATCCTAGCTCCAGTGCTCAAATGTCAGGCTTTATAAATGTATTATTACTACACATTTTACACTTTTTACAGTTTCTAAGCTACAGTAACGTGTTGATTTCTTCACAGTCTGCAGTTCTGCAAAAGCATCGTTTCACTGAAGAGCCTCCATCTCCAGGTCCAGCTCAGTCCTTTTTGGCCAAACAAAGGTTGTCCGCTCTGAGGCCCAAATACAAAACATGATCACGTGACCACAGCTGTATCCATGGAAGTTAATTGATTTATTTTGACCTGATCAACAAAGTGACTTTAGCTTGAAGCTGGTGCCACCTGCTGGAAATTTCTGGTAACTTTTTAAATGTGAGATTTTGTACAGTATTTTGTATTTTAAAATTGCTGAATTAATGTTACAATACTAGGGTTGTGTGTTTGTAATAAAACACATTACATACATTATAATATGCACATTGTATAAAAAATAGTGCAAAAAATAAGTTTAAATCTTTCAATCTTGATTAAGTTCATTCAAGAAGTATTTTTAGCCAATGCACTATACATCTAAACATAAACACTGAACATAAAAACACAATCAATCTTTTTATACACGCGATTGAGTAATTACAGGCCTAAACTCTTAACTAACAATTAAAATGACACTTTTTTGGTTTTAAGTTTATACATTCATTGTCCAACTAAGAGACAGTTTGACTAAAGGAAAAACATGATGCATTATCTGTATTGTTGTTGTCCTTTAAGCATGACCTGGCGTTACTTTGGCATCTCACGCCTTAAAATAAAAAATATATACAGTATATATGTAGGACAATTCCAAAGTACCAAAGTGGCAGCAGAACGAAGGAATTACAAAGATGAGATTAAAATGTTCCTACTTCCTACTAGCTTTGAATATTAATGTAAGCCAAAAGTTGCAATGAAGATGATCTGCTATCTGAAATACTCAACTATTCTGGCAATAATTGATAGTTCAGAAGATTTTTGAGCTAAATATGTGGCGTCATACATCTGGGAAATTCAAAATCAGGACTTTCTAAACATGTTTCTTCAATCTAACGGTAATTAAGCTAAATACAACTTCAGTTATGTATTTGATGAACTTGGCCAATGCGTCAAAACATAATATTTACATAATATTTGTCCTTTTAGTCTGACTTTAAGATCTAGGACTGAATAAAGTCATTATTTTGTTGCGGCTCAGTGATTTCTAAGCCCATACTCACACTACGGGCTCGCTGTGGTTGGGCGCAGGACGTCCCGTGTACCCCAGAAGCCGGGCGGAGGGTGGAGACTGCGGCCTGGTGCTGGTTTATGATTGGCTGAGAGCTGCTGTGCTCCAGGTGCGAGGGGTCGATGGGCTGCAGCAGGGCGCATGGCCGAGGGGTGATAGCAGAGACGGGTCTAGTGTTTTTGGGCTGAGTAGGAGGCGGAGGGAGAAGGGACGCGGTGGATGTGAGGTCCTCCGCCTGTTTGAGTGAATCTCCGTCCTCCTCAATGCGCAGCACTTGGGGGTCTTCTCCAAACTGCATGTCCAGCAGAGGGGCTCCAACGCACCTCTCCTTAAAGCTACAAACAGTGCTCTGGCTGTCCTGCCTCCGTCCAGAAGGTAGAGACTCTTTACTCACTGTAGACCCTTCCTTCTCCTCCTCCTCTTCTTCACTGGTGCTGGGGTCAACGCTGGGGTACTGACGCAGCCTCTGGAGCTGGGCCGAGGTGCGACGCAGTGCCCCTCCCATCAGACCGCTGGAGTTTGGGGCGGTCACGTTAAGGAGCCGGTTTAAAAGCGCCATGTTCGACTGACGACGGCTCGACTCCTCCAGGTTTTCAGCGATGTCCTCCAAAGGCTGGAAGTGCATCTCCTCTTTCGGCAACCTGAGTTAGAGACAGAATAAACTATTAAAAATGAGAAGGTGGTGTTAAAGTGCAAACCAAATTGTTTTTAGGAGATCAATTCAGTTTCAGGAAAGCAGTAATTAACAAAAACATTAAAATATGTTAGTAAAGCAAAAGGCACTAACAGAGTAGTAATAGTGAATAAAAGTGGGTAACCAGGGTCAGACTGTTCACCCTAGCAAAGTTTTAGACAGATTGTAACGAATTTTATAGGTTTTATAGACACATTAACACTATATTTGATCTGTGGGTCACTATTAATAATATTCAGAAATCATACACTAAATTAAGGTCCAAAGCTGCAAGTTTGTGACCCCGGTTACCAGCTAAACTCGTAACATCAGGGTTAGTTTCAGCTCTACGTAAGTAGTAATAATAATAATAAGGTGGAACTAACGCCATGTCGAAAGTGGAGCCCTGGAAAGACGGTTTGCGCAGGACAAACACAGTGGCGGCGGTGTAGGGCGGTCGAGGGTTCGAGTCGTTCCAGTATCTGTCCCTCTGCATCAGCGGCAGGTCTCCATACATCTCATCCACCGCCATCATGGAAACCTGAAGGAAAAAAACAACAATTTATTCACATTTTAACAGAAAAGGGATTTTTAGATGTACATAATCTTTCATCAGCTGTTTTCTATCAAAGTAGAAAAATTATTATTAAAAAGCCAACATTAGATATGAACAGCCATTACCACATTCCTTTCAGTTTGGAAAAAAACTCAATCGGCAGTATTGATAAATACAAGAGATAAGAATGGATGCCTGGCAAAAAATATGTTTACAAGGCAAGCTTATCTAAATTGTATCATTGGATATCTGGAACGTTAAGGTTAGTACAATTACATGCAGATCACATAATCTGATGAGTAAGACCATGATGTTCTAACTCCAAAACTCTGATAATAATCAGGTTTTGAAAGCACATGAAGCTCACAGGGCACAATAATCTAAAATAACACTATATAAAAGGTACACTATGTAACTTTTCTGGTGGTAATTTGCCTCTATGTAAATACATTCTTCTTTTCTTTTCTCCAGGATGAAATAATTTTGTGTCCATTTATGCATTCTTTCTGTGAGGGGTGTTATCTACCCAAAGATTTTACCCTTAACTGAGCCTCAAGGTGTCCTCTGCTTGTCCCTATAGAGATCCATGGAGAACATATTTTTAGAAAACAGTTTGATTATTTGGCTTTCAATTTATAAAGTCAGTTTAAACAGACACTCTTCAGGCTTAAACAATGAATCTACACTGATTGCAAATCTAAAGTAAAATAGGAAGAAGATTTGATTTAAATAGTAAAATACAGTAAGTTACGACATGAGGAGGCCTTTATAACCAAGTAAAAATAAACTTTAGCATCACACCATGATAAATAGATACTTTTAATTTAGCTGAACCTGAAAATTCCTGTCTATCAGCCAGTTGGTCTCAAAGTCATCGTCATCTTCACCAAAAGGGTTTATGAGTTGTTCTGCCACCTGTTGGTCAAAAGAATAAGTTCAACACAAACATCTTAGAGTTTAGTTACTCTGTGTTTCACCTTTAGCCATCCAGCGTAGAAGAAAAACTGCAGCAGAGTGAAGATGGGCACATACAGGTCGAGGTCGTGGCCCGGGTAGCCCTGAGCAGGATCCAAAAACTGTCGTCCGATTAAACAAACCAGAAAGAAACTGTACACGGCCAAAGTCACAACCTGAGGAGACACAAGATTCTTTTCAACACATTTGAGATGGATAAATGCTTTAGATTATTATCAGTGTAGATGAGGTGTAGGTAAAAGAATGAATGTTTTAGCAAAAGTTTGAAAACCGTGTCACTAATATGAACTGCTGGAGCAATAATACATTTTTATTCTTTATTTTCTTTAAATCAACATTACAGTTTGAATACTGCATAAATACTGCAGACATTAAACTACAAGTGAGTCATTAGTTTGTCTTGTGTTTAAAACTTTGCCCTTTCTGTGTGGAGCTTTTCCTATTCTTTAATATGTTCACCGTTGAAAAAAGTAAACTACCAAGCTCTTGGATGTGTTAAAGATAAGAAGAAAATGTTAATAATGTTTTTTACAGTTGAGCCAACCAACTCTTCTAGGGTGAATCAGGGTAAGTTTGTACTCTTCTAAAAAATGATCTCCCAAAATTCTATAAAAAATAACAAGAGAAGAAGCATTCCATTTCAGTCTATAAAACTGATTTTAGATAAAGGTGCACTGTATAACTTTTTACCAAAAATACACTTGAACAAATGCAAGTTTTTGTTATTTACATGTCTTTCTTGCACTACATAAATAAAAAACACAGAATGGATTGTTCTTTTGCCTGGAAAAGGTCTTTCTTCTTTGTTTCCACAAAAAAGCTGTTTCTTTAGCTGTATTTTTTACTGCATAAAACCTTTGTATAATTAAGAACATTCTATTTTATTGAATTAGAAACAGAATGTTCGAAACTTTATTCACCTCCATAAAGTTACACAGTGCTCCTTTAAATTACCTTCTACTTTTGAAGAAAAATGTCAAAATAAAATATACTATGTACAAAGAAGTGCCATTCAAGCCCTAACTGCAAACGCCAGCTATAATGCTCTACATATTTACCAAAGAAAATTAAAAAGGAAAATGAAATTCTGTTTTTCTTCTGTGCAGAGCTTGTTCTAACTTTTAGCTACAGTCAATCAGAAACAGTATCTAAAAGTACAAAACCTCAGCTTCACAAAAAGTCCAGCTTCAACCGCTCGAAACAAATTCATTTTGAACTGGCGTCAGGTGTTTAGGGAAAATGGGCCAGATCCGTAACACTAGTCTAAGCAGAATATTATTATTGAAGCAGAAATCACAAATTATGCAGCTTTAATATAACACTAGCACATTATAACATTCTCAAATAGCCAGAGATTCACAAGTACTAATGTTCGCTACTCAAGTAAAAATACAGTTATCTGAAAAATGATTCCAGTAAAAGTAAAAATTCCAGCTGAAGCTCATTTACTTAGTAAAAGTACAAAAATAAAACACTGCAAATTTAGTAACAAAATAAAAAGTAAAATTACAAAGTTGGTGTTAGCTGCATTGTAGCGTAAAATGCGCTTTACAGTCAGACACTTGTAATAAAGTTTTATGTGATCATATTGAAAAAATGAGGAATGGCTAGAAAATGAGAACAATTTGAGGGATTTTTAAATTGTTTAACTGGTAAAAAGTCTCAAAAAAAACTAAAAAAAACACTTAAGTACAGTACTTCTGTAAAAATACTTAGTCTGTAAATAGCACATTGAGATTAGTTCAGATTAAGGTTGAAGTAAATAACAAAGCTAGTGGAGCAAAAGAAGAAGTTGAAAGTAAAAATACTTAATCACTGCTACAGCACCAGTAGTTGTTTACGTGGTTCTAATTGTCGAGGAGCTTACTTACCTGTGTGTAGACGAGAGGCACGCTGATCATATCGTAATGAAACAGCATGCTGCACTTCCCCCGAAACGCGTTCAGCTCCTGTTTGGGACAAAACAGAGGGCCTAATGAGTCTGTGTTACATCATCTCACAGTCCACCGCCCTGACGCGCTGCCAAAATGCGATTGAGTGAAAATTTCAAATCAAACAGAGTAATTATGAAACACCAGAAGCCAAGTAACAGTTACAGCTCTGGTCTAATTTGCAGAAGTCATTAAAAGATATCAGAAAGAGTGATTATATGTGTAAAAACCTCACATAATATCAATATAAGAATAAATGTAGTTATAATTGAATGCTAAGTGTACCTCTAGTAGAAGTTTGAGTGTGTTGTCGTCTTTGATTCGTCCTTCACAGCGAGCCGCAGCAGCCAAGTTTGTGAACCAAACACACGGGATCCAGTATTTGTTATAAGGAGACTGGAGGCTCTCAAACTTCTTCCTCTCTTCTCTTGTCATGAAACCTGCAACATCATAATAATATAATCTTGTAAAATGTACAAATGTGGCACACGACCACAGAGCTACTAAATGTTCAAGTGAAACTGTTACTGCAACAGCAAAGTATTTAAGCTTCAAAGTGAGATACAGTAGTTTGGAAAAAGAGTGGTGTATCATTTAAAAATGGTCTCTGTCATCACACAAATTTAAAATGTGTTTGTTTCAAGACTGGGAAATACATGTTGTAAATTTGTGCTGAAATAGAGTGCTTCCTCAAAAAAAAAAAAAAAAAATCACCTTTCTCAGGTTTACAAACACTTGTGATGTCAGGTTAGGTGCAAATCCAAAAAGTGCTATTTATGCACAAACCAATTTATAGATTATTTCCAAGTTGCTCATGCTAAGACACACAATAGATTAGGTGATCTCAAATTCAAAAGGAACTATAATCAAAGTCAGTTGGTCAAGACTAAGAGCCACATTTGTTAAAATCATAGGTCGACCACGCACCTGCCTCCACCACATGGTCGACGGTGGGAAAGCGTTTGAACACAGCGGTGCTGACAGAGCGCAGGATGAGCAGGGCTGACAGACTGGCGTATCGCATCATGGTTCGTCTGAGCAATCGTCCTCGCTCGTCGCTGCCCTGGAGACCCCCGGAGAGCACGCACATGAGCTGGTCCGGCAGAGGGATACAGGTGTACTGACTCCACCAGCGATTCACCACCAGAGTCACATAGAAACCTGCCCAAAAAGAGTTTACAACTGAGAGGAGATACATCTGGGTGATATGGATAAAATGGTAAAAATAAAATTATAAATACAATTTCCAATATCAAGTGGAAGTAGCTGAGTTATTCAGCTTTAAGATCATGACTACACTTTACTGTGACGTGGTTTGAAACAGTAACATAACATGATGCAAATATACATAACAGACTTTGATAAAAATTTAACCAACAATTTTTTACAATCAAACTGAGCTTAGACATGACTTTGTCAAACACAACTGTAGCACAAGATGTTAATTATTGTAAAGTTGCACTGCCACTTTGTTCTTGTGCTGCTGCCTCTGACTCAGGTCGTCCTTGTAAATGAGAATTTGTTCTCTATCGACCTACCTGGATAAAATTAGGTTAAATAAATAAAATAGATAAACTTCTCAGCATAACGTTATTTGAGAAAAGATCTGCTTTTCTAACAGAAAAAGTGTACAAAATGAGCTCTGCCAATACTGTCAGAAGGAGAAAACATTTAAATGTTCAAATTCCAAAATTTTTTGCTAATTTCTTATTGTCAACAAACATTGTTGTCATGTAAATGTGCTACAGGAAAAATAGAAGTCAAAGCTTTTAGGTAAGAAGAGTACTGTAAAAATGCTTTTCAAGTAGTGAGCAAAGGTTTTGTTGTGAGAGACAGAAGTCAAGAAAAAATAACTGTGTAATTGTATCTGAGTACTACCCATATCTGGTAATAATCATTTATAGAAACTTTTAGACAAATATGATACTGAAATATTAAACCTTACCTAACACAAAAGACATGGGGATGAGACTGGCGTAGTGGTTACAGTAAATAGCAAGTTTTTCAAAATATCTCTTCTGCTCGTCAAACAGGAAGAATCTGTAAAGAAACAACAGGGGCACAATCTTTAACACTCATCTTAGAAATAATTAATAATTACTAAATCATTTCAGATTATCAACGCATTCCAAGTCATTTTCATATTGATTATGAGTGTTTTAACAGACAAATCACTTGTTATGTTTCTCAGTATTGAAGTAAGAAATTAACTTTAATTCGATGGCTACTTTCTCAGTAACAACTATGAACAAGCAGTACAATGCAAGTACTTTTGTCTACAGTGAGTTAGACCTCACCTGTATGTAATGCTGATGGCCGTGTACATGGCAAAGAAAGCCACAAACTCCTTGTATAAAACTTTGTAAATGCTTCCCTTCCAGCCAGCAGCAGCTTGGAGAATCCACAGAAGCGAGCGTTGGCGACTCTGGCCGTGTACGTGACCGTCATCGTGGACAAACCCCGGCGATGACCACCGGAGTCAGAGACGCTGCAGCCTGTGGAATGTATGTATAATTTACTCACATGTCACATGAGTCTTCTGCAAAACATGTCAGACGGAGGCACAAATTAAACTTGTATCCATCTCAAAATAATTTCCATAACAACGACTGAATTTAACTCACTAATTCTGAGATTAAGTAACTCTATAGTATAGAGTATAGAGAGAATAAATTGAAAATAATGCATGTGAATTTTTGTGTCTGTGTCAGGTTTTTGCTCCTCTTTTAGTATTGTTCCCTAATTTGAACATGAGCAGACGCTTGAAAAATGAGGCCCTAGTCTGTGATCTTCTCTCAAACTGAAAACTCTCCTTGTGATGTCATTAAGTGGGTAATACAGGAAGAGCTTTACTGCATTTTAGGCTCTACACACTTTCACTAGAATCAAGTGAATCATTTTGGCCTCCAACTGCTTAATTTCGCAGCTACAGCTAACGTTTTAGACTCATTTAAGCTGCTTCATTTCTCAGTGCAACAGACTTTTTGTGATAATTTCAACTGAACAAAAAGTGAAACAAGCTATTTAAAAAAAGGCAACAACTCAACGATTGTATACTGCAGAGTAAATCAGTTCAATTAGGCTAAAATTACATTAAAATGTCCACTTAATGACATCACAAGATGAAACAGAACATTTTGAGCCATGAAGACATAAAAGCTGCATATTACATGTCTTAATAAGAAAAAAAATGCTACTTTGGGCATGTTTTTGGCCAAGGGTAAAACAACATGATCGGTTTTGCATAATATGGGAACTATTAATTTCTGCTAACCTTCATTGATTCACTTTAAACCTATGTTTTAAACTGCAACACCTTCACCTAACGATCAACATTTGAAGCTACAGTGATGTTTAGCTAATTTAAATTCTAATCATGATTCACTTTAAAGACTTTCTGTGGCAAATTGTAAACAATCAATAGGTTAAATTAAATGTGCAACAACTTAACGATTGTCTAGTGATTTGTAGGCTACTGACTTTAAAACGACCACTTGATGACATCACAAGGTGGAACAGAGCGATTTGAGATGATCATAAAAAGCAGGATTACTCAAACACTTGTGAAAGAAACAAAATACAACTGCAGGTATATTTTTCATGATTTTAACAGGGCTGAAACCTCTTGAGTGTCATTTTTGCATATAACGGGACCTTTAATCAAAAGTCAAACCACAAAACATACCTGAAGTTGAAGATTTGGAGGCCACTTGTTCAACACATCTTCAGGTCCCTCTGCGTTCACAGATAAGGCTGTGGTCCCTGGTATCTACAGCGGTCAGCAGCAGTGGAGTCTCGCTGCTCTGTCCTTAGGCTGCTGCTCCCCGGGGCAAATCCCCAAAACGAGGAGGAGCTCATTAGTGCAGCCCCCGACCGGGACAATTGGATCTGCTGATGGACTACAAGTGACATGCCAAAGCAAAGGGGCACATGTACTGTACAGCGTTCAGTCGACCGTGGAAAGCTCTGTCATGTAAACGGCTTTATAGCCATGAATGCAGCTTTTAAATGTAATTACATCAACCTCAATAAACTAGATGAAAACACATTTTAATTTATACTACTATTAAGAAGAGACACTACTGGTGAACACGAAACAAAAAAATCTTAAATTTAAAGCTATCCACTTGTAATTTACCCACCTAAATGTAAGAGAAAAAATGTATAATGGCTTTTCCATCATGTCGTGGTTTAATATAAAAGTAAAGCATGTTCTGTGCAAAAATTGCACGTTTAAACACTTAAAAATGACTAAACCCAAGTTTAAATTTCTTAGGTTAATTTTGTTGGCATATTAGTTATTAAAAGCAAAAAAAAAATTAGCTAGTTCTAACAAAAAATATCCTAAGATTGTTTTTAAAGGTGCACTGGATGTGAAAAGTCAACTGCACAATTCACTATAATTAATAAACCATACACAGGTCCAAACACATTTTATGTTTTATAACTTGAAAAAAATACCGCTACAGTCACCACTTTTCTATAGAAACAAAGACAAGTGGGCCCTCCTAAAGAAAGATGCAGATTTTTATTATTTATTTATCGCAACAAAGATATCTAAATTGTAAAAAAAAGAAAAAAAAAAAAAAAAAAAAAAAAAAAAAATTATTTTATTTGAAGTCTATTTTTTGCCAAAAAGTTCCCCAGTGCAACTTTAAGAGCTAAAACTTACATAATTAAAGTTTAGAATCTGCTGTCTGTTCTGTGAAGAAAAACACAGTAGAAATTCAAATTCAATCAGAGGCGTTGTAGGCATCATGTGTAAATCTATTCATGCAAGTAGATTAAATTAAATAATTAAACATGATTACAGTCTTGGATGTTTTTTTAGTTTACACATAAAAGTCTAAAGTGTTTGTATAAAGAGTAAGTTACAAAAAAGGGGAAATAAAGTTTTGCTTATAGTGTGCCTTAATCTAAAAAATAAACTGAATTGAAAAAGCTTATGCGTAAATGTTATTTGAGATACTGATGTAAAATAAATAATGAATGGACAATATTTGTAGCTGAAACAAGGTTTGTTTAATATTTTTACCATCCACTTAAGTTATAAGATAATCTCTAGAAAACAGTTTCAGACTCAAAAGCATTCAGTCACGCAAAGAGGAAATTAGATGTATATTTGTGGATGATTCTTTCAGGCATTACTAGCCGAACAAGCAAGAACGAGTCGCTCTGTTGATTTCTTCTTTTGACCAGCAGCAGACATTCAACATCAGATAAGGCTGGAGTCCGTTTTAGTGTTTTTGTTGAAGCTGAAATATGGGTAATTGTCCGAAACTGTCTTTCAATTCTTCAATGTCTTCTGACTGTGTCCCAAAGCAGCTGTAGCTAAAAAATTTGCGGCTAATAGGGGATTTGACTCTTCTAAATGTTATAACTAGACTGCTTTAAAGGTGCACTATGTCACTTTTCTGCAGGGTTTGTCATGGAAACAAGCTGTTGATGCCACAATGTCAAGTTACAGGTCAGATCTGTGAAGAGCTGCCCCTTTTCATGTTTTTCATTGTCTTTTGAGCAAAAATCAACTCAAATTGGAAGCTAAATAGGTTTAATTACATAAAGTGGAACTGTCCAGGCAAACTTTATCGCCACGGAGACCAGCAGGTGGCAGAACCCTCACCAGAAAAGTCAGCTTGTACACCTTTAAGTTAGCACACGCACAAAAAATGTAACTGAACTTTGGTAATTTACTTTACACCAAATAAACACTATTCAATTTGGAATGCAACTTAGTTAAGATTATTATAAGAAGAAAGCGGTAATTGAAGGATAAATACATGTAAACGTCCACAATCTTTAAGCTCATGGATCCATTAACACAGAAACAGCCCTAATCCGAGTGTTGAGAAGGGAAAATTGTTATGAATGCTTCGAGTCCTGGCTCTCCTTCCAAAAAAAAAAAAAAAAAAAGAAATGACATCACTGTACACTTTTTCTGTAACTAAATAACCTTTGTTTGAGGCTTGTTGAGGGAAAAGATGTGTTAAGATGTTAGATGTGAATTTATTTGCGGCAGTGGAGGGAGAGAGAGGTGTGAGAGAGCTGCAAAGAGTGGCTTCCTGACTCAAAAATCACTTGTTTGGTGGCTTGTACGGCTCCAGAAGCTGCTTAGAGAAAGTGTTGACCTTATCTGCGCCTCGCACTTCATGGGGCAGCAGAGGTAACTTGACTATGTGGAAGTCCTCATAGAGATCCTCCATCTGCAGAACACAGGACATGAGATGAGACAGAAAGATTACACGGCAATCAATCAACTGTTTGTCTGTTTACTGTATCACTAAGAAAAGAAAGTAATGAGTGGGATTGACAGGCTAACAGGCGACTACGTAACAAAGCAACCTTGTTTTCTATTGGCAAAAATAATACTTGTCTCACACCATGTCCACAGTTTATGTATTTTAGTTTAATCTTTTAGATCCAAGGCCTTGGAATCTATTCACAAAAAGCCTGATTTAACAAGCCAGGTGCTAAATTGCGAGTGCAAAAAAAAAAAAAAAGTGCGTGTTATTTATGAACATTTCACACAAGCTTTAATATTGGAAGATGCACAAACAACATACTAAACAAAACAGATATGAACCACCTCAAATTCTACATCTTTAGAGTGAATGTAAGAGACAATTGTCATCTCTGCCAAGGTTTTGCTCCCCTAACCTGTTTTGCACATGAGCAAATGCTTGATAAATCTGGCCCATAGTGTATACCACGGCAATGTGGGTTAAGTGTCTTACCTAAGGACACAACGACAACTTTTGTCATCCCACTGTGGCACCTGGTGTTCCAGCGGTCTCCCATCCAAAAACTAACCAGCCACAGTTTGCTTAGATTTTGAGATCTGACAAAATCTGGCTTTGACAAGCAAGTATGGCCACATGACCACTTTTCTAATGGGCTTCCTCTGTTTTTGAAGAAGGAAAAAAAAATCTATTTTCATTCCTACAGATTATTTATATTCACTTTGTAAAAAAACATAGAATTAAAAAAGTATTATGTGGCCCCCAGAAACAGCTTATAGAGATCCAAATAAGAAAAATGCTAAATAAGCCAGACAAATTATTAAGTGTGTCAGGATTTCCGTGCTATAAGGCTAAATACTGTCATTTCTGCCCTGTTGAGCGCACCTGAATATAAGCCGCACCCACTAGATTTAAGGCCGCACTTGTTAATAGTAAGTCTATGAGAATCTATATTTTTGCTGCATTGTCGTATAAGCCGCATAGTTCAAAGCTCATGAAAAAAGTAGCGGCTTATAATCCAGAAATTACGGTAGGCATAAATGACAATAACGTGTTTTTCTTCTTCACCTTTTTAGCCTAAAATTGAATATTCCAAAAAATCGTCAGATGTAACACATTACTCTCACACTTAAATGGGACTCACTAAGTTACATAAAAGTACATTTGACTGAAATAGTTTACAACAAAGACCAAAACAACACCAACCTGATCTAGGTACTTGGACTGTATTTTGTGTCGAGCTTCACACATTTTGCACGGCCTCTCGGCGTCGGGAAACACGAGCTGGTTGACATGATGTTGTGTGTGTCAATGCGGCACTTGGCCAACTCCTGGATCAGGCGCTCGGTCTCGTAGAGCGACAGGAACTCTGCAATGCACACACAGATGAAGGTGGTCTGCTCCTGAAGGACAAACAGAGATAACAACACATTATTAAGTACGTAATTATATTTGAATCCACTGACAGAAAAGCCGTTCAGTCTGATCATTGAAAGGAAGAAAAAAAATTGTATTTAGGATTTTTTTGGTGCTATTCTGTTATGGAACTAGTGAGTTAGTAGGTGATAAAACAAAGTATAAATAACAAAATATCATTGCTTTCCAGCAATATAAAATAATAATTATATCACAAAAAGTTTTGCATTATCTCACACTCAACATTATATAGAAATATTTATATTAGCATTTTCTTCCTCCTCTAGATATAATATAAGATATTTTATTAATTTTGGATCAAGATTAAAGCCAGCTGCATCCTGGTATATTTTTACAGTACAGGTTTGTAAGTTATAAAAAAGACTCTACAGTACTAAACCATAATGCAAAACACCTGGTTGAACCATGTACAGAGCGATGACTTACAGGGTCCTTAAACTGCTCACTGACTGAGCGAATAACAGGGAGGGTTTCTTCCAGCTTTGAGGCCAGCTGGTCTGCATTCATGTCCCCCAAACCGAGCATGTTACACATCTGAGAAAAGATGGAGCAAATATGCTTTGTGAACAACCCAGGGTGAAACGACAGATAATGTTTAGCAAAAGGCAAAGTTTTACCTGAGAGATGAAAGGACTAATCTGATTTTTGATCTGCATGAGGCGACCCAAGCCTCGTTCTACAATGGTTGGAAAGTTAAGAAGCCGAAGTGTGTGGCCGGTCGGAGCAGTGTCAAAAACAACCACGGAAAAGTTCATTCCTTTCACTAATCTGAAACACACGGCAATATACCGCATTAGAAAAACATCATTTTAAAAGGTTTAGTTAAATATAAACTACAGTAATGACCTAAATAATGTGAAAATGGAAACAGATTTACTCACTTTAGGTACAAAACAACAAAACTAATACTGTAATTTCTGCCTTATTGAGCGCACCTGAATATAAGCCACACCCACTAGATTTAAGTAAGAAAAATGATAAAGTACTATATATAGGCCGCTCTTGTCTATGAGAATCTATAATTTTGTTGCATTGCTGTATAAGCCACAGTGTACAAAGCTTGAGAAAAAAGTAGCGGCTTACAGGCCAGAAATTACGGTACTTTGGTGCAAAGTCATAACTGCATTTATTTAGAAAAGACAGTGGATTTTTATTATTGTTTAATTACTTAAATCTCATAATTTTAAAATAGATTATTTTTTAAGCATTTTCGTGACACAATGTCGGAATATTTAAAAGAATTGAAAAGTACAGAGCAGTGGTCGAGAAAGAAGATTTTGCACTTAATTCTCAAATGCACAGCAGTAAATGATTACCTAAACCTCTATTGATAAATCAATATACAACTCAGAATTAATCTTGAAGGAACACTGTTACAATGGTATAACCAGGTTTGCAAAAGTCAATTCTACATTAAAAATGCATTAGTGGTTTTGTTTTGCTGTGGAGGGGGGTTACCTCACCTCATGACCTCAGCATAACTCATAGCTTCATCAATGCCAGGAAAAGCACTCATCGCCTCCTGCATCATCTTTTTGCCCATACTGAGCATGTTGTCCTCTTCAAAGAACTCATCCGGCAGCTCCGCCACTCCCAGACTGGGGTCAATCTCCTGCGTTTACAAACAACAGAGTGCTGTCATTATTACTGTGTTCAGAAGAATCTGTAGAATAAGAGATCAAATCTATACTTACCATTGCAAAAAGGTTTTCATAACCCTTGACTTTGGTGGGCACCTTCGAGAACTTCTGATCAAAAGCATCAGAATATTATGAGCCGGATCTGTGGAGATGATGAGGACACTTTCTCTCACCGCAGCCAGCTGGACCGCCAAACTACAACTGAAAAACAAGAGAGAGAAATGTATTATTATAAATATTACTGACAGATTTACAATGTGGTGTAAAACAACAGTGACAACAACACTGAACAATGTGGAAAACGTTTACCATTGGTATACATTTATTTTTCTTTTTAACACATTCACAACTTAAAAACTTATGAGGTTTGTGTTTGACAGTTCAGATTCAGAGCAGACTACTATTCTTCAAAAGAAACCATAACATATGTTTGGAGGAGAATGTATTTGTGTATTTAATATTTTAATTTAGTATTCTCAGGTTGCCACCAGAGTCTGTCAAGAGACAGTTATTTTAACTAGGACATCTGAACAATCAATCTGGAATAATACGCTCTGTGGTTGATCAGACCAAGAATATGTTCAATTCGTGTGAAATGTATAAAGTAAAATTAGATTCAAATAAAACCAAACGTGAACATGCTAAAGCTATGAGCTAGCGGTGAGTCACCACTCTGAACTGTCTGAGGATCACTGCCTCACTGTTTTCACTCACCTACACGTGGTTTTACCCACACCGCCTTTGCCTCCCACAAATATCCACTTTAGAGACTTCTGTTCAATGATATTCTTTAATGTCGGCTCAAGCGGCTCTACATCAGGTGCATCTTCAAACTCGTCTTCCACAGAGGCCGCCATCTTGTCTGTGTACACTGAGCCTGGGCTGCCAGATCAGGAAGGGACTTCTCCGCCCAACAACAGAAGAAAGCACTTAAACTCGCAACATTGAGCATTAACTTATTATAAAATAATTTATCTATGGATGAAACTAAATCTTTGCAATGTATAACAACACCTGAAGAACACTAATATGTATGTGATCACGTGTGTCAGAAGCAGCTGTCATAAACAGTTTTACGTCAAAACACCGCCTTCTAGTGGACATTTTTAGGCCTTTCCACTGTCCTGAAAAAGTTAATCATCTGTGTATGGTTAATTAATCTAATGAATATTTTTAAGTCATAAAAGCTCTAGCCAACATTAAATAAATGGCTTTGATAAAGATAGACTATATTCTGCTTCACTGGCTTCACAAGACTTTGCAAGATTATACATAAAATCTAAATCTAATACTAACACATTAATAACACAAGCTTAATGAGAATGGTATAAAACAGTTGAGTTTTTGTTGAAGTTTAATCCACCATTGGCCTTGGATAATGAGTGAATAATCTTATTTTGATATCAATTGGCGACACATTGTGTCCTTAAAGCATGCTGCACACTCCCTTTCTATTTGCATGTTTCCACTTTCCCCTTTACCAGGACTCCACTGAACGTCAGTCTGATTTTCAGACCTAAGTCTGATTTTCCTGTTAAAGAAAGGTCAATGAATAATCAGAAGAAATTAAATTTATTTCACACATTCTTCATCTAACTAATAATACTGTAAAAGCAAACCGTATACGCTGCATCATAGCTGCTTGAATTATAAACATTCTTTTTATAAATACAGAAAAGTGTACTGACAGAGAAAAAACACACAAATAATACAGCAGAATATTACAGCATTTACTATGGGAATGTAGAATGTATTTATGTGTCCATGTAAACATTGTCCAAAAAAGCTAATAGCAGCAAAATATGGCAATCCTAAACATATAAAATTACTTTCTGCCATTAAGCATAAATCATGTTTTCATGTATTTTTTTTTTAATCTGTCAGTTTTGTTTTTTGTTCTCAATTTTGCCACTATTGAGTACAAGTTGTATTCTGCATTATCTTCATGTTACATTGTGAACCGCTGGTAACTGTTTGGCTGTGAAATGGTCAAAACAAAAGTGTTCAAAGAGAAAATAGCTGGTCTGTTCTGTCTTGTTTCTCAGTGGATTGTCGCTGAGGTCTGGAGAGCTGCTGAGGAGATGGTCGAGATGTCCGGTTGTTGTAATCCCCGGCCTGAGTTCTGTCCTCCAAAAATCTGTCAAACTCTATGAATGAAAATGAAAATGTGAGACAGAGTCATTTTTTTTAAATTAGCATATTAAATAAAGAAATACGTGCACATACCTTCACTGGAAACGCCCTCACTAACTGCAGACTGGTTCTCCTGCTATGAAAATATAAAACTTCAAACTTCTAATAAATAAATAAAGCAACAATATGTTTTTTTTTTTTTGTGAACATTACTACAGAGACCTACCATATCAGAAGCTAACCACTGATCAATGTCATTTTGTACAGGGTTTTTTGCTACAGGCATCTAAGAAAACAATTTATAATAAGATTTGTTAGTAAATTTATTCAGATTTTTCGGTTTGAAAGTTTAAAAAGCTCTATTTCTAATAAATGTTATGTTGACTGACCCTGCGGTGACCTGCAGTCGCGTGTCCAAAGCTCCTGCTAAGCCCTCCACAGCTCCAGGGTCTTCATACTTTACACTGACACAGCAAAAAAGACATCGGTTTGACTTTGTGATGGTTACAGTATATACATATAGTAAATATACTTTTACACAGTATTTATACAGCCACAAAGATTATCACAAGTCCTATATCATGATTGAATTCAATCAAATGAAGTTTGGCCCTAAATGATCAAAGTCAGGGATGGTCGATTGCCAAATAAAGGTCTAACATATGCCCACAAATATTCTTTTATATTGTTTCCATTATTTAGGCTCCGTGTGATTAAAGATAATAAAAAATAAAAGAGGGTAACTGGGGTGAGACTGTCAGACTGTATGTATATTGCTGTATTCCAGTGACTTTTAGAGGTTTTACAGAGACTATGGTTGTAACGGTACGCTAAAAACAATATGTCAATAACATGTTTGGTTGAAATTATTATGTGCAGTTAACTGGCGGGCCACTATCAATACTAATCATAAATCATCTTGGGTGCCACTGAAAATCATCTCAGGGGCCACCAGATTGAGACTCCTGAATTAAATATAAGTATAATTATATTGTCAGTTACCTTTTCCTCTGCTCGGCCAATGAGCTGCCTCTGGTTTGAGCAAACATGTCAAACTCCTCCTCCTCAACTCCTGCAAAACATCACACATGGAAATAGAAATACTTGACTACAGGTGTATCGTTTTTAAAGTCCCCACAATGAGATGACAAGACAATGTAGGCTTTGATCTGCTTTACTATTATAAAGCAAAGACAATGAATTATTATAACACAGAGACTATTTTAATAACTCCTGTATAAGCAATCCAAATGGCAACACATACAGTGGATAAGAAAACAATTTAAAATCAAGTAGAAATGTATGTGAACACTACTGAAAATATAAATAATTGTACAAAAGATTTTCAAAAATGCCTTTGTTTGCCCTCACTTATGTGACTGTTACTCACTGTGGCCGTCTGTCTGCTTGTGGCTTGTCGAGGCGTTGACTGAGGTTTGGCTGGTTGTGGTGATAACTGCAGGTTGACTGGGATTTGAAAGCTCAACAGGACTAAAGTCGCCGAGGCTCGGACTGCTGACACCGCTCTAAAAGAAAAAGACCATAATTATCATTATGAAAGTGTAGTTTGGCAAGGCAAATTTATTTGTATAGCACAATTCATATACAAAGCAATTGAAAGTGCTTTACAAGGCAGGATAAGATTGCAATACAAAACAAAACAGCAAATATTAAAAATAATATAATCATATTCATCAAAATTTACCTTAAAAAAGGGTGATTTTGTTTTCAAGTGTTTGAGAGACTTGTCAGACTAGGGAATTGACTTCACTCAGCACTTTTAACTTTAGAATTTTAACCATTTTTAGTCATACTCCAAAGCTCTATCTACAAAAACTATTATTTCATATGGACAGTTAAAGTTGAGATTGTAATCTATAAACTTTGTCTTTTCAACCAAAAAGTAATTTCAAATGAATAAAAAAAAAAAAAAAAAGAAAGAAAGAAAGCAGTGCTCTTAATGGCTGTGCTTGGATGTTCCATTACATTTTGCTGGCTGTAAAAATATGTTCTTAACTTGTAATTGCAACCAAAAATGAATGCTTGTGGATACTAACCATTTGCAAAAGTAAATTTATAGTAGGACACATTTAAATACCTACGTTTTGCAGCGTTGAAATAAGGTTCCCTGTAGTTATTGTGTCTTACCTGTTGATTATTGCCGGACTTTGCTTTGTTAAGCCTGTCAAACCTGAAACAAAATAGTGGAATGAATTAATAATTATGCAATCTGCTGGCAAGTTTTGAGTATAGGAAGCACACCTTTCGTAACGTATAAATATATTGTTGAGATCGTCGTTGACAACTAATAATTCGTCCACAAATCCTTCGTCCACGAGTTGAGGAATGAGCTCCACAACACGACTCTGCATCTTCTTGCACACCGAATACAACTGCTGCTCACAGAAAACACAGGCAGATGAAATCACATCAGAGCAATCAACAGCAGCATGCATTCATGAAAGAATAGATACGAAAAAATAGGAGTTTCTATGCGTTTTAGCTCAATTTCTGAAAGTGGAGCTGGACATTACTATATTTCAAGTCGTTAAACTGAGCAGAAAATAATGGAATTAGGGTAGAAAATAGGCAAACTAGGGAGTTATGTCTAGATGATTAATATAGTTTGGTTTTAACAGAACACTAATGTTTCTGGATATTTAACTGCACAGAAAATTAGATAAACCTCTCTAAATTTGTTTTACAAGAAAAAATTCATTTAAACAACTTTCATTTTAGCTGCCCACATTCTGGGTTAAATAATACTGGTTTGTAGAATGTTGTAATGTTGTAAATGATAAATATGATCTATTTGTGATTCCCAAATAAAATTGATTTAGTTGTCCTTGTGTTAAAAAATGACTTTAAATTCTCCATTTAAATTATTTTCAAATTACCACTTGAATAAATAAAAAAATATTTGTGTTATCTTCAACATTTTAGACACAAGACACATTTTAGACAAAACAAAGAGCTTTGATGGTGTCAAGTACAAACACTTTTGGTCCCACTACCTACCCCTGAGGAACACCACATGTAATGCATTACAATGTTGACCAATAATCTCTTATTTGTGCAAACTGACATATATTTTTAAAACTTAAACTCAAAACCATACATTTATTGCAATATTGTTTGTATTTATCTAAGTAATTATGTTTTGAAGCCGTATTGATTTTTTAAAGATAGTTACTCACCTGCAGAAGGTCTAAATCATCCGTCTTGCTCTGTCCTGGAGTCATCTCGTTTAACATTTCAGACATGACAGTGAGGTTTCCCTTCACCAGCGCCAGTTCACTCCGAAGCTTCTGCTCCTGGGGTCAAACAAAAATTATAGAAGAAAAAAGACAACTGATCTCATAACATTGTGAAAACGCCCAAGTTTCAATTGCATGAGGTTGGCTGACAATATTTGTTGAATTTATGCAATGTTTCTAAGTGTATATTTTGGTACGTTTTTCTTATTATGACTTAGTTTGATGAATGTTACCAAAGGGACTACAACACCACAGTTTTACAGCACCAAGATTAAAGTGTAAATGACAGTAAGTAGTGCTAAGTTTTAAAACTAAAAAAACACAAAACATAAAAATCAATGATTGAATAGCAACATAACATCATCAGAAACATTTTATGCACAACCGCCACATTTTCCCAGACAGTTTTCCCATGATGCATTCACAAAATAAAAAGTTATAAAGCAACCTTTGACTATTGTAGAATAATACAAAACTGCCATTACTTAATCTATATAGATTTTAGTTCTTGTTTATGGTACAATTGCTAGGTAACATGCAAAATGAACATTTGCTGTTTACGTCCAACTAGGAAGAGCAATTACTATATACTTCACTAAAATTCCCAACTGGGGGCAAATAAGTAAAAAGTTTAGTGAAATTTTAAATGCAATCATTGTCATAATGCACTGTAACATCTGAAATCATCAATAATTGAGCACGTTCTCTTTTTTTTGCCTTCATGTTGAGTCTGTTTGGGCTTCACCTGGTCTGCAGAGAGGGACGCTGGTCCGTCATTGTGCTGAACTGGAGGAGAAACGCTCTGACTGGACAGAGTTTGCTGTGGTTGAGGTTGTGTTTCTGCTGGACGACTTGTGGGTGGCGTCACGTGTGGGTGCCATTTTCGGGGATACTCTGAGGATCAATGGTATGATACCATGAGATCTTAATATTGTAATCTTTGATTTTTTTTTAGATGTCACTCTTGAATTTATCAGATTTTTACTGAGTAGATTCAAAAGCACACAGACCAGTTTAAATGTTTAATACGGTAAATTGAAACAAATTTAAAAGACATACATATTATAGAAAAAAAAACAAAACTTTTTAGCGTTTTTAATCATGTTCCAACATTTCTTCTCCATCAAAATATCACTGGACATGACCGTTTACCAGTCGTGTCCAAACTGCGGCAATAGCTTTGAAAATCTACCATTTTAAATACCATTATCAAGCATTTCAATGTGTACTAATGGGTTTTTACCTGACAAAATGTCTTGTGATCCACCTTTACTTGTTGTCAATGCACCCATTTTAGTTTTTCACTATATGACCTCTTTTAAATGGCCCAGATCAGCTCTCTGTTTAGTCTGGGTTTAAGATGCGGCCCTTAATGAAAAAAGTTTGGACACCCTTGGTCTATACTATTGTCTATACTATTCTTTCCCCTCTGAGCCTCACAAAACAGTGCTCTGAATTTCCCACTTTGTGACATTACAGAAATCTTCTGCACTGTTTTAAGACTAAATCACCAGACTCATTCTGAGCTGCAGGATCAGCTTGATAGTTTCCCAGTGATCCAGTAAATGGAGCTCAAGCACATGGCCGTCATCTGTGCTTTTATTACTCAATATACCCAAAAGCATGTTTTTAAGACAAAAACAATGTACATAATGCACAATATTTGTCTTTGAATCAGTAAAGTCACAAGGGAAGCTGGAGTTGAGGAGTTTTATGTTTAAGAACAAAGGTTTGATCCTGAATCTGGGACAGAGGAGCTGGCAGCCTGAGGGGGGCACTCAGAGCATGTGAGGGGTCTGCTGGTCATATGTGCTGCTGCGTGGTCTGAGATTTTAATAGACCCTACTCCGTGTGCTGAAGTCTGTTCGTGCAACTCTCTGGTTTATTCGGCAGAATTTTAGTTATGTGAGCAGGGTTGCCAAATTTTACCATAGAAAAAATGACTTCAACGTGCCCAACTTTGTGCACTAATAAATAAATGAAATAATGCTCTATCTATCTGTCAAGCTAGATCTGGCGTCTGCAACCTGCGGCTCAAGGGTCACATGCAGCTCTTAAGAACTTCAGTGTGGCTTGCACAGTCTGATGTAAAAATAAGAAATTAGACTCAAAAATGTTAGGGGACAAAGAACAAAAATATATTCAAAATGTCTGCATTTAATGCGTGTGTGTGCAAAAAAAACCCCACTAAACTTAAGTGTTTTTTTGTTTGTTTTTGGTGTGTTTTCATTGATTTACATATTGTTGCAGATGGAAAATGTTAATATATTGCAAAAAATAAAGACTTTAGGAAATCTTTTGTTGCTAAGTTGTCAAGTTGAACAACCTTATGTCCACTTTGATTAATATGTCTGTAATTAATTAATCTCAATTAATGCACTAATTTGACACCCCTAGTTATTAGTGCTCACATTGTGATAACTGATGATAAAACAGAATATATGAGATAGACTCTGGCCCCTAACAATTACACCATGTTTCAAGAAATGCAAAAAGGCTCTGATTTTGGAAATTTTATCTTGCTAGCCTACGACCTTTAGAAATATTGCCTCCTTATTTTTTCTGTGATTGAAATGCCAATTTAAAAAGATTCTTATATCAACATATTTTATGTAAAATGCAATATGCAAGAAGTGACAGATTATTTGCTAAAGCATTTCCAAATAGGTCTACTTTTTGTCAAATTCACATTTTTGTCTTCATTTATTTTGTATTACTAAATACAGTAATGTCTCTTTGTGACTTTAATTTGTTTAGAATTGAGCTAATGCGGCTTTTTTGTTGGTAAAGGTTGCAGGCCCCTGAGCTAGACCATATAGCAAAAATATTCAACGTTTTCTTGGAGCCAGATCTTAATTTTGATCTTGTCATGATGCTTTACCTTTAAAGTAAATTAATTCACATATAAATGCAATAAATCTAGACAAATGTGATACTTTCATGAGCTCACAATTCTATTTTTATCATAATATTGCCTAGTTCTACCCAATATATTAGATACACTTTTTCACCTTCTAAAGCTCAATGCCATTTTGTCTCTCCAGAGGAAAAAGTTTGGAGACCCCTGCTTTAGTTTGTTAAATTTTAGTAACAGGCATCAAGCCTTTGAAAAAAGCCCCAAAATAGTGATCTCAGTCCTACAAAAATAAGAACAAAAAGATATTAATGTTAGCTAAATGTTGCATGCTGCTGCAGAACAAGTACTACCGGCATATACACATATGTTTAGTAGGACATTTAACAATAATAGCGGCTTTAAACCTCAGTTTACAGAAAAAGAATCCCAAAGTCACTGCAAAGAAGCAGACCTGGCAAGTATGAGTTTTAGTGATTAGATTATTTATCAAAAATTGAAAAAAGACATTATCTATGCCTCAAGTATCTGATGAAAGCCAACATTGCATGCACCCATATGTCAGTCTGTGACTCACCCTGGTGGGAGTGTGGATGGGTGAGAGAGCATCCAGGTCTGTCATGGGGAACTCTAAACCTCGCTTCCTTAGGTCATCATACACCTGCACCACTCCAGATAAAGATGGGGCGCTCCGAAATGCATCTGCCCAAGACTGTGGACAATTAAAGTCAATATATTTGTGTCACAAAGGCAGTCGCCTCTCACGGCAAAAATATAAACAGAAAATAGAAACCCAAACAATAAAACCGCTTATCATACAGTGCCTTGCGAAAGTATTCATACCCCTTTAACTTTTTTACATTTTTTTTATTATGACCACAAAAATCAAACATATTTCACTGAAACTTTGTGTGAAAGACCAACACTAAGTTGCACACAATTGTGAAGGGGAAGGACAGTCATACATGATCTATTTTTTTTTTTACAAATTAAAACCTGAAAAGTAGGCGTGCAAAATTATTCATACCCTCTGAGTCAATATTTTGTGGAACAGCATTTTGATGCAATTACAGCTCCAAGTCTCTTTGGGTATGTTTCTACCAGCTTTCCACATCTTGAGACTGACATTTTTGCCCATTCTTCTTTGCAAAATGGCTCCAGCTCAATCAGATTAGATGGAGTGTGAGTTTTCAGATCTTGCCACAGATTCTCGATTGGATTTAGGTCTGGGCTTTGTCTGGGCCATTCTAAGACATGATATGTTTTGTTTTAAAACATTCCAATGTAGCCTTGGCTTTATGTTTGGGGTCATTGTCCTGTTGAAAGATAAACCTCCGCCCAGTCTCAAGTGTTGTGCAGACTCCAATAGGTTTTCTTCCAATATTGCCCTGTATTTGGCTCCATCCATCTTTCCATCAACTCTGACCATATTCCCTGTCCCTGCTGAAGAAAAGCATGTGCAGAAAATAATGCTGGCACTTGTATTTTTGAACGTGGGGATGGTGTATTTAGAGTCATGAGCAGTGTTAGGTTTCTGCCACACATAGCGTTTTGCATTTTGGCCAAAAAGTTCTTTTTTGGTCTCATCTGACCAGAGCATCTTCCTCCACATGGTTACTGTGTCCCCACATGGCTTTTGGCAAAGTGAAAACGGGATTTCTTATGGCTTTCTTTCAGCAAAGGCTTTCTTCCATAAAGGCCAGATTTGTGTAGTGCATAACTAAAAGTTGTACTGTTGACAGATTCTCTAACCAGAGCTGTAGATCTTTGCAGTTCCTCCAGAGTCACCATGGGCCTCTTGGCTACATCTCTGACCAGTTTTCTCCTTGTTCAAACTGTAAGTTTAAGTGTACGGCCTGGTCTTGGTAGATTTGCAGTTGTGCCATTACTCCTTCCATGGACTCTATTTATTTGTTAGGGTCAACATTGGAACCTTCTAAAGCCTCTAAAAGTAATGTGTTGCACTCAGATGAAAAGGGGTGTGAATAATTTTGCACGCCTACTTTTCAGGTTTTAATTTGTAAAAAAAAAAAATAGATCATGTTGACTGTCCTTCCACTTCACAATTGTGTGCAACTTAGTGTTGGTCTTTCACACAAGTTTCAGTGGAATATGTTTGATTTTTGTGCTCATAATAAGAGAAAATGTGGAAAAGTTCAAGGGGTGTGAATACTTTCGCAAGGCACTGTATGTCCATCTTGACATTTGAAATCAGAAAAGTTGAACAATGCAGGAACAAGGAGGTCTGTTATGAAGGAGAGATGTACCAATGTGATAATAGACAATGTATCTTAATGTGTCGAGTACAAAGATGCATTTTGTCGTGATCATAACATTACTCCAGACAAACTGTTACAACACATAATATGACAACATGTCCCTCACCTGAATGAGACTAAGCACTCTGTCATGCAAAGCAGTCGGGGGGTTGTATTTGGGTAAAATGCATCGGACCAAAACTGTTTCTACAAAATCCTGGAAGTCACCAGAACATGGAAACGGTGTCCACAGTTTTTGACACAAGCCTCGAGAACCTGGAGGGACAGACAAAATTAAAACTTAGTTCTTCCAAAGAGAAACACGTGAATTGATTTGTGTTCACTATGAGACGTTGGAATAACTCACAGTAAGAGATGACATTATCTCTGCAAAATTTTTGTTCCCAACCATCCTCTTCTTTATTGCTTTGACGGCATCTTTTGGTCTGTGAAAAAAACTAATTTGTATTAAAATATAAATATATCCTGGCAGAATCAAAACTAGCTCCCATTGTTTTTTCTATAGGAGCGTAATTGCCAAAATCCAAAGCTTTATTTGTGGTAAAGGCTTTTTAGGAACACAGTAGAACCTCTTATTAACATATAGCTTTTGTGTTTGTTCAGTGTACGTCAATTACGCTTTAAATGTTTTGCCAACAAAAGTGTCACGTGACAAATATGTGACGACCTGGTGACGACACAGCAAACATCCCTACACTATATATAAAGGATGTTTCACTATATACAGTATAAAGGATGTTTCCATGAACTGTTTATAAACAAAACTTCTGTTAATTTACAATAGAAAGAGCATAGAATAAATGCTTTTTATGAGCATATGCATTAGTATCTGAATTCAATTATGAATAACAGTTTGTCAGTCACATCACAACTAAAAAAAATTCAAATATAAATTGGCGAGTTACTAGGTAATATTATTAAGTCATGTCAACATATCTTTTTGTATATACTTTGTATTTAAGTTTTTTTTTTTCTTTATTTTAATTTTTGCACGTTTTTGTATGAATTACTTTTATTGTTACCATTTGATGTTTTATGTTTGTGGAATGTAGTTCATCACAAAAACAATAAAACTTTAATTCTAGTATATGATCACAATAATGAATGTCTGAATACATTACGTAATAAATTTAATGGATCAAGTACACTTTGAACAGATCACACATATTTTAATAATAATTATTTTGCCTCAGATAAGGGCAATGGTAGTTCTTAAAGGTCCCTATATTTCCTTCACTCGGGAGAGAGGAGACACTGGATATTCAAATTATAGGTTGACTGTGTTCTTCGTTGTAACATATACTTTTATAGGCTTAAATTGTTATCCTGTATTGTAACCTACATGTCAAAGGAGTATTCATTCATTCATTCATTTTCTATGCTTAATCCCGTCGCAGGTGACTGGAGCCTATCCCAGTAACTTTGACCTGAACATGAACAGTGAACATGACCTTATTGGGAAGCCAGAGCTCTAACCACTTTTCTACCGTGCACCCAAAGGAGTAGTTTGCTAAATCTCCAAAATGCCGTTGCAACAGTTTCTTCTACAAATGACAAAAGCTCAGGGTCACTTCAAATGTATCTTGCTGATTATCTTCCATAATACAGCTGTCCTTTTAGCAGTTCAGTAACAATGTCAAGAGCAACAGTGTGATTTTGTCTGTAACAGAATCATCCAGGTTGGTACAACTTGTGCATCATGACATAACAAACAAACATTTTCACAAGACACAAGCCACAGAGGAAGTGATGCAGCAAAAACAAAGAAATGAAACGTGTTTGCACTGCTGCTCACCCATCTTCACTTTCATTGATAATGTCACATATTTCCATGATCAGACCCCAATCTTCAGAGCGCGATAACCCACTAGTCGCTTTTCTGAAAAATACAACACTTGATGATATAAGACACACTTTAACTGTCACACAATGGGAAAATGACAATATATTACTAAATACAGTATATTGTAATATTGTATTTAGTAAGCACAATTATTTTAGAATTGCGAATGCAGATTGGGCAAAGTTGAGTTTGCGTCACGTTTTCTCTTTGTCTACCGCACCACCACATCACAAGAACAGGTTATGTCAATGTTGATCAATGAATCTAAGAATGAGACGATTCACTTAAGTCACAATTCGATTCAGTTTTCGATTTTGCAGCTACGATTTTGTTCGATTATGTTTGTTTATCTATATGAACTTTTTTGTTTTTGACCTTAAGACACAAAATAAGCTATAATAAGTTATGTTTTTAAACAAAGCTACTGTTGTTTATGATTCAGAACTTGTATTTTTATAAACATTTAAACAGCAAACACTCATATTTAGTGTCCATATTTAGAGTTGTGGACCCATCAGTTGTTAAAGCAACATAACAATGCAGATTCAGTCAGGTATTGCACAAGTTCACACTGTTTCTGCAAACATCGTCGCTATTATTGTATTATTGTGTGTATTATACAACTACAGGCTTTCGATTCGATCACTGCAAACTTAGAACAATTTTCGAAGTTTTCGATTGATTTTCCATCCCTAAAGTAAAAGAGCATTAAAATATTCTGCCTTTACTGAGAAAAATATTTTGAGAAATAAAATACACTTGCATTTTAATAATAGCAAGAAAGATCCAAAATGTGCAATAATGTCAAACAAAACGAGATTTTGACAAAATGTACAAAAGGATTTGATGTAATTCTAAGCCAAACTTGTTAAAAGTTTTAATAAAAAAATATATATATAATAATACCTAAAGTGAGTATGTATACAACTTTTGGTCCACACAATGTGATGAACACCGCCCACAAAAAACTTGTTGTATATTTTTCTTACATTTTTTAGAACAAATCACATGAAATGTTTTAACTGATTTATTTTCTTTTCGCCCACCAGGCCTTAAATCAGTTTTTCCCCCAATTCATTTTTTTTTTTTTTTTACATTTTCTTTTTGACCAGCTTGTTTGGACCCAGAATAATCTTGTATAAGACTTGCTCAGAAGGCCAAACTTGCTCTTATGTGAATTGTAGGTCATGACCTACAATCCAATCCAAAACATTCTAAGTTAATGTAATAAAAAGGGCAGATCTTAAGCTTGTTTAGATAATAAACTGGTAGTTGTTATATTCTTATTAAAAAACATTACCAGACTGGTTCTCAAACTGCTTTAATCTTTTTCATTAACTATGAAGCAATCGGGGCTTTTGTTCGGCACTCCACCCTCAGTCTGTTCATAAGTCTCCAAATCTCCTTAATTTGCCCCTGCCTCCCCCCACACTTTACTCTTTCCTCTTGCCCACCCCTCTATTTTTTGTATTTCATTTCTCACTCCCTTTCTCTCTCTTCCTTTCCCCTTCTCCCCTCTTCTTCACCTCCCTCGTTCCTCTCTCTCTTTGTCTCCCCCCTTCTCTCACCCCCTCTCACTGTTTCTCTCTGCTCTTTCTGTCTCTTTGTTCTTTTCTCTCCTTCTCTCTTCCTCTCTCGCCTGTCTCTCACTTATTCTTTCTCTTGCTCCCCTCTTTCTTCCTCTTCCTCTCTCTCCCTCCTTCTCTTTTACTGTTTCTCTCTTGCTCTCGTTCCCTCCCCTTCTCTCTTTCTTTCTCTATCTCACTCCCTTCCTTCCTCTCTCACTCACCACCTCTCTCTCTCTATCTTCTTCTTCTTCTCTTTCTCTCTCCATCCTCCCCCTCTCTCTTTCTCTCTCTCCCCCTGTCTCTGCCTCTCTCTCTCTCTCTCTCTCTCTCTCTCTTTCTCCTTCATGTGACTGTCAGCTGGTCTTGTGTTCCGCGGCCTCAGAAAGACTTTTGGAGCGGTGCATTCTTTGACATTGCGTGTGAATGGGTGGATGCTGATCAAAGAATTTGTCGAATAGCTGTTTAACATCTTGATTACATCTTTTCCCTCCAGATACCCAACATTTGCTTTTGATGTTCCATGTTTTTTTCCCCCACAAAACAAAACAATAACTTGTGCGAAAGTGGCTTTACAAAGATGGCCCAGGTGAGAGAGGAAGTGAAAACAGTCTGCGTGCTTGGTTTGCTATAACTTGTCACTTAGTTTCTTATATTTCAGTAACCAATCAAGCGTTAGATGAAACAGTTTATGCCCGCCTTCCGCGTGTCATTGGACAGTAGCTTTTTTAACATGCGTCAAAACGGAATGAAAATAATATTGTTGTTTTTTCAGGCTCAAGGAAACATTGTACTACTAGAGATGAATAACTGCAGTAAACCAAGCCAAAAGAATTACCAAATGAACTAGATTCTTGTGACCAACAAAGCAACAATTTGAATGGGCTACTTACACTTTTCCAAACTAAAATAGGCATAATTACTCACCAATTCTCTGTCCCACGGGCGTGGAGAATGGATTGACCAAAAGAAACTCCACTTTCTCTCCGATTGAAAACATATTTACGACCTTTGCATGAATGTTGCAAACACAGAATACAGGAGCGGTATTTCCTTGCTTTGAGCGATCTGCTGCTCCGCTTGAGACCTGCTGGAGACGCACTGGAGCGCCCGATCACGTGAAAACTCAGGAAGCAGCGGTCATCAGGCTAATGTGGCCTCCTACTGAGGAGTATTAGGCCTGTACACGATGATAGAGTGATTACAACGCTGCAGCGCAGAAATACACAAAGGCACTGTGACTAGCAGCTGCAGAAAGTCTGCCAGCCCGGAAGAAAATAGACCATGGCCGTTTCACTTGTCATCATTCACCACCACCAGGGGGCGCCACAGGTTTGTGTGTCTACAACTGTAGCCATTGCAGTACTGTGAATAATACTTCAAATAAAGCTATGAATGAAAATTAAACACATCTTGTTTAATAGTTTAACAGTGATAAGGCCTAGCTGATTAAATACATTATACAGTATCCATACTATGTTCTTCTTGGGCACCTTTAGTTTTCTTGACACACACTAGGTCAATCAGTAACATAACAAGCCTATTATACTAAAGTCTGTATTTTGCCCGTGCATAGGCCAATAGAGGGCGTCATCACAATAGCAGCAGGCCACACATTGGTTTGTTTGTTTGTTTGTTTGTTTGTTTGTTTGGTACTTGCTCCAAACAGTAGGAACAGAGGAACAAACTTCAGAGGTAATAATGACTAGGCCTGCTGACTGTCTTAACAATAATAAGAATAAGAAAAACATGTCCAAACTTCTTATTCAGGGTACTCTACATGTCTTTGCCTGAGTAAACCCGTGAGACACAGCACTTTATGATCACTGTTTTGCTGGATCATGCTGGGCACTTAATACATCAGAGGTTTGTTACAAATCTCAGATGTAACCCAGTGACCATAAATCTCTTGTTTCAAACACTGGTTTGATTTGAGAGGAAAACATTGTGTACAAGTTTTATACCAATGACAGTGATTGCACAGAACATCTTGTGCGCATATTGAAACAATTACATTTATAGTAAATAGTCAAATAAATGCAACAGGAAAAGTATTCATATTAAAAATGGGAGTGTATGAGAAGGAGGAGCTTGGTCAAATAAAGTCACTCACTGACCAGATGCGGGCAAGCATTTTGATAATGTACTTGTACCAACTCATTACACCAAGCTAAACTCTACTGACAACTGTTTGTGAGAGGATGAATTATGAAGAAAGGGTTGCGTTTTTGGGAAACTGTGGCCCATTTCAGAGACGACTGTTCTTCATGTTGTGCCTGTTTGCTTTTCCTTCAGGGTTCACCGTTTTATCAGTCATCTTTTTATTGGCCACACCATCTCATGAATGCTCCATCCCACCAAACACCAACCTCAGCCAGGAGTGGATCCAAGCCATCACCCCTGCACAGGTAAGACAAGGTCACTTCTATTTGTCTCTTAAATAAGGTTGTTGAACAAAATCAAATAGAATCAAAACATGAACTAAAAACAAAACAAATTGAGAACAAATAATTAAAAAAAATATTTTCAATATTTTATAGCATTATATTAACAGCTAGCAGATCTAACAGAACAGTATTCCTCTGACAAACTTCAATGTAAGAGTAAAGATGTTCAAGTATTGAGAAGCCAGTACTGTAGCTACAACTCGTGTTCTACAGCAGGAAGGTGGTCACCAACCAAAACATGCCCCAGGATCGTGGGGTTAAATGCAGAGAATTAATTTTCTCTATGTTATAACAATAATACTCCCCCCCCCTCTGAATATTCCAATTGTTCACTGCTACTGTATATTTACTTTCTTCGTCTTGCCTTTCAGGTGGAGCAGAGGAGTTGCAGACGCTATGCTCTGGACTTGGTGGTGAATGCTTCTCGTTACGGTCTCAAACCAGGACTGGTCAACACAACAGGGTCAGAGGTCAGCCTACAGACGCTGCCATTGGAGGAGTGTAACGATGGGTGGAGATACAGTCAACAGTACTATAACTCTACAGTAGTGACAGAGGTAATAAAACACTACAATATGTAAGCATTCAACAACAGGGAGCGTTTATTATGTTTATACCACAGCTAAGAACTCAGTTTTTATCTGTGAGTCTGAAAATTGTGTCAGGTGTTCTTTGGAGATGACAATGAATTTCTTATGGTGCTAAAACAGAAAGTTGCCTGCCAAAAGTGTAAAAGACAAATAATAATAAAAAAAAAACACGTAAAGGGTTAGAATTAAACAGACTGTATTGCAACTTCCCTGAAGGAGGTTTGACTGAGCTGAAACATGTTGGTAATTATTTATTCCCTAAAAAGGCATGTTGTAAGCTGGAGTAGCTGATTTTTACACTGCCAAAACAATATACAACTTGCTCTCACAAATCATTTCATTTAACACATGGTTAATATCAACATGTATTCATTTTGGTGACAATTATGGTAAAAAATATATCTTTTTACAAACAAGAAAGTGAAACTGGAGTTACCCACCCAAGTTCAACCAATCAGAGCGCTGCATTTGGCTCTTGACTAGAAATAAAATTCTTTATTATTCAGTATAGACAGTACACAGAGGTCTTGTTTTTTTTTTTTTTTTTTACAAAGTGCAGCATTTATTATAGACCTTTTAGTGGAAAACACAAAGTTTACTCATTTATATCTAAAAACGTAACTGACCTTTTACACCTTTTTTGGCAGGTAACTCTCTCCGTTATCTTTGTAAAATTTTGCCTTCACCATAAAGTAATAATCTCCTTCTAAGCATACAATCACAGGCTCTGATGTCACTCACATATATTTTGTGCAATCACTTTGAAAATTATTATATTTATATTATTGTATTTTCTGATTTTCTGAAATGAACCCCAGTTTTCCCCTTTGATACTGTGTCCCACTCCCCTTTTCCTCCATGCAGGACTTCAGGCTTTAGATGTACGTTGCATTAACTGTAAAATGAACATGAATCTTGTGCATTTACAGTGCCCAGCTAAGCCTCTTCTCCTGTTCTGTTACAGTTTGGAATGGTGTGTGCAGACCAGTGGAAGCAGCCCCTGTCCTCTCTGATTTTCTTCGCTGGAGGTCTGTTGGGTTGCTTTGTATGTGGCCAGCTCTCCGACAGGTAACACTGTGACTATACTGGGTTCAAGAGTAAAAATAAAAGTGTGTGTTCTTGAATTTTTAATGTTGTGTGCAGATTGGGACGGAGGCCGGTGCTGTTAGGCTCTTTGCTGCTGCAGACCGTCTTCAGCGGTGGTTTGGCTTTCGCTCCATCATGGCCTGTTTTTATGGCCTTCTTCTTTATGGTCGGTTTTGGGCAGGCGAGCTGCTACATTGTTGCCTTTGTCCTTGGTAAGTCTTGCTTATTTATCACAGATTTTTTGGGAAGTTTGTTTACTATTTTCAATACAATGCTGGATAATTATACTCAAGTAAAAGCACAGTTTTATGGCTAAGCATATATTCAATTATTACAGTGAAAAGTCTATTAATCCCAAAACTCCTGACAAAATCTGCCATTTATATAATCTGTTTCTGAATCCTTTGGAATGTAAACAATGACTGGACTCTGTGAATATGAGGCGCTGTAGTTTTGGGCTTTCATGTCTGATGTACTCTAACTATAAATGAGAGCAATACCTGTTTAAAATAATAAGCAGTAAACCTACTGAGCCAGACTGATGTTAGATTTGGTAGTTATTGACTTCTGACAATTCCTCTTTAAAGGCTGAAGTCTCATAAAAAAAAAAAAAAAAAAACAACCTACAATTTCCGAAACTGTAAATTCGCCATGCAAAATTTAAATAACCAACTGGATTAAATAGTTTCAAAGTACAGTCATACTAGATACTTTCTGAGCACGGGCCAACAACTGTCGTCTGCAAAATCGAGACGATATATAAAATATTTATTGTCTGATCACCACTATGTCTTTGCCCCAGGCTGTTTTTGTAAACATGGTTTTTAATTGTGGAATCATTTTATTCTAATTTGCAAGTACATGCTTAAATTTACCCAAAAAGGACAGTTAAAACAAATCTGCAATTAGTTACTTTCTAACCCTGATCAAAGGTACATTTTCACACTAAATTATGGTAATAATTAGTCTAGAAACAAGATGTAAACTTTACAAAGACACCCTACGGCACTGATCTCCAACCCTTTTCACCAGGAGAGCCACTTTTGCATTTAAAATTGGAGAAGAGCTATTCCTAGAAAGACCAAAAATTGAAGTTAATGATAGCATAGTTACCTTAGCACCAAAGTAGCAAATCTGCACCAAGCCATTTTAGCCTCTCCCTATTCAGATTTCAAATTCTATTTTTGATTTTATAAACTAATACAGAGAAAGATTAGTTTGGATTAGTAGGTTTTAAGACTTTATAGTTCCAGAAATGTATTTCAATTGAAAAACTCCAGCATCTAAAGGGTTAAGAGGCCTAAATGAAAATTTAGCAAATTTAGAAGTGGACACATGGCACCTGAAGATACATTTACATTAGAAATAGGCAATCAATAAATAAATTTGAGTAATAAAGCATAGTTTGTATGATTCTAAAATCCTTTGGCGAGTTACTTGGAAGGTGGTGGCGAGCTACAGGTTGGAGACCCTGCCCTATGGTATTTCACAATGGCATGATGAGTGTTTTTAGCTAACTCCCCTAATACTTTATAATTCACTGCCACATTTATCATTTGGTGGGCCTGTTCTGCTGTCGTCCCATAGGAACAGAGTTGTTGACTGGTGGGACGCGGGTGCTTTTCTCGGCCCTCGGTTTGCCTTTCTGCTTTGTCTTTGGATCCATGCTCTCACCTTACATTGCATATGTGCTCCCAAACTGGAGACATCTGAGCAGCGCTATGGTAGCCTCCACTATCGCCTGTTTACCTTTCTGGTGGTAAGACAATGGTTTCAAGACATTCATTTGTCATTTGTGCGCACTAAAAAGTCAATAAACATTGAAATTCTTATAAAAAGTTTGGTGTTGTGGTGGCACGATAAACAAATAACATTGCAGAAAGCTAACATAATTTAATTGTGCCATTATTCCTTCATGGTATTCTTACTGTTAAAGAGTTTGTTGTGATGTAATGTGCCTCTGATGCACCAAATTAGTTTATGTGCAACAAATATTATCTTGTGTTGTGTTGAGAATGAACGTTAACTCAGCATGTATGTGTGTTTCTTAATGGCACAGGATGATACCGGAGTCGCCTCGCTGGCTGCTCTCTCAGGGACACAAAGAGGACGCAGAAAAAATCATTCTGTCCATCGCTTTAGAAAATCAGGTTGAAGCTCCTGCCAACATCTTTTGTCAGGATAAGGTTCGGTCTTTCTCTTAATTCATTTATATTGTTTTGAGATTTGTATTTATTGTTTAAATTCATGTTCAAGTGTCAAAGAAGGGACCCAACTGGGTTTTGTTTTGTTGCAGTTGGACAAGAATTTCAGTGCAGAGAAATCTGTGAATTCAGCATCCTTCTTTGATTTACTAAGAACCAGGAATGTACGGCACATCACTGCTCTGCTCTGGATCTGCTGGTGAGCTTAAGCTCTGGAAGAGCTCAAGTCCATTTCTATCTGCAAATATTATTTTGTGATTTTAACAGCAAATTACCAGTTGTGTTATTTCAGCAATGAGATCATGTAAATCACTTCAAATGTAAGAATTTCAACACTTTCAAGCATGTCTTTAACCCCAAAGTGTCTGCTGCAGGTTATGTGTTCATCTCAGCTACTATGGCCTGTCGTTCATCACATCTGGCTTGTATGGAAATCCGTTCTTAAACTACTTCCTTGCGTCTGCCATTGAGCTTCCTGCATACCTGTTCAGCTGGCTGGCAGCGGCACGCTGTCCTCGCAGAGTGGCCTTCGTGATGTTTGGTGTGCTAGGCTCTGTGAGTCTGCTGCTCATCGTCTTCACCACAAACAGTGAGTCCATTCACACCTTCAGGAGCTTTCAATGTGTCCCTATTACATATACATTACAGCATATGCAGAAAAATTTTTTATTTTTTATTTATTTTTACTAAACATTAGGGATCATGGCGAGTCAAATGTTGTAGAATATAAAATGTTCCTTTTTGAAGCATAAAAGTAAAATGACCACATGCTTCTGATGTGTGCAGCTTACCCGAAGATAACTCTGTCCCTCGTGCTGCTGGGTAAGTTTGGAGTCTTGGCTGGACTCAGCAGTATGTACATTCACACTGGAGAACTGTTCCCTACTATTATCCGAAACACAGCCATGTCATCCTGTGCGATGTTGGGCCGCGTGGGCGCGTCCTTGTCACCGTACATCCAGCACCTAGGTAAGTCAATAACAACACTTATTATTTAACTTATGTTCTGACACTTGTTCCTTTTCAGATGTTGTATCGCCCTCACTGCCCTGGCTCGTGGTGGCGTCACTGTCTTTGCTGAGTGTGCTGCTGCTTTTCTTCCTGCCAGAAACCTTTAAAGAACCACTCCCTGATGCCATTGAACAGATGGCCAAGCCACACAGGTTAGCTGCTCTATCTGTGATGTAAAACGTTTGTTATGAGCCCTTCCGGTTCAGGGGCAGAGCACTGGCACGGGATTCACATGTGTTTTTTTTTCCTCACAGCTTTAGTTTGATCTTCAGATGCTGCTCTTCATCCAAAGAAAATACCGACAGGAAACTTGTCAGTGTCAGCACTGTGTCTCCTGTTCCAGAGGTCCTCTCTACTCGCCTCTGACACTGGTCCAAACTCACTCACCTCTGAAAAAACTCTTGACTTTTATGTCGTTATTATTTTTTTTTATATGGAAAATGACACGTTGCTAGCTACTGAAGCACAGTCATATTGTACGTCAATCATTGTACATAAATGTTTTGTAAACAGTTTTTTAAGACATACTTTGACTTTTTATGCTGCTGCTGTTTTATTGTTCTGTTAAGTAAAACATTTTAGTGTCCTTTGTCTCTTGAAAGCTGTGTCTTTAAATAAATGAAAATAATCAGAATGCCTAACAATTTGATTTATGCCAGTCTATTTCATTTTGGATATAAAGTAAAGAATTCAGTTTGTCATCTGAACAGATGATAGACACTTCGACACAATCAAACCATTTTCATACTATGAATGTAAAACAAAGTCACATGTTAAAAATGCTGAGTGCTCTTCAAATTGATAGTCATATGCAAAAGGTAGTGTTTGTATGGCCTCACCTGAACTGCAGCAAACTTTCTCAAAAATGATTTTGTATTTTTTGGTTGTGGCCTCAAGGTGGCAGCATTGACTCTATGCGGGTCTATTTAATTAGGCTTTTGGATGAGCTCGTCAATTTCCAATCTGGAGAGATTGGAAATTGACGCACAAATTATAGGGGGTGTTCACAGCTTTCTGATACATGAAAACGGCATTTGCAGCTGTACCACAATCTTCCACATGCATTATTAAGAACAAGAGCAACAAAGAAGCTAAAATATAAGTGGATTTTATTTTATACAGTTGCATGTTGCATAACAAATGGATGGCTTCTGATCTGATATTCTGACCGCTCTGACCTGAGAGGGAGGAAGGCAACATGTAGCATGATGCTTTATTTGTACAATCATGAACCTACCTTTTAACTTGACAAAAACCGTTATACTGTATTTATTTTAGTCTGAACATTTAAAAGTTAGTTAGGCCTGTTAGTTTAGCGTCAGAACAAAAGTGTAGGCTAACAGAAACTCTGCTGTTTCATGTTACTTAAAAAAATAATCTAAACCTGTGCAGAAGCGTGCACACGTGAGGTCGTGCGTGAATGTGTGCGTGGCTGTGCGTGAAGCTGATGTGCTGGGCGCTGCTGGTTGTAAATTGACCCCTCCCACTCGCGGGTCGCTGTGCAGAGGAGGGGCGAGGAGGAGGGAACCGAAGCAGGAAGAAGACAGCAGGCTGTGAATGCTAACAAGCCCGTGGTAATACAGCTCTGTAGGACGGCTTTGATAAAACATATTGCAATGGAGATGAACGGCGGCCAGTGTTGAAGACCTACTATGCGCCAGCGCCGCGTTTTCTCCGTGCGGCCACAGAGCCACCGTCGTCGGTGCGTTTGATGTGAAAACCGTCTTTTTCCGCTGAGTGAAATGTATCGCGACTGCTTGGGATTCACATTCTGACAATGGAGATTGAAAATATCGTGGCCAACACGGTTCTCCTGAAGGCAAGAGAAGGTAAGCTCCACACAACAGCAGAAATAAGACAATGTGAGCGCATTTCCTTAACGACATGGCCATGGAGAAGCTCGAGCTCGGCTGTCCTTTGGATTTATGCTGCTCTGTGTCCCATCCCTGCGCAGCGCATTGTCTCCAGGCAAACCTCTAACATTTTCCTCAGAAATCAGCTGTTTGGATCCGCACAGCGCACGCATTGAGCGGCAGGTTCCCGTAGGCCCCGGGCTGTGATGAACGCAGGGAGTGTTTGCAGCATCGCCCAGGCGATTGCAGCGTTGCACTTCGAGCTGTCGAGAGCAAAAAAATTTTCACTCACAAACACCAGTGATTGCGAATATGCTCTATTATCGGTGACATAAGCCTCCCGTTGCTGTGGCATGTTATGCATTTTTAAACGTAGGCAGGACCCTGCCCCAGCTACACATCGCCTCTTACCTGTCACTGTAGGTTTCGAGCCTAATTAGGAGACGAGAGTGAACGTGTGCATTACGTGACGCAGAAACATGGCACTGCGTCGGCCTGTGCGTGTTTGGTTTATGTTAAACTTTTATAGAGAGGGGTCTGGCCGCAGAGCACTGGCAAACAGTCAGAGAGGGAGGCCCCTGAGCTGTGTGCGGGCGGCTCAGGGGCCCTAGCAGCACCCCTGGCTGTGCTCACCTGGAGGAGGAAGAGGAGGAGGAGGAGGCGAGCGTGCATCGTTTCCAGGAGATGGCAGAGCAGAGAGCCTACTTGGTATCTAGTGTGTGGGCGCAGAGCAGGCGTAAAGCATTGTATCAGCCAAACTTGAGAAAGGTGCGATGATGAGAGAACAGCTCACAATTTTACTGATTTCTTGCTCAGGTGTTGTGCTAGTAATTTTTTCACCCTCTGACTTCATTCAGTGGTATTGCTTGGTTCAGAGTGTGCCAAAGCCTCCCCTGCCTGTGGTTTGCATTATAGTCAGGCCGTGTTTTTTCTGTTCAAGATGAAACGCCAACGCAGAAATGGATTATTCACAGCAACACTGAGTGCATTTTATGGCTGCTGCTTTCGTACCTGTTTTTAAATGGTACCAGGCCAGCCTCATGTTCTGTGGATGCTGCTTTCTGATGCACACCTGCCTTTTCTTTACTGAAATGAAAAGCTAAGTGTTTTGGCTTTAGATTTAGTCAGATCACCACCTGAGGGATCACCACATGAATGGATAGAAATTCCATGCATTTTTCTCAAATTACCCATAATAATTGTATAATAAAGAAATCAACACCACTGTTGATGCACCAGGCCGAGTCACATGTCAGATCTGTGTAAAGGTGACCCTGCTTGTAGTATAAACGCATTTTCAATCGATTTTTAGCAGTAATGCATGTTACAGGAGACTTGTGTTTATTCCAAATATTTACGACAATATTAGGACATATGTAGATCAATAATTTTTATTTTGTTCATTGTAAAACACAATAATGAACTAATATGGTTTAGAAATAGAAGCAGATCAATTGATTTCCTGTTCAGAGCTGCAGAACTGATAAGCCCCGCCTTTTTATTGAAAAGTTTACTTTATTAAGCAGCAGATTTTAATTGACTATTTTTCTGTTGTTGGAAAGTGACTATGACCGTTTTGAACCTGACACGTTTTACATGGAACCTGAATCTTTGAGTAATTGCAAGTAAATACAGACAGGTGGGCGGGGATAAGTGGTAGGTGAAAACAAGGATTCCCAGAGCTTGCAAGCATTACCTGCAGGACAAACAAGATTGATTCATGCTTTTTGGAATATTCTTGTATTTCAACCTGCATGAATCAATCCAAATACAACTTTGAGTAAACGAATGATAAGACAACACTGTTTCTAATAACATAATAGGTTCTGAGTTCATAACTCCTTATCAAGATCTAATAGGAGTTAATATTGCACATTTTAAAGCCAGGGTACCTGATTTTTATGCTAAACAGGAAGTTGTTTTTTTATCTGTACTTCCTAGCTCTCACAAACAAATCCTAATTCAATTTTGACATAAATGTATATTTTTGGCTGCTGTCTGATTTTGCCACAGTGGTGCATTTAAAGTAGGCCTTAGGCTACCTTTTGTTGGAAAAGATCACAAAGACAGTTTACTAAATTACAACAAAAAAGCCAGGTCTGTGAGGTTTAATTGTACAAACTAAAGGCACAAGGAGAACAAGGAAACTCAACATTGAAAGAATCTTCTTGCTGCTATTAAAAAGTGTTAAAAATAAGACCCAAAACATTACCCAAACACATATGAAGAAGTATTATTTTTACAGTTTTATAATAGATAAGATTAAGACAAGAAGGTACAAACATTTACCTTTTGTTGAACATGGCCATCTGTTGTTTAAATTATACTTGTGGCATCAAAATAGATCATGAGAGTTGATCAATGCTGTTGGTTCATATTTATTCTAAATCTAAACTACCTGAAGTGAAGCTGTTACCCATAGCAACCATAGTTTAAAAGGAACCCGAGAATTTTTTAATGTTTGTTTTCGAGTTTTCCTTATATCATCAAAGATATAAATACACACAAAAATAATCTGAAAAATCTACCGTTTTATTAAACTTTTACGAAATATATTTTCACGGAAGACGCCATCATTGTTTACAACGCAGTGCATTATGGGTAGTATGACGTCGAATCGTGTAACTACGAGGAAAGTTATGAAAGCTTACCGCATTCTCCTTGTTTCCTCCCGAGACGAAATCACAACCAAAAGCCACTCAATGTACCATTTTACAATGTGTTGGCGACGAAAAACTACTGACGCTCCTGTTAACCAGATCAACGGCAACTGTTGCAGCTGTTGCAGCGTCTCACGACTGACGCTCACTGCGCCAGTGCGCCACACGATTCTGCGTCATCACCTCAAGATGGCGGCGCCCGTAATATCAGGAAGTTGTTGTAAACATAACAATTTTACGTCAAACGGCGAATATTTGTTTACTTTAAGTTCTACTTTTTATGTATACCTACGCGAAGTATTTTCGATCTATTTATGTAAATATTCGGGTTCTTTTAAACGAGACCCCAAATCCATATAAATGACACAATAGTTATGATTTGATAAACAAAATTACATGACAACAGGGCTGGGACTACTGTATACATCTTTTTATAATATCTTGTCACATGTTTGATAACTTTATTGTACCCTGATTTAGGCTGAGTGAAATTGACAAAAATGAATATCTTGATAGTTTTTTTTGGCATATCTTATTACAATATCAGATGATATTATGTCAGTCCAACAGAACAAACATTTATTATATTAGTTTGAGTTTACCTGTCAAATATGACTGATTAAACCCAAGACACTGATCGATTAGTCGACACAAAGAACTTGTTGGTCTCAATGATTTGACCAAATATTCATTCTGATAATTATTCGCACAGACAAAAATGCAGGTAAACAAGATTTTTAAATGTTAAAAAAGCTGTAATAAATGTGAAATGTGCTTTAAAACTATTCTGATCACAGAATATAATTTAAGAGTTTTTAATTGACGAAAATTTACAAAAAAAAAAAAGACAGTTTTGGCATTTTTTATTTGTTTGAAAGTTTACTAGACATTTTTTATTTATCTTTTAACCAGCAATTTTTGAAACATTTGTTTTTTTAACTAAACAATATACATACTCATATTACATTTTGCACATTTAAACGTTAATCTAATCGAATTATGAGCTGTTAAAAGTAATTATAATTTTTGATTCAGAAAGGAATAAGGGGTGAGAGATATTACGTTTTTCTTCAGCCCACTCATTCTGGAGCTAAAGAAAATGTTATTTTTTGTTATTTGTTGACATATGAGATCTGTTTGCTCATTGGAAATGTATAATATTTGCTTGAAATGAACTAAACTAAAAAAGAATAAATAAAAAAATAAATTGATCTATTGCACAGCTCTACCCTGATTTGGTTTAATACTTCTTTAAATGACATGTACTGGCTTTTACTTGGATGGATGGATAATAGAGGATTGATGGATGCAAAGGTCAAAGCGGTAGTTCTTCATGATGTTAATTCTGAAACTACGAGCACAGTTTTGCAGCACAATCAACTGTATATTGTCATTAAATTGAAATCGCTACAAATATTGTGATCGTGTCATAGCGGGACAAAAGTATCTTGTCCCACTCATAAACTTTGTACAAATATAGTTTCACCTCTTAAAAAACATATTGTGTGTAAATGTTTTATTGACATAATGGATTCTAGGGCTGTAGTCGACCAGAGAAATTATTGGTCGACTAAAATCCTGCCCAACGGCCGATTAATCGACTAAATGTGGTGTGGCCAAAGCTTTGAAGCTAAAACCTTTGACTGTATTTGATCCAAAACTGTGTCCATGCAAAGCGCAACAATATTTATGGAAAATTAACAGGATTGTGTGTTTTTAATCATAAACTGTAAGGTAAATCATGATTTGGTCCCAAAATCTGCAGATACTTCACAACTTTTTGTTGCTATTCAACATGCTCTTGGAAAATACAAACTTATAATGCTAACAGGGAAAAAAACTCAGTTGAATCAAGTATCTATCATGATATATGACAATATTTTGAGTATCTATCTTGACAATTTGCCAGTAGAACAAATACATTAGCTCTTCTTCCAAGTATAGAAGCATTTTTCCTGATTTCAAGTGAGAATAAAATGTAGTTTTCATATTTTATGTTTGTTTCATTGGCAGTTTGTTTTTAAGCCAGTGAAAATCTTCTAAAACCTGCTTAATTCAGACACATTCTCACTTATTATCTATTTTAAGAAGATCACATTCTTCTGTCTAAATCGTCTAAAAGGAATTAATCGACTAAAAATGTTGGTCGACTAAGAATGCATCGACCGATTAATCGACTAAACGACTAAACGACTGCAGCACTATTGGATTTTATTTTAGACTTTGCTCTACTTCTGTAACTTCTCACTAACTGCAGCTTGACGGATGTTAAGCTTAAGTATAATAAATATTTAGCATAAGGATTATCACACTAAAGTAAGTCATGTTTGTCAGTTTGAAGAACATTTTGAACCGTATGTATGTCACATGTACCTTCATATGTGTTTGTTTTGTGCACACAAACGTTAAAGGGGGTCTTTTGTGTTTTCTGCACAATATTGTTATTTTAAACCAGACTCAAACCAGTGCACACTCTGCTCATGTTCATAAGCTTGTTACACTTGTTTATAAAGTAAAAATCTTTACATACCCACACCAATGGCATACAACTTTGTGTAATTAAATTTGATAACGACCCATTAATCTTTTGTGTTGGGTGTTGGCTGCTGTGGTTTTACCGTTCTGACTGAGCAAAAGGAAATTACATTTGTAAACAGCTCTGCAAAAGTCTGCATGAAAGGTGAGACTATGGATGTCCCACCAGACACATTTTTGTTATTTTAAGATTTGATAAACATGACGCAAGGTAAATGTGTTTATTTATTTATCTTTTTTCTTAGTTAAAAAAGCAATTGACGTGATGTTGATTTTGTTGATGTTTTCATTTGATGTTTTGATTCTAACGAGGATTATCCAATCAAAAAGCAGAAGGAGCCTCACATGACTGTTTCATTTGGGTTGCCCGTTTGGATTCTCTAAGTCACCATGACACAACTGTTTCCACTCAGTTCTCATTAGGCTCCACCCACACTGATTAATGATGAGCTTCAACAAACAATTTTTTTGCTAATCGATTAGTTGGCTGATCATTCTTTCGATTAGTCGATTTTTTTAGGCAGTGACTTGAATAATATTTTGGGCAAATTTGAGCTGAGTTAACGTCGCTTCAGGACGTCATGGAGATCTAGATTTTATGTTTGTCAAAAATAACAAAAGTCAGATTCTCACTAACACTAAAACCGGCGGTATCTAAACTAAATACTCAATTGCACAAGAATCCATACTTTTAAAAAATCTAAATTTGACATTTTTTGTTTTAGAATAATCCTGTGCTTAATCAAAACTAGTTTAAAACCAAAATGTTTAATAAAGAAAATATTTGTATTTTGTGCTGCAAATGCCAGTTTATGATGTAGAAATTTGACGTGAAATTTAATTGTAGCACCATGTTTAGTAGGATAAAACGTTGTATGTTTTTACATCAGAAACACTTATTTTTGTTTAATCTGAGGCCCCTGGGATATGCATAAAGACAAGTTACCATTTTTTGGATTACTAAATTAGTTGCTATTTATTTCAATAATGATTAGTTGTAATTAATCAATTAACTTACAAACCTAAGGGCATACCTTGTTCCTGAATGATCAGTAGCTTCTAAACCTCAATATTTGGGTCATTTCACACTCACAACCCAAGTTTATCTGTGATTGTAATACGCTTTTTAAGCTATAATACATACGGTATAAGCTAACCATTTAATTCAGTTCAATACCATCAACACTGTGATAGCCTTCCCATAGTTTCTCAGTTTTAACTTGACTTACACAACATAAACAAGTTTAGGTCAACAAAGCAAAAATAATTGTCTTAGTGCCTATTTATATTGTTTGCTAAATCAATAATCACGTGAAGTCCTCTGAGACAACTGCTGTTGTGATTTTGGGCTATGCAAATAAATTAAATTGGAATTAAATTGGAGAGCAGGGCTTTTCCAATGTATTTTCTCAAGGGTTAGATTTTTCAAAGAGCAATCGTGTACAGAGAGACATTATAGCAACCGAATTTAAGTTTCTACAACCTCATAACAGATCAAAATAAGGATTTGTTTGCTTGTGATTACTCAAGTTTGAACCAGGATTATACCAGCAAGAAAAATGTATTATTTTATTAATTTTATAAGATGAGCTGTGGTCCAATTTAGATTGTTTAGAGCAGAGGCTCCACTTCAAAATCAAATAGACCTCTCTAATGATTTCAAGTTGTAAATCTGGTCAAAAAATGATTTAATCTTAATTTTTTTTAGTTGTTTGTTGTGTTCTCTGACTCATTTTGTGACCCAAGAATTTGCTTCGCGACCACCAGGGGTCCCGACTTCCACTTTGGGAACCACTAGAGCAGTAGACATGTCCTAACTGCATTTCGGGGGCCAAATGCTGTGGCCCTTGGACCACAGAATTCAGACTTTTTGCTGGATTCGAGTTTGAGCAAATCCTCTGTTATAATTGAATTAACAAACATTTTTGATGTCGTGTCAACCTAAAATGAATGTGTAAAGCCTTTTAAAAAGGACGGTGGTTCATTAAAATTAGGTCGTTTGTACATTTTTAATGATTCCCTTCACAGACATGTAGTATTTGACCTTCCCTTCACATAAGTTTGAAAATGTGGCCCACAGTAAAAAAGTTTGGACACCCCTGGTTTGGAGAGCCTTATGATTAGAACTTTGTTTTGATCTTAAATAATAATGAACCTGACAGAAAAGCAGACCCAAATCACAATAATCTATAAACAATGTTACATTATCAGGCTATCAGTGTCAGATCACAGTTTCAGGTTCAGTCCCTCCTCCTGTGGCAGCCCGACTTCCATGTGCAACAAAAGCATTACATAACTCTCCAAGTCTGACAGGGAAAGTGAGAGAAAGAAGCATTGTCTCTGTTTTTGAGACACCTTTCCTCATAAGTGCAATGTAAAAGTGTGATGTCGAGGGAAGTGTTGCTCGGGAGAACCACAACAGCATATTTATAAAAAAAATAGAAAATGTAATGCAAGCCAATACTTGGAGGAGATATATTAAGCAAAATTCATGACCTTTTGACCTTTTAACAACAGTTTTTCCATCAGTTCACTCATAGTTGTATTTGGATTTTATTCCAGTATGTTTAAATTTTGTTCTGCAAGACTGCAAGATGTGCTGTTTTCACCTACCACCCATCTCCGCCTATACGTTCTATACTCTGCTTGTTGTCTGCTTGTTATTGTGAAATGTCAATTATCAGATAAGCAGTTCTTTTTACAAGAAGTTTAAGAATTTGAATTCTATTGCTATGCCATTGTTAGATAAATATTGTGATCTACAATGAACAAAATGTAAAGTTATGATCTACAGTAGTCATAGTTGAGCATGGCCATAGATTAATCGCAAAAACAGGACAAAATGTGCTGATCTTGATACTTATCAGAACTTTGTTGGGTGTGTAAATTTATTGTTTGTGGCTGAGATAAACGGATTTTTTTTGTCACTTATTGTTACTGATACACTGTGTAACTTTATAGTAGAGATTTCACTTCCTGCTTGATGTTGTTGCTTTGCCTAACTTTCCCAAACACAAAATTAAACAAATCTGTTCATTCATTTTCTACCGCTTAGTCCCGTTAGGAGTCGCGGGTGACTAGAGCCTATCCCAGTGACTTTGGGCCTTAGGCGGGGAACACCCTGGACAGTGGCCAACTTGCCGCAGGGTTAGACAGACAACCATTCACTCTCTCATTCACTCACAGGGAAATTTACAGTGATGCCTAATTAACCTAAACATGCATGTTTTTGGAGGTGGGAGGAAACTGGAGTACCCACGATGACACGGGGAGAACATGCAAACTCCACCCAGAGAGATCGTGAGACGTTGATATGGTCCGACCCGGGAGTCGAACCCACGACCTCCTTATTGGGAAGCCAAAGCTCTAATCACTCTGTTAAACAAATCTATAGAATTTATTTCACTCTAGATAGTTTTATGGCTCAAAATACCTTGAAAAACATGACCGCCTTTCCACAGAGCTGACTTGCTGACTTTTAGCTAGTGATGTTACATTTTTGTTTAAGTTTAAAGCCATACTGCGCAACATTATATTTTAAAGCTGCAAGATGAATCGCAACTAAATTAAAATTTCAGTTTTCATTGAAAGTAAATAGAATTACAGTGGTTGCAATTTATTAACATGACATTGTCCACAAACACTTGTCTTATTCTCCATAAAACAGCCAACTCTGAAGTAGAGCAATTGAGAGGTTTGGAGCAGAAGCCAGACAGGAAAATAATTAGTTTTTTGTTTCTGTGTTAAATGGCAGATATTAGAAGTCTGTTTAGTTTATGTTCCAGAAATCATTACCAAAAGCCATTTGAATTTTGTCAAAATCTATCCAAATGAAGGGAAAATGTGATTAATTTTTCCCTAAATCGTCCAGTCTTAAAGTTTAGATCCATCCAAACATATTTTCAAATATAGACAAATTCAAAACTTATACTTTGAACGAGGGCTGTTTTAGAGAATTAAAAATGTAGTCAAAATAGTCCAAAGTTTATATTAGTCATTTAATTCTTTATTTAGATTATAAGGATTTACCTGGAAGAGCAACCTAAATGAGTGAATAAGCTCAAGATTTGAGACTGAATCTTTGATCTCATCCATTTCTCTATATAATACAGTTTTCTATTTATTTTGCGCAAAGACACTGTTCATTTTGGTTGTAGAGATGTGTTGTTATTATTTAATGAAAATTAACGAAATCCTCGTTCTAATCCTAACCAAGCCCCAGCCCTAAACTTACCCATTTTAATAATCTTGAAACCCTGACTTTTTTGAGTTTGTATTTTATTTTATTTTTTTCTTCATCAATACCACTGCTTAAGTTTTGTCTGTGAGAAACTTTTTGTTCCCCCCAAAACACTGTTCTCAGAGATGATTGATCTGTGTTTTTAACTCCATAAATTTTCTGCAGCATTAGCATATCAGGAAAGATGGATTTGTTTGAGTTCCCTGTGTAATTTCCTTTGCAGTCTGTAGATAGAGCTCAAACTTAATGTTTGATGGGGAAACACATGACTTTCAGCATTGTTTTTATTGGTTCTTCTGATGCATGAGACTGATGCATCAGGTTTGATTGACAGGAACAACATAATAATTGTCCTTTAACTAAAACTTGTGTGTATTTTACTGTGCTTTTTCATTTTGTGCAGTATATACTCTGTAACATATAACCTAAGCCTATATGCGCTCATTTATCTGTAGTTTTATACATCGTTGATACTTGGTTGTGTACTCCACGATTATGTTTGTTTTGTTTTTGAGATTAGCCTTGTTTATGTTTCTTTGCAGTTTTATTTATCGGCCTAAACATGTTGTTAGTTTGTCATTCTAGCTCTTGTCATATACAAATGTACAAACATGTTGAGAAAACAAGGAACAAACCCACTTTCCTCCTGCATCTTTCTTCTCTCACGCTCTCCCTCTCTCAGCCCTCCTCCACCGTGTGCAGAGTCACCACTTCTGAGGTCGCAGCAGTGACGTTAGCATGCGTAGCTTTATTAGCCTGCGGTTGTCGCCCAGCTAACACTTGTTGTCACTGCTCTGGGGTGTTTCCTGCAGCTGAACCTCTTAAAACCTGCCGCTTTGTGCGGGGCCTTCATGTGGTGCCCTCTTTACTGTTATTAAAGCCACAAACAGCAGGAGATGCGGAGCGCTTGTGTGTGTACGCGCTTCTTCCACAAATGCTTTGCTTGCCGGCTTCAGGGTGTTCATTAACGCAATTTCTCCAGCGAGCTTACTAAGCACAAAGAGGCGCATTTAAAACACTCGGTCAACATCACACAGACGTTACTGCACTCCATAAATTAAAAGTGAGAAGGGAGGTTTAGGGCACACCTGTCATCTTTCACTCTGGAGCCTGGTATTAAACTGCGTTCATTTCAAAACTGTGGTTACTAAGTGCTAGTTGTTGGTGGTGAGGGATTTTTTCACACACAGACTATTCAGACAGCCTAATGTTAATCCAATAGAGATTTAAGGCACTACAGGAAAAACGAAATGAAACGTAGTTCGATAGATTACTCACAAACTAAAAAAGAGTCAAATCTCCTCTGTAAAAAATAAAATAGCCTAAATATGTCTTTGGTTTTATATTTTTTTAGATTTGGCTGTGCTCATTTGTCATTTTAGTAATCGATTAGTTGGGTGATTTTTCTTTCAATTAATTGATTAGTTGTTTAGAACGCAAAAATGACTTTTGAGCTGAAATAATGTAAAAAATCAGACACTAATCAATACTAAAACTTGTATTTAAACTAGATACTCATTTCATGCTCTTCTAAACTGCAAAGTTGTGTATTTTCAGATAAGTTTTAGAATAATCCTGAGCTTTAGTTTAAAACCAAGATGTTTTATTAAGAAAGTATTTGTAATTTGTTGAAAATCTCAGTCTATTATAAAAAAAAATGGTATTAAAGGTGGGGTGTTTGACTTTTTTTTTTGCTGTGAATTAATACACTTTGTCTTTTCTACCAAAAAGTCTATTGCATAAGCAGCAGATTGTGACAAAATCAGATCACTGTGCTCTGTCTGAACCAAAATAAAAGGCATTATATTTCTCTAAATAAATACAGCGCTCTGATTGACTGGGCTTGAGTGGTCAACTTCATCTGTGAAAATATGTCTCTGAGGTTTAATTGCAGACAAAAAATAATGTATGTGCATATTGCTTAGTGCTGAAGGTTTGGACTGCTTCAAGTTTTGTGGTGTGAAAGGGAGCTACCCCAGCTTTAAAAGAGCATTTTTAATTAACGTTGTAGTATCGTATTTAGGATCAAGATGTGAGACTGCTCCTTAGTATTAACATTTACAACATTAGGTTCAGAAAAACTAGTTTTACACCAAAAACTCTAAATTTATACAATTTTTATGTCATTTCTGTTAAACATGAAACTTTTCCAAAGCTTATGAGTTTTGAACACGTTAATGATTATTTGATTACTAAATTAGTTGGCGATTATTTCAATAATCGATTAGCTGTGATTACTTGATTAACTTGTTGCAGCCCTAGTTTTAACATTAAGCTCTAATTCCCTTTGAAAACATTACCGGTACATAGCCTGATGAAAAACATATTTTGTTGATCTTGTGACATTACATCTTGTCTCATCATTTTGACAATTTTTTGTCAACGTTTCCATGTTTTTCACTTAATAAACATGTTATAACTTACTTGTATAACTTACAGTAATCAGCAACTCGGCTTTAGTGATCAAGCAGCTTATCTGCTTGTTTTTCATTGTATCTTCTACTTCACTTTAAACATTAAAACTGCACAACACTACTGCTTTAATCATAATTTCTTTTGGCAGGATTTTTAATGACAACTTTCAGAATATTATTCGTCTTTTATCTGTATTTTAGCCCGCAAAATAATTTACAGTTTAACATGAATCGATCTCGCATTTTTCTGGCCTTAATTCAAATAGGCAGAAGCAGAAAGGAGCTGCTATGTTGTGAGCTTTCTGAAGTTTTGCAAATACTTTCTTTTACACCCTTCTTGTGCTTTTTGTATATATTGTTGCTTTTGCATAAACTGGTGAGCCATTGTATTATTTAGTCATCATTTTTGGTAAGATAAATCATTCTAACATAGAGATACTGAAATAATTTGTCCTTCTGGTTAAGTTTAGGTTGCTGTTAAGGTTGTTACGTTTAATTCATAATGTGTTTGATGGTGTTATAGAATTAATTATGACTATACAACAACTGCATTTTACTCTGTCTTTGATCAAAGCTAAAAATGTCGCACTGATCACCTCAACTGTTATTGGTGCTATGTTTTTCTTGTCCTTAAACAAACTGTTATTCTAAGCCGTAAACTTTGAAGCGTGCACGCATGTTCTCCATCCATCAGCAGAGATGTTCTACTGTCAAACATTATCTTCAAGGTGCTCCATGCGCACCGTGTTCCTCCGTCAAGGGCTTAAATCCGGAGATAACTGCCTCTATATCTTCCTGTTTTTCAGCATGGCCGTGAAATCCGTGAGCCAGCTCTTTATCGGGCGTAGATAAAAACATACATGATTGACCGTTAAGTTTGTGCATTTTAACTGCGTTGGGTTGAAGTTTTACTGTGTTCTCTGATTGTTATAAAGGACTTGTTCTCTCGAGTCATGCAGCAGAGGTTGTTTACTGACAGAATAGATATAGATTGATGTGGTTAACACTGTCAGGATGTGAAGCTATAGCTCATCGAGGCTGCAATAGTCAAATTTTCTCTTGTGCAGCTTAGACTTGTAGATCTGTGATATTAAGTCTTTGAAATCATCTCAAAGTTGTTGCTTCTGTTTATTATATGCACTTTCAATTAGGATTTTATAGCTCATATTATTCAGTCTTGATTTTTTATTCAGTTTTGTTCAACCTTTTCAAAAAAAAAAACAAAAAACAAAAAACAAAAAAAAATGCTTTTAGTAATGATTTAAGTAATGATTTCTGCTCTAAACCTTGTTTTTACTTGCCTGGGAAGACTGGGTCTGGTCACCACGTTTCAGATAATCTCCACAATGTACCGGCCAATCAAATTAGTTTATTTGCATGATGCACATTTTATTTTATTACTTTTATTTAACCAGAAAGTCCTATTGAGATTCGGAATCTCTTTTGCAAGACAGACCCGGCCAAGGTAGCAACCAACACCATCAAAATAACAGTACCAGTATATAAATCCAGACAATATTACATTAAATTACATACAAAACAACTCTTAAGAAAAACATACACTTGCTACGGTAGTCCTGACCAAGCCTAGCAACAACATCTGGAGATGGGTCCCCGAGCGCTGCACTGTGGCGATCACTGCTCCTGAGGAGAGGCTCCAGAGGCATTGAAGGATGGGTCAAATGCAGAGGACAAATTTCCCTACGGGGACAATAAAGTGTACCTTAACCTTAACCTTACACGATTCTCAACCAAACACAGAAGCTGATTGGTCGTCTGTCTTTTAGAACACAATCTAACTTCACTCACCTCACATTATTTGTTTCGCTTCGCTTAACAATTCTGCAGAAATCCGCTATATTTGTAAGTTCCACATTTTCTCTTATTTATATCAGTGGCTGTGTAGATCACAAACTCTGTGGTTGTATAATACAAACATTAATACAATAATAGTCATAGTGTTTGAAGAAACAAAGTGTGAACTTGTGCAAGACCTGAGTGAATGTGCTTTATTATGTTGTGTTAACGACTCTAATATGGACAGTAGACATGACTATTTCAAATGTTGATGAAAATACTGTTCTGACTCACAAACAACATTGTTTTAAACATATTTTATTATGGTTTATCTTGTGTCTTAAGGTGAAAAAAATTATAGATTAACAAAATCAAACAAAATTGAAAGTCGTAGTTGCAAAATCGAAGTGAATCGTCCCATCCCTATAGCAAATTGTTAATTTAATATGCCTCACTATCACATTTCATGATCTTTTTGGGGTAGTTACATGTTGTCCCTGTGTGGGTTCTCTGTGGGTACTCCTAACCTGGCTCACGCCAAATGGATGTGTTTAACTCCTATCTGAGTTCTCACTATATCCACCTGGAACTTAGCTGAAAGAGTTTGAGAAAAGGTGGGGCGTTTAGTGAAATACTTCGAGCTGATTGGGTGACCTTATTTGTGCTTAGCCAATCACAGCAACAACTCGTACTGGTGTATCCAATGTCCGCAGAGGAATAGAACAAGTACTCGTCACACATACTGCTCTTCTTTTCAAAAAGAAATTACTCCATATTTCTGCTAAAACCGCATCAAAAGCAGCAGACAACACATCCACGGAAGCCACCATCTTTGTTTAGCTTGAATTAGACTCGGCGGCAGCGCCGGAGGGCTAACAGCCCGTGTTAGCCCGCCCTGCTGCAATGTGATTGGGCCTCAAAACCACGCTGCTGTGATGTTTGAGTGGGCCGAAACACCTCCGTTTTTGACTCTCAAACCAATCGGGCGGCTGGAAGGCCAGATGGTTTATTTCGTGTTTGTGAATTCACAAATATCGCAAGATAAACCATCTGGCCAGGTTAGGGTACTCCAGCTTCCTATCAAAAACATACAGTTTATGTTACTTTGCAACATTGTATATTTTCCATTGAATGAATGAGAGAGTGAATGATTGTGTCTGTCTCTATGTATTAATCCTGCTATGAGTTGACCACTGCCCCCCCATGTTCCCCCGCCTTAGGCCCAAAGTCACTGTGGTACTCTTCAGCACCCACGACCCCAAACGGGAGCAAGCGATAAAAAATGAACCATTAGAAGCTCAGAATCTCTTCTCACTCAATGTCTTTATCCCAAACTAAACATTGTCCTTTGCTGAAACTTTAAGGCCAATATCCTCTCTGTTTAAGACCGTAGCCAACAACATTATGCCTGCCGATAACAGTGGGAGTATGCCTTTATAAGCCTATGTTGCTTTCATTCACGATGCATTGATCAAAGTTGGAAAAAGCCTCCTAAGAGATTAAACAAAAGGAAAAGCATGAGCAGCGATGTTTACACGGCGGGCAGGGACAGTGCATGTGAGTGGAGCGGCTGACAGAGTGCTGGACCTCTCTCTCTCCACTGATATGTGTATTTAAGCGTCCAGTATACACACGGATTACCTTGTGCAAACACAGGACATTTGCTTTGAATAGGCAACACAGATACTCACAGCTAATGTTTTCCTTATCAGGGACTACTCCGGCCAATCTCGCACTATAGGCAAGTCTGCGGCGTTCATTTATCACGGGACATGCTCTGCTATTGTGCCTGAGTGCGTGCGCATGCTTTTATTACAATGGGTCTAAACTATGCGTGACCCTTTCTCATTTCCTACCATTTAAGTCGTGTTTTTTGGGAGCGCACAGCGGTGGTTGTCCGAACGTGCAGAGGCGCTGCTGCTGCTGCTGCGAGGGTGGAGGTCACGTCCAGAGAGGCATGGACTGGTACCAAATATTTAGGCTGCGATTCCCTCGGCCAAAAATATCTCAGTAAACAGCCGTTATCAGTGTTTGTACAGAAATATTCAGGCAGAAAGTAGTGATTTTTGGATTGTAGTAAGAAAAGTCCAACATCAGTGCATGACGTGATTTGTAGAAAGAAATCCACGAAAGCTGAAATAGTTTGAGACTAAAACTAAATATTTTTGTTTCATGATTTTAAAAAGCTCCTGCTCATTTTTGATCCAAGCTACAGTCATTGCTTTAGCCCCATTTAAACTTTTACCATTCAATTCACAAAAAAAATGAAGTCTTTCTGTTACAATTGCAACTAAGCAAAAGATACAATGAAATAATCGAAGCAAGACAGTCTTGTGAATAGAATATAGGGGAGAATTGTACAATAAACCAGTTCAATTGAAGGTAAAAAACTGAACTTTAAAACTACTTAATGTCATCACAATGTGGAATGGGACATTTTCAACTTTGGAGATGTAAAAACAGGATTATATAAACATTTTTACAGAAACAACTTCGAGTAATATAGGACTTTTAATCAAAACAAAAACATGTGGAAATCAAAGGTTTAATTCCCAGTGTGATTCAGGGGATAGGGGAGCCATAATGAGAACCCATGACTTTAGTTTCTTCTAATGATTTTTTCTGGTAATTACTGGAAGCAAAAGAGAAGTCATGAGTCTCAGAAAGAGAGTCAGACTACATCATCCTCACATTAAAACACTATATTATTTGACGCTATTATGTGACATAGACTGAACAAAACAAGCAGCGTTTCACCTGAATAAAAATATATTAACATTTTTAAAATCAGATGGGGCCTTTAATTTCTTTTAACAAGCATACTAGTTAGTAGCAGTGGTGGCTGGTGGTATATATTTTGGAAGATGCGCAAAGAAAGGACGGAGTTTTACACACAGCTCCACGGCCCCATCAGCACCATATGCAAATAACATCAACAAGAGCACATAGAAACATAAACCCACACCTACACCATCACAAGAGTGTTTTTGTGTTACCCACACGCTCGTTTTTACACGACTTACTTAGCAGTAGAGCTTTAGCTGTTCAGATGTCTCCAAACGTGAAGCTAAAAAGCAAATACCTTTTCTCTTCTTGCTCTTGTTTGTTTTCTCTCCAAAAGTGAAATGAAACTGATCCAGATTCACATCAAAATGGGTCAACAGCTCTAGAAGTTAAGACAAAAAAGTAATATGCTAATGCTATGTCGCTCTGCTGAATCCTGCTTGTTTGGTCACATGCTGAAATGTGATTGGTCAATCACAAAAGAAATATATAAATATACTTTGTTTTTAAGACTAAATTAGTACTTGTACAGCAGTAATAATAACTCATAATTCATTCTCAGTGTTGACTGACCGTTAAAAGTAAAATGCTGTCACTGAAAGTAAACGTACAGTGGTTTTGATTGGGTAACATGTTGAACCATGACAGGTGGCAGGAGTAGGCTTCTTCAAGAACACCTAAACTTTGGAGATGCTGCTTCCTGTGAACTGGGAGCAAAATTATAGCTGCGATTTGAAATAAAGAGAAAAGGGACGAGAGCTTCTGTAAGTCTCACGATAACATGACCTCCTCCAAAACCTTCTTAAGTGGGCGCATATACCTAGCGCTCCAAAACTACAAAGACACTCAATGCACTAACACAGGATGATATTGGATTATATGTTGATTTTTCAGAGTCAGATCAAGGAGTGGGGTGCACTTGCGTCCCCTTATTACCAGCCGCCACTGGTTAGTATGGGTGGGTCAGTATATTATTTTGCATGACACAGTTTTGTTGCATTGTAATGCATCGTAGCTGAAACCTGTATCAACACTGCAACTGTTCATAAAGCATCACCACCAAAAATGATTGATAGAAAAGAAAAGAAAAGCTTTGCATTACAACCAGCCATGAATTTGATTTAAAGTTTAAATACATTTTAGTAAGTTAGTGTCTCCTTCCATGAAAATGTTTTGCTGTTATAAAGTAGGCCTATGTTTAACAGTGTAATTCTGTTCAGTAGGTCACCTGCTTAAGTTGCAACTGATGCTGATGTTTTTTTCTTAGTAGGGCTTTTGCAATATAAAAAAAAACCAAAACAATCTTTATAAGCTTTGGGCATATTTTGATAACAGTGTTGGGACGATATTTTGTCAGTACAACATAATTGTGCTAATACATGTCTTCAAATTTTATTCCTTGAAGTTTAATTATTAGACAGATGTGAATTGGGAATGAAACCCATAAGTGCAGCACAGTCTGAGGACCACATCTTTGACCACGACTGTCAGGAAATGTTTAAGTCTTTTGTAGATGGATTACAAAAATATCATCTGATCATATCAAAACACATCAGGATAGTATTTCTTTATTCACTGCAGTTTCTTTTGTTATCACTTGTGCTTTTCTTTGTCTCCATAAAGACATTCCCGGTTGCCGTGGGTTACCGCAGACCTAATTCCTCTGACTCTGGTGTCGCTCTGGTGGGCCTGGTGTCCTCTGTGCCTTTTGGAGTCGAAATAAGACATGTGTTGGTCAGATGGAGAGTGTCCGCTCACACGACAGAGCAAAACTGAAGCTGTTGTGAACGCAAGCATCAACAGTTCGTTTTTGTGTTTAGTAACATGAGATCGAGCTGAGAAGTCACACACAGTTGATTTTTACTTGACGTCAGTGTTGGGAATGGCTGTCACAATATTCACTGTATCAAGTTTTTGTTCGATGAATGATTTCTGGGACAGTACTGTGTATTTAAATTTCAATATTGGTTGTGAATTCTGTGCATTTTCTTTGCAACAGTGAGATTTTTCCTCCTTTTTGAGCCGTAGAAGTTGAAATAAGTGTTGCTGATTATTGGTTTTATGGTGTTGCAGCTGATGACACATTATTAGGCCTGGGCCCTATTGACATAAAATGAATAACTCCGTTATTTTCTCATATCTCGATAACGATATTTAGACAATAATGTCAATCAATAGTAACGTGTTAAAACATGCTTAAACGTTTTTTTTGGTTTTGTTTAGACTGTGTTGTAGATTATGATTTTGTAAGTTCAGATGTGGTCAAAGGTAGCATGGGACGATATAAAAATTTGCACTCATGATTATTGTGACCAAAATAATTGTGATTAACTGTGTCTAAGTACAATCAATAATGATTCAAAGTGAACAAATGTTTACAATGTTAAGCAAAAATCTTCTAACTTTGTCTAGAGTCATTAATTCACTTTAACACATGAACTTCTCTTTGTTTAACCATAATACAGCTTCTTACTGGGTTCACAGTCAGATTTTAGATGCTCTAATGAAGTCACACACAGGCATGAACCTGCTGCTATAATTGCGATTATCGTCACGTATGATTATTACCATTATAAAAAAATGCCACAATTATTTAATTGGGCTTTAATTATCGCGTTAGCGATAATATCGTATATTGTCCATCCTAGTCAAACAGACAGTTTTAAGTGTTTCAGGCATTTTCAATCTGATAATTTCTTTTAGACTTGACTAAACTAGAGTCCAAGTTGCCAAATAAAGAAGTCAAATAAACATTTTCATGTTTATTTGGCTTCTTTTTTTAATCTAAACGATATACTCTGTATTCAATAAAAAAAAAAATCTTAACTCAAGTTTTTATGATAATATTATTGCTCAGCTTTACATATTATGCAAAATGTTTAATCCTGTTCTAAATAGGGATGTCACAGTTTGGAAATCTTACAATACAATATTTAGCAGAAGGCCAGGATATTGAGATTTTGTTCACAATTATAAACGTTGAAGTCATATTTTCCAGTCATTCTTCTTCTTCTTTTTTTTTTTATCTCTCAGTGATTTCTTTTCTTAGGTGCAAATTCATGGCTTCAGACTAAACTGCTCTCTCACCATACAGACTATGAGGTTTTGTTTATTCAAATATTTAGAATTTTATGATTTTTTGCATAAAATGTGTGTTAAAGTTTTGAACCCAGAACTATTTTTGATGTAAGTCTTGCTGTTTAATGTTGCCAGGTGATGACGACGATACATTGTGACAGTTTGGTATTGCAATATCACAATATTATCAATATTGTTACATCCCTAGTTCTAAAATTTCTTCATTATCAAAAACACTGCCAAAGTTTTGTCTGACATTTTTTCCGTTCTCCTCTGAGCCTATAAAACACTGTTGTAAATTAATCTGATCTGTGAGATCTATTTTTAAGTTTGTAAACCACACAAACTTCCTTTGAGCATGTCAGACAAGATCATTTGATTATTTTACTTTTGTCATTTTCTCTAGAGCCAGCTGGAGCACAAATTCCTGACGTGGGAAACGGTTGTGTGCGTTACTACATTGTTCTTTTTTGTTATGCTAAATACATAAGCATTAACTCTGACAAAAAAATCTATTTGAAGTTTCTTAACACAATGTACATTGATTCATTCATTGCAGTCTTTTTGATTTGTTTTTCTTAGTTTTCAGCATTTGAAACTTGTATTTAATTTAATTTTATGATTAATTGTACATAACAAATACATATGAGACAGTGTAAAATAAAAAAGTAAAGAAGAAGAGGAGAAAAAGAAAAAGAAAACAAGTAAATAAACCAATAAAAGAAAAGCATTACTAGCAGTGACAAAGCAGTGAAAAAGTGACTAACTTCTCAATATCCCATTAACTGTTGTAATTGTGATAATAAATTGACTCCAGTTGAAGATAATATAACATAAATCTGGCCTGCGTCCTGACTCTTGCAGTCCAAGTACCAAAGAATCCCATCTCTGACTGATCCCACGTGCTTCGTCCTAAATCAGTTCAGCAGATGTTTGTTCACATAAAATTTTTGAGTTATAAGTCTACCGTTCACTCAAGAATTTGTCCTTTAAAAATATTTTATTTTTCCACTTTACGTTGCGGAAATAGCGTGCTCTTAAAGTAGTTTTTTGGAGACATTGCCAGTCTGGTGAGGGTGGGGGTGGTCCTGCCCTGGTCCTGGTCCAGCAGTGACCTGGAGATAAAAGCAAGAGGAAGGGAGAGGAGCATACTTCAAATTGTACTGCACACTGTGTTCACCAGCCTTACCCATGAAAACTGCAGCTACCAGGACAAAAACTAGTTTAGGTAAATATTCTTGCATCAAAAAGAGATTTGAGATCGATGGTTTAGAGCTGTGTATTCTTTTATATGACTAAAGTTCTGGCTAAAATATAACATTTTAATAAACACTTTGAGTTTGTCTTTTTGTTGATTAAATATGTGATGTGGAAAATCATGAATGCAATAATGCAATTTGATTTGTGGTTTTGTTCAGAGTTTATATTTTAAACAGTGAGACAAATATAATGAAAACATGTATTTAAAAACTTAAACTTTTCTTTTCCTATTCCTATATTCATATATTTCCTATATTTTCAATGCTATTATTTGTATTTTAAACACACTCAAATAAATGTAACCCCTGGTTTTATGAAGCAGTGCTATACAATGGCAGCAAGAACATGAATAGAGCCAAATGCATGAGCTAAACTACATTATTAGTGTATTATTTTATTTTTTTCCATGTCAAAATCTCTTGTCTTAATATATTGACCTCTAGTGAATTTGCATGAACATTCTCCTAACAGTCCTGCAGCTGGACTGGTTCATATTGTTTGCATAAAGAGTAATACTGAAGCCTGAGGGCGAGACAGCGGGTAAATGACACATCTATTGATGTTTGACTTTGGACGGAAACAAAACTGCACAAATCTATGGATTATTGAAATAATCTGTTTGACAATTGTCAGTGCTCCAGGGCAAAAAAAAAAAAAACATACAGTATGTTAACTGGTTTAGTATCTTATTTCTGTTCACATTGACCAGATGAAGTAACTTTTACTTTTTAATTGTGTCAATACTTAATCATTTTCAGCGGATTGTGAAGCAGAACATAAATAATGAGATTCCAGTCACTGACAAAATAAACATCAAGATACATAAATATACTATAAAAGGATTATCCAAAAGTCACAATATTCCCACAAATATCAAGTTGTTTGCGTATATGCATTGTAACTGCTAAATAAACAGAGGAAACAAAACCCTATGTCTTGGCTCCACTTCAGTGCAAACAACATGATACTGGTAATTAGTTGCTTAGTCATTACTTTTTTTATGGGAAACTGTCAGAATTAGAAACTTTTTTTTGTTTGTTTTCTTTTCATTTTTTGTTTTCCATAAGTTTGTTTTTTCAGTGTGTCCTAAAAGTTTTGTTACTGAATTAAGCCCTCCTCATCATTTATTGCCGACATCCTTCAAGATTTAACTTTAATCTTAAATTAATAATGAGAGTAATGTGTCTTAAATTAATGCAACGATTTGTTTGAAACTTAAAGAAGAATTAATTTTCAGGCTAATGTGGATGCATATTCTGTATTTGTCTCTTCAATAAATATAGAAAATCAATTACAGAGACTATTATTTGGTAGTATGTCAAAGATTAGTAAGGTTAATTTAAGCTACAACCTTTTGAGGATAACCATGATGCCAATGTGGCTCTTGCAGTTTAAAAGTACTTTGTAACTTCAGATACTGTTTTCTAAAAATGTATTTTCCTACATGAAGTTTATCCATGTCAGCCTCTAAAGCAGCTCCTACTCACACAAAGCTTTACAGTATTTTTTAATTATTTGAATCAGTAAACGGCACTAAAGGCTCCTTTTATGTCTCTTCAAATCACAATAATTACTGTACTGTGGCATTAACTTTGTGACAATGAGATTTGGATATTCCTATGTTATGTCTCCATAAAACATACAAGGACAGAGTTATGAGTGTCTGTGACAATGACCCAATACAAATGGAGATAATTCAGATGTAAACTGAGTTAACAAACACAAACCTTATCTTTACTGGATAATTTCAAACTCCTTCCTTTTATCTATTCAAACAATCCTCTAAAATGAATGTGGGAAACGCTTTATCTTTTATGTGTCAGCCCACAGAGCCACTTTCCATTGTATGATGACCCGCCTAAGGCCTTGGCTACTTCACACAAGCTCCGCCCTCTCGCAAAATAAAGGTGTCTCGCAGCCAGACACAGCGCTGAGATAAGTTAGCAGGCCTTGTTGTCTGCATAAATCCTGCTGCAGCCCTAAAGTCTCGCAGCATTTTCTCATGATCTTACACAATCCCTGAAGAGGCGACTGCTGCCCCAGAACCGTCCTGCGCATGCGCTTTGGCCCCGTCTCGTGATCTTTGGGGCGATGATCTCAGCGCTGGCCTCATGTCCTCTGTGAATGAGCAAAACTGCTGTAACGCCGCTGTTTATGGAGGCCCCGTTCTCTCTGAGGGGAGAACCAAAGTTAAATAAATAGTCACTCCATCCTGTCTGCATTAAGGGCCTGCACACATGGCTTTGACGTCAGAGTGACATTAAACAGGGTGGAGCGGCCGGCACCACTGACAGGAGCGCACACACTTCCCCTCAAACCCCTGTCTCACTTTTGCATCTATTTACACGTTCTGTTATACGAGCACTCTGCAACTTAGCATATCTGAATAGAGATACGTATATAGTCATTTTTAATCAGAAATGATCAGTTTTTGATCTGTAAAATATGGTTTGGAGCAGTTAGTTAGCAGTAAGTGGGCTAAAAAGTGCTGCTACTGTTCAAAATGAAGGTCCAATATAGTCTTGATACTGATAAAACGTGGGGTGAACGTACTGGCTGCTCACAGAAGTGCCGGTACTCAAATTGGGCCTTTTCAGAAGAGGTGGAACCTGTGTATCCCTGCTCACTTAAAGCACTGGTTCCCAAAATGGGGGTTGGGATCCCTCGGGAAGTCGCAAAGCAAAATCTGGGGGTTGCGAGATAATTTCAATATGTAATGTTACACTTTGACTTGGTTTGTAATCTCTTATTTTTAATATTTTAGCATCAGGTTTGACTACATTTCAGCTCGATTTAAATGATTTTCCAACTTGAAATTTCTAAAGACATCGATTTTATTTTCTGTGGGGGTCGCGATTTGGTTACATTGTTGTTTTGAAAAGTTTAGGAACCATGACTTAAAGCTGGTTTTGAGGAAGAAATATGGTTGTCTTTTGTGTTCAAAAGATCAAAAGTCAACATTTTTCCATACGTGAGATTCACTGATATGTTTGCCGTAAGAGATTTAGAAAAATTCTGTCATTAAGAGTTTAATGGCATTTCACTGGCAAACCAGCTTTATGTCTGTACAGATCCATAAAACGGTTGTATTTAACCCAAACAAAACGTGTGAAACTTAAATATTGGCCAAAAAGCTGTAATAATTTTGTGGTTAATAAAGTTTCAGAAACAGATTTTAAATGAAATTGTAATTTTATGATTACTTTTCAAATTCCTTTGTGGAAAATCTGCCCTTTTTTTAGGAACTAAACAGTCACCATTTTTTTTATATTACCGTAATATATTCTGAGCTGCTGCTGCTCATCTTCCCAGTGACAGCAGAAGGAAAGTAGCAATTGTCTCTCCTTTTATTATGAATGATTTTTGTACATGGTCCCAGACAAATAAAGACTAAGCTAAGCTAATCTTGTGCTACATTTATCCATTGTGTCAACTTTATCACACATGTTATCTGGGCTAAAACAGACTGCAGCATTATTACAATAAATCAATAAAATTTTTATTTTAGAGTACAGAAACCTTTACAGCAGTAACATATTTTTCTCAATTATCAATGCATTTTACACCTCACAATTTGTTTAGAAGCACTCTTCACAACTTTCAGAAGCCAGTGTGTGTGAGCTGTGTCATGATTAAAACATAAACAAGTGAACTTCCTGGATATTCGGAGTTAAAACTGCTCCTTTATTAGACTTAGATGGGACACATTTTCACCTGAATAAATAATTTGTTAGGAGGCTTTATCTGTATTAGTAGACATTTAATTTAAAGCTGTTTTATTTTTAAATTTTGATACAATGCCTTTAATAATACATTTTATTTGTACAAATGGTAATACTACTCTACAGCCTTTCACCATATTTTGATCTTTATTTGTTTGATGTATTTTACAAAAGGTTTATTTATTGAATAGGAATAATTCTTTGACAAATCAACAATAAAAATAATTGTTAGTTGCAGCCATAATTATCTGTCAAACAAATTATACCCTTATAGTTTTACAGTTTTTAACTACAAATAACTTCAGACTAGTGTGACTGATCTGATCAAACGCCTGTAAGTGAAAAGATAAACATCATTATTTTCAAAGTAGAGAAACTAAGTTCTATTTTGTATTAAAATTATTTCATATTATCATAAAGCTTTTGTCACTTTTACTTTTATTTGAATTATTACTCAAGTCATTATTACTCAACTCTGAGAAGTACAAGTCATTCAAAAGGTTACTGTAACTTGACTATTATCCCTGTCTGGTTTTTGATGTCCTTAGTTGACCTGATTGTCTAAGGCGTCGATATGATTTCATGACATCCGAGCGTGCGTTTGGTCCAGCCCTCTTCTGTGGCTGAGCTGTGTTTTTGGCGATGTCGGTGCTCAGAGCTCGCATTGTCCTTTGATGATCGTTGTGTTTTGGAGCCTGTCTGTGTGTGCCCTGCAGCCCCTGAACTGGTCTGTCAACATTCCTGTCAACATCTACAGCAAGAGAGCGCCGCGAACGCAGGAACTGACAAAAACCAACACGGCTCTGCGCATTGCACCCACAGCAGTTATGAGCCCAGCTTGAGACGTTTAGGAAAGTTTTGAGTTATTATTATTAGCATTAGTAGCATTCATTGTTTATAGAAATGAGCCGCTTAGGATTTTTTGAGGTGATATGTGGCTTGCTGCTGTGATCAATGTTTGAGACTAGTGTTGTTACCATTCTAACATTTTAAACTGGATTTTATTTAAGCAAAGACAATGCAAAGCTTAGCCATGACTGCACCCCTTCTACGCTTTCTCGGTGTAAGCAGTTTTTAGTACAATGCCATCTCACGTACGCTGTGCTACTACACAGAACTTGGTTAAACACAACCAAACTCAATGATGTCATTCTTTTATGCTGCCATTGCATCTGTGTCGAGCTTGCCCCATGTTGTTTGCATCAATGTCTTTACCAAAAAAAAAATCAATTGAGACTGAATCTGGTCTTTAACCACATGCACTGTGTAGAGTGTTGCTGTAGTCCTTTTAGCTGATTAATCGATTAACCGTTCGATGAACTCTTGGGCGACCGAATTTTGCATTAGTCGTGACATGAGACTTAATTTAGCTTTGGGAGATTTGGGATGAAATAATTGATCTAATCCAACTTTCTTGATATTTATAAACTGCTTCCTATGCATTTTCCACATAAGTTGTTATTTTTGCAGGAACGCTATTACATTATTAAGATTTTCATGCACAAATTGGGTCAAGTAACTACTCAAATAAACAATAATGTTTTTTAGATTCAGAACATTTGCTACGCCCAATTGTTGGTCGATTAATCGATCAGTGGGACATGTCTTTGGTCGACCAAGAAATTCTTTGATCGACTACAGCTCTAGGTCAGAGATCTTGGAAAAAATATAATCACTATTTTCTCCCTCATATTTTCAGTTAAATTTTGCTTCCCACCATATTAGTGCCTGAATTTTTTGATTATTGGCCAGCCTTGTGTCATTTGTTATTGTATGTAAGCTTGCATTTGTATTTATTTTTCTGGAGCACTTGTTTGGATTTCTGATTACAGCTGCAGGACTCAAAACCTTAACCTTGTGTATAATTCATCCTACTCCTTTTGAAAAGCACATTGGCAATTTTTTTTTTAATCTGTAAATTTAGTGATTGAGTTAATTGTCTACTAATTTAGTAATCAAATAATCGCCCAATTGGGCAGCAAGGACATTACTAGAAACAACACATTCTTAAATAAGTCAGTGTTACTAGTAAACACAAGATTGATCTTGATTTGAGGAAATGTGACTAAAGTGGAGTGAATCTGAAAATTCTAAAAAAAGAATTTGCCACTAGAACTCTATAATTATGTGATTATTTCAAGTACAGTAGCTATTCTTGCTGTTTTCAAATGAGAAAATGCTTGTCCTTCTCGAACTTAATTCAGTCAGTTACAAACTCATGGTCTAATTTAATTTCAGGCTTTGTCTGAATCAATATTTGTAAAAATCTTGTCATGTGACTTGTGTTCTAAACAGTGAATCGATCAATCTGTTCGCAAAATGATTGTTAGTTGCAGCCTCATCCATTTTGAAAATCACTCAGTGTGATATTTTATTGTTTTCATGTGTTAAATTAACAGGTTTAAGGACTGGAGATGTTATTGGACAGTTGTTTTGTTGTTTGTTCCTGTGATAATCTGCTGCTTTATTTGTGACCAATTACTGTTTGTTTGATTTTCTAGGGCTGTAGTCGACAAAAGAAATTCTTGGTCGACTAAAGGCATGTCCTATTGGCCGATTAATTGACTAAAATCTGTCGTGGCAAAAGCCTCTGAAGCTAAAAATTATGTTTTCAACTGGATCATTAATCTGACCAAAACTTTGCGATTTTGTCCCAAATATTTGGCTAATTCAATTCTTTTTGTTATTAATTACAAATCCTATCTAAATAAAATGATAATTCAACTAATAGAAATTTTGGTCGACTAAGACTCCATCGACCTACTAATCGACTAAAGGACCACAGCACTATTATTTTGTATGATTTATTTGCTAAATCAACAATCTTGTGTGGTCCATCAAATTTTGGGCTTCACAAGAACACGTAAATTGAAAATTGACTCTTGACATCCTGCTTTGGTGTGCTTTTGCTGTTGTGTAATATTGTGTTTTTGCTAATAAATGATGATGACATAGTTCATATTTTGACTTCTGTGAAAAGAGGACAGAGGCGTTTGCCACACATAGTTTCCTTCTGGTCTTTAAATAAAATAAGCTACCTTATTCAGACAGGGTTATCATTTTAAGCAGTTTGTTGCATATAATTGTAGTATGTGTATTTGTCGTATACATTCAGATTAAGTACAATAACTGCATATTAAACCCATGAAGAATGTGATTGTGAAACCCCAGTGTCCCATTCAAATATCTGCAGTTTGACGTTTTCCTCTAATAGTATTTCTTGGCCGGTGCCGACAGTGATTCAGAGTCCAGTCCAAAGACATCTGGACATGTTTTCAGTGTTACAAAACACTTCAGAAATGAATGTAGAGCGAATTTGACTAACATACTGTCCATAAGTACACACACACACCACTGACTTCAGCCCTCACATGTGCTCTGCATTAAACATTATCTAACGTTGGGAGAGGTTGAATTGTGCAAAGCGAAAAGCATGACAAAAATCTAATAAATGGACTTCAGACTTGGATGTTAATTGCAATAATACATCTCATCACACGACACAAACCATACGTAGCTAAAGCTGCCGTGGCAAATATTCAAACCATGAAAAAGGAGAAGTAGGTATTTAAAGTTTTTTTAACTCATCTCTCACAAACTTTTTGGCACATCATAAGTCTTCACATAGCTGCTTTTTTTGGCGCAGTTTTAGAGCAGCTTCAGACACAAAAGTATCTGATCAAACAGCTTTGGATCGATCACCATTAAATAGAAATCTTAGATAATATCATAAATGTTATTTTGAAGATGTATGATAATTGAATATCAAGCATGTTTAAAGAAACAAATGCTACTAAAAGACTTCTGTAAATGAAAAGGTGATATTTCTGCACTGTTGTATTAAATGTCTAATGTTGTAATGTTTGAATATAGAATTTGGATTCAAAGTTAAAATTTTAATTGACTCTGTGCGCAGAAGTCAGTTGGCTAATGCTAACTTCCGGTTGGCATGTTTGTTTCCTGTTTAGTTCATTTCTGTGAGGGTTTTACAGCCTCAGAAGAAAAAAAACACTTTTAGATCAGGCAGTGAACAGTGAGTTGTTGATAGTTTTCTCTGAAAACATGTTAAAATCTTTACAAATGAGGAGAATATTTCACCAAAAGAGGGTGTGTTTATAAAAAGCTGTGTTTGTCTGTCAATGCTAACGCTAAAGTCTGACAACAGCTTCTATGCACAGGGTCAATTTTGTTAAAGAGAATACACTAAATTAAATATTAAAAAACTGATATATTAACAATGTAAGCTATTTTAAAGCATGTTTGTACAGCTCTAATCTACAGAATTTACATTTTTTGCGCAAAAAAGGAAATGACAATACTCCAAAAATTGAGGCCTGTGCTAGTTGCAGCCGCTGAAATTGTGATTTTATATTAAGTAACGGTTCAGCCCCTTATAAATAGAGTTTCACTAATTAGTTAGATCCAGATTTCATGGATTGGCGTCCATATCAGATTTGTGCATCACTTCTTACAATACTGAATAGATAAAATGCCAATAGAGGTATTTTTTGTTTATAAACACGGGCGATATGCGTGCACCCCGCCTTTAGAAAGAGCCGCCGCTCATAAACACAAACAGTGGAAACAAGTCAAAAAAGCTCTCTTGTCTGCTAACATCAAGAGTTTATCACTGTGGGAAAACAAAAGTTATGCTGCTAAGTCAACATTCCTGAATGAAATTTGACCCTACGACCCTTACAAGTTTAATTCAGGTGAGTGAAAAAACGACGAGGAAAAAAGCTGTCTCAAGCTTCAGAAGACAGCTGTCTGTCAGACCGGTTCATACCTGAATAAAACGGCTAGCTGTCGTCCCGTTTCGTTGTTTTATTCAAAGAAGTTTCCCCAGCAAACCAGACAGAGAGCGAGTCTGCATAACGCATGCGCAGTAGGGCACAAAGAGTCGTCGACCGAAAATCCCTCTACAATTAGATGAATATATTGTGTAGTGGAGGTTCTGGTTTTGCAATGAACTTTTTTGTGAGTAAACAACATTCACCAATACAGAGAAAAGAATGTTGAGTATCGAGATTTAGCTTTAATAAGTTCATTATGTGGAGTTTAAAATAATATACAGCAAAATTAAACTAGTCTGTTTATTGCTGTAACACTTTTCTGTGAACCTATTTTTGATGTCACAAAACATCTTTCAGTCACTCCTAATTTATCATTGTCAAGACGCATATCTGTGCATGTCGGAGGCCTCTCGTCTCTTGTGTATTAATCAACATGTTTGGCTCAAGTGCTCTCGGCCTGAAGGACCAAATACCTCGCCTCACCCCTGTAGTGCTGCTCTGTGCAGACCACCCCTCCCCACTCTGTTGGTACGGGCCTGCAGTCACATATACGGCGTGACCTCTGCGCTCTGAAGAGGGGCGCTTGTGCCTGGAGCCGCTTCACCCCTCGTGTTCAGGTCACGGATGATCGCGTAGCTCCAATGTACTCCTGTGTGCAAGGAAAGCCCTAGAACATTATGTTAAAGTATGCTCATTTGGTATGCTACATTAAATAAAGTGGCTGAGGGTTATATACTGGCTAATGCTGCGTTGCTCTGTAATTTTACGGTCCCTGCGAGTTTACCATAAGATTATAGCCAAACTTTTGTAATGTTTTCTGCTGTAAAATGTTCCGGAACATTCTTTGGCTTTGTTGTTATAAAGTGATAAATCATATTATAACCTCGTGTGCACTCTGAAGTCTAGCTTGGCTTTAAAATGTTACAAATCTAAATGCAAACATTACATTAGCTCAGTGGTGGAAAGCAGCAAAGCACTAAAGTAAAAGTACTTAAATAACATTTTGAGGTACATTTTCTCATGGCTTAAAGTTACTTTTAGAAAATTGCTATAAAAATAAAGTATATTATTATTATTATTATTATTAAAGTGACACTGTGAGTTTCTGGTGAAAAGTCAAAAGCATAATTCATTTGAATAATATTGTAGAGTATTCTCCATTGACATACATCAATTCATGCGATACTGTTGAATATTATAGCTAAAGGAACAAGATTGTTTATTGAAACCAGCAGGAGAAGGTTGCCAGGGAAATCCAGACGATATACAGTATAAAAAAATATATCCTCAGGTCAACATGCCCCTCTTTTGAATTTCAGCGGACGTCAGTTTCAATTATGATTATTGTTTGTATTGTGTAATCAGGTTACTATTGATTGACTATTGCTCAACTGTTCATAGGCGCTCTTTATTTCCTAAATATAGAAAATGTGTTTTTTTTTACCAATGTAGATTATATTTACAACAGTTTACTTCTGTTCGATCTGTCACATATTTAATTTTATCTCTTCACTCTTTACTTTTAATTGGCACTAATGCTCTGCAGTTTCTCCTAACAAATTGCTTGAATAACCATGATTTAAATTACGATTTAAATAATTGTGATTATTAATTTCATCATAATTGAGCAGCCCTTTGTGATTGACAGAATAATTATCCGGGATGGCCATTGTCTCCTATATGAAAACTATTATGGCTGCTTACAACAACAAAAAATACATTGACATTTATATAAAAAAAAAAAACTAAAAAAAAACATATCACATATCAACTGAAAAAGTTTCTCCAAAATCAATAAGTGAAGTAAAAATCAATTTAATGTGAGGTGAGTGTATTTGGTGTAAATGACAAACGAAGAATCAACTTTGGCGTTTCATGTGTGACATGCAAATAAAGTCATCTGATTGGATGGTACGTTGTGGAGTTGAAATGCAGGAGGGGGGAGAGGTGACCAGACCCAAAAAATAAAAAGTATTTTTCTGTGGGTTTGAAAGCTTCTGAAATTGTGACAACTTGCCTAAATACTGTATTGTGTTAAAAAAAAGAAAATATGTGTCAATTGAATTTAATTATTATAATTTTAAAATTGAGCTGGAATCAAGTCATCGATTTAATAATTAGCTTTTTAATTATGGACGGGTTGATCTGGTTTATGGTTAATATTTTTTAATTACTATTCACGTGAAACTGAAACTGGCACAAAGTTCAATGCACTCTTTGTTAACACAAATTAGCAAAAGTTGAATGATGTTTTCACAATAGCTTCAGTGAACAATATCATCATTCATTAAATATGTGATTCAAGACTTAAGGCTTTTATAGTGTGGAAAGTTTGTAGAGTCAAACAAACTGCAAGAAAAGATGGAAAAAGGAACATTTTTGCACCATAAGTTTAGATGTTTCTCTCAAAGCCTTAATTCTCCTGTTCTGTTGGTTTCTATCTTCCATCTCATTTGATATTTTTCACATGATATAAACAAAAAAACTGTTTTTGCAAGAAATTGTGTGCCTCATTACTTTAAATGTAAGCGACTTCATCTATATTTAGGTGACTCTTACAATCGCTGTGTGCTTTCATCATGACATCCTGAGTGTTTTACTGACAATGCAAAGCAATTGTACCATAATCTGTAAAATGTAGGATCTTTAAATGATACAGAGATTTATTCTAAGCTTCCTTGTGTTTTTCAGGTGGTGGAGGGAAGAGAAATGGCCGGAGTAAGAAGTGGAAGGAGATGCTCAAACTTCCTCACATCAGCCAGTGTGAAGAGCTGCGCCGCACTATCGGTAAAAACTCACCCTGGTTCTTAACTGCAAAAAACATCTGGTTTTTGCAATCTATTTCTGATGTAGGGATGGGCAATATATTTGGGTCAATTTAACAGAGTTAATAAAATGTTTTTTAGTCATCAATTTACTACTTGTCTTTAGGTGATTGGGATTTGTTTTATCTGCAGAACTATCAGCGCAGGCCAATATTCAGGTACAATATATTGTAGTTGTCAGGTTTTTGGCCCTGGTAGAGCACTTGTGGTAGTGTTGGTCCTGATCAGATTTAGGGACAATGGCAGTAGAATTGCTGAATCGTCAACAATTTTACAAAAAGTGCTCATTTACACTTAAGTCCTTTACAAACAGCACACACCAATGATTTCTAGATGCTCTCTCCTGCTCTTCTCCTGTTTGTTCTATTACATACGTACTTCGCAGAAATTCTGTATTTTGCGTTTGTGCTCAAGCAGAGAGAGTGCGTGCATCTGCAGGGGAGGGGCAAAGGGGCTAGCTAGCGTGACTCAAAACTAACAGGAAAAATGAGTCAGAGTTGTTCACAAGTCTTTAGCTGCAAGTCCAAGTCAAGTTTTCAAGTCTTTGCCCACAGGTCTAACTCAAGTCGGAAGTCTATTGTGCACCCTAAACAAATAAAGAAACAATAAACAAGAGCACATGACAGAACGCATGAAGCACTAGAGGCAACACCGCATCTGAAGATCTTCTGCTCATGACACACGGCAGACCCACTCGCAGTGGGCACTAGGGCTGGTAAAGTGTCAACTCAGGGTGGGAAAAGTGGATGCGACTGTGGATAGACAGCCACGCGCTGTGGAAAGGGCTTTCTTGAATTTAACCTATTTTAGTCATGATGTAGACTCTTCTAGTCTGGGTTTAGGTTTGGGTTTGCAACCTGATCAATTACATAGGCATAAATTACTATTCATCTTCTACTTTTAGAACATTTTCCGCACCCTCTTTTTAGTCAACTAATCGGTCAAAGAAATGTGTCTTTAGGCAAGGCAAGGCAAATTTATTTGTATAGCACAATTCATACACAAAGCAATTCAACGTGCCTTACAAGGCAGGAAAATGCATCAAAATTACAATACAACATTATTAAAAATATAAATAATCAGCATAAAATTTACTCTAAAAGAAGTAAAGAAATTAAGAGTGCAGACAAAGTATTTCAGTCATATGCACAGATAAAAAGAAATGTTTTGAGCCTAGATTTAAACATTGTCACAGTGGAGGCCTGTCTTACATCTTCTGGAAGACTGTTCCAGGTCTTAGCTGCATAAAACTGAAAGGCTGATTCCCCACGTTTAGTCCTGACCCTGGGCACCAGCAGGAGGCCGGTCCCTGAGGACCTCAGAGTCCGAGATGGTTCATAAGGCAAGGCACTAGCATGTCAGAGATGTAGATGATTTAGTCGACCAAGAACATCTTCAGTCGACTAAAAACAGACAGCCCTACAGTTAGGCCTGATCAACTGTAGGAACAGCTAGGCTGTGTAGGCACAGTGTAGCTGTGGGGACAGTGGGACAGTGGAGAGTGGGACAGTGGCAGCGAGGGTTGAGGAGATAACGTGCCATGCTGCTGTTGGGTTGGGTCTCACCGCTGTAGGAAGTGCAGATTTGACTTCCTTCCTCTTCTTACCCGTCCCCACCCGCTGTTACAGGCAGTGGACAGGAAACTCTGTGTGTGAGTGTATCACAAGGATGGAGGTGCCTGATACTATGACTCTTCTAAGAATTGTGGTTCCCTTAGTTATTTTAAGTGGAGGTTGAAACTAAATTTTATTAGTCAAATTCTTGGTAAAATAAAAATAAAATACAAATACTTTATCATCAGTTTTAGAAACATGCAAACTACAATATATTATCTGAATGTGCTGACTTTTGAGATATAGTATATTCTTTCTTAATTAGAAAACGCTTATTTTTGTTTTTTAAACTAATCAAACGTATGTATGTTGCCTGCTTTGAAAGTAATTTGAAAGTAATAATATTTATAACAGCTACGATGCAAACTAATGCAGTAGTTGTCATGATAGCAGAAGTTACTTATTGTTTGATGATGCTATAAAAGAGCAGAGGACCCACATAACAATGAAGTGATTGGGAGAAACCTAGTAGGCCTAAATCTAAAAGCTCTGTATGGTTTTGTTGCAGCGGCAGGATAAATGAGTAGAAAGAACAAAAAACGCTTTGCTTCATTTCAGACAAAGTTTGGAATGCCATAGTTATCATAGCATTAAAGAATTCATTTTTAGATTTTGTATTTTTTCAATAAAACCCTTCGTACAGTGTGAAGATTTATTACTTCCCTTTTATAGAGTTCAGGTAACACTCGTTTGGTTCTCATTTTTCTATCTGCTTGTACTAATTTAATTTTAGTCAGTAGGTGTTTATTGGAGCTTAAGGTACTTTGGTATTTTTCTCCAGGTTACAAACTGTTTGTGTCTTACTGGTCCTGTTTGTTTGTTTTTATTGCCAACATTTAGCTTTAAGATAACATACCATTTTAACTTTATTATGATGCATGTTGGTAAAAGTTAGATGCAGTCATGTTACAAATATTTATAAAACTTTAAAACCGTGACAGTAACCTGTAGTCATATTTGCCCTTGTTAAGTCTCCTTTTTACTAATGGGTTCTGGGTCTATTGGCCTATTGTCAATCCCTGAATGGTTGTGGTTCCCCTGCTCCCTCCTAATGCAGTGTCCTGGCAGTCGTACGCTGGCTCTGCGGCTCTGCTTTCTGAATGCCACAGCGTTGTGTGTGTGTGTGGATAGTTTGTGTGTAACAGTGCGTCACAGTTATCTCTGCCAGAGATTGCAGCGCTCCCCTCCCCCACACACTCCCCTTCACTCTCGTATCTCTCCTCCTGCGGAGCCAGAGAAAAGACTGAAGTTTGTACAGTGAGAGGAGGATCTGCTCTAATCAGGAAAAAGTGGGAGAGAATGGCCACGCGCAGAGGCCCAGTTCTGAGGCTGAATACACATGTACCTACAGCTGATTGTGACAGCGTCATGTGTCTACTTTTCCTTTATCCCATCACAAACACTGCATTAGTGAGCCTTTCAAGTCTACTCTTCCTGTTATTTTCATGTAATGTTTAAAACTAAAGGATTTAGCTTTGCATATGTCCGTGGAGTATGGAGCTATATGTTTATGCAAGTGTGTGTGTGTGTGTGTAAGCATGCAGCAGCTGTTGTGGCTTGCATACGTCACTATGACATAGAGGGTATTGCATAATTTCTCTATCACACTGAGCGCTGGATCAAAATAATCCCCGGTGTGTCCTTAGACAGGCGCTGGTGTGCGTGTGCACACACATGTAGGACTCGGCCTCAGAGGAGAGCTGATAGCACTGTCTTTGTTGTGTCTTGATTATGTCAAGCATTTGACCTTAGCCTTGACAAGTGCAGTGTACTTCTAAGAAGCCAAGATTACATTATGTGTGCAGCAGCCAATGTGTCTGAGGGTCAGACTACCCACTGCCCCGGGCTACAGGCCTCACAGTTAAATACTGTGTTTAGGGCTCTTTCTCTTTCCTCAGAAAAGCACCTTTCACATGAATGTTTCGAACAAGAAACCTACATTTGAATCAGCTCTCTTCACTCATTTTTGTCACTAATCTGATCACTTCATTTCAACACTCGATTTGGGCTGTTCCTCTTTGAAAAACATCTCCACAAACTACAAAAATCACTTTTATTTGTGCTGTAAACAACAGACTTTTATGACTCGGAAACAAGTGCTTTTTCACTGCTCCTGCAGCTGCTAAACTTCATGAAGTCTTCGTTCAAGCTTCAAGTTGCATTTTGGTAACTCTATTAACAAAACCTGCTAACCAAAAACCAGCAGCGGCAAGACCAGGACTCTTCTTGTTGTCTTTGGCCACCTGCTCCTTGTCCGTTTAAATACATTCTTCTGTGTCCCATGTTCCTTCCTACAAAACAAGTTCTAGGAATGATGAAATTGCAGTCAATCATGTCATTCTGGGCTTACTGTTAATGCAAACATACAGAACATTTATCAAGTGTTTTGGAACGCTGCTCTGAACCAGTGCAATGTAAACGTCATTACTTTAATGAATGTCTCATGTCTCCTTTTCCTTATTCGTAAATAACTTCCTCAAGTCTTGTCTGTCCACATTTAATTTGTTGCCCAATGCTTGATTGAAAACAAAACATAGAGTCCTTTTTGAATTATTGCGCAACTATTTGTGTAACTTTTTATTACGCAAATTGAGGTCTGTCGCCTCAAAACTGGCCAGCCGCTAACTGCTGCTACTGGCCTGGCAGGGAAACTTGGAATTAAACTACACTTATTTTTCTCTTCCCAATCTATTCCTCAGAATACATGTAGACTCTTTTTCATACATTAATTAAAACTTGCATTATTACATGTTAACTTTGTGTTTAAGTATTTTGTACAAGTATCTGTATAGTTATTTAAGTACCTTGTCTGCTTCTGTAAACAGTGCCACTAATTTGTTCCCCTATTTGCTGCATGATGGAAGAACAGGCTGTGCTTTAGTTCACTATAGGAACCATGGTTAAATACATTTGCATAAACATTATGTAAACATTTGTGGCTTCGCTTACTGGTTTGTGTAGCACTTTGAGCCATTGTTGGCAGATCATGATGAAAGCACAAACAATGTAAAATTATGTTCTCAAATTTTGTCATTATAGCAAAAAAATAAAAAATCGTTAGCATTTTTTATGCAAAAGCCAAATATAATGATTGACAACTTTGCCCTATTATCACTAAAAGGACAAACTGATGCTCTTGATAAATACATTTTCAGTTGCTGTTGTGTAGAGGTGTGGTATTGAAGAAGTTTTGCTTTCGTTTTCATCAGGAAGAAGTCACACAATTCATCATGTTTTTCATGGACTGTATCAAGATACCTAAAGTATATGTTAGACCATGTTTCCCACATGATTCTTCTGAGACTATGTTGGCACGAGCAGTCTATTTTGTTCATTTTTTTTTTTTTTCTTTTTGCAGAATAAGATAAATTATTGACTTTGATTGTCAAAAGAAACCCCATTGTTTTCAGAATAAAAGAGAATAAGGTTTTTGAGAATAAATCTTACTCTTTATGTTTCTTTTTTTATTGACTCTGCTATGGAGCATGTATCTTTTCTTGTTGTCTTAATATTATCACAACAAATTGTAAAAACAGTAGATTAAAAACTTTGTGATTTACAACATTTTTCACTGTTGATAATTTGTTACGCTAATGACCGTGGTCCGGCCCTTCTTGTCTGGTTCAAATATGGCCCGCAGGAAAAAGGAATCTGTAATTACTATTTAAACAAATATCACAAAATATTAGCTTTTACCCGGTAATCACCCCAAACCCCCAAAATGACCAAATAACAATAATAACAACTTTGTATGTTTTTAATCCAAACAATTTCAGCAGTAGATCTCTCCTTACATCAGCAATAAAACATGTATTTCTTTCTAATTTTGTGTATCTTTAGTTTTGAATGAAGCAGGAAAAACGATCTAAACATATTTTACACTGTCGAAAAAGAAATCCAAGAGCCACGGTTTCTCAATAGAGCTGTTGTCGGGTCGTAATGGGAGCGGGACTGAGTAACTGCAAATGCAGGATTTCCACTGGCAAGCAGCTGAGAGAACTGATACATGCTTCAATAGAAAGCAAGACAGTGATCAAGACTCTTTGAAATAAAACATGGCAAAGTTTATATATTAAAAAAAAAAAAAGAAAAAAATCAAAACAAAACAAATTTAGTTTTAAAAGCCTCCCCAATATGGCCCGTAAATGAGAACTTTTCCCCTCATTCTTCTATGTTTGAACTTCTGTGTATTGTATTTAAAGATTTCTTTTCAGAAAGAGGATGCACAAAAATATCTGTAGCAGGCTATTTTACAAGGATGATGGCATTGAATCGCTCGATAGTTGTGCTTCCTTCAACTCAGTTTTGGTGTTTGATTTGATCGTCATGTGTCCCTCCAATTACCTGACCAACCAGCTCTTACTATTTACGATAACATATACAGTAGTTTAGGCAAATTGAACCCCGCTGCTCTGATTCCAGTCCTTCACGTCTTTGTGAAGTTGTCTGTTAAATCGTGTAAGGCAGCAGGCCTATTCAACTTAAGGTCAGTGGGCAAAATTGGCTCTCCAAAGATTTAATCTTTGCATCTATGCAACTATGCATTATTTGTTGTCTGTAGAGATTATTCTGGATGTATCTTAGACCTGGGTTGGTTCCATTTTAGTTTTTGTGTAATTCTGCCCTAGATCTGACCTGGTGTTGGCTTAATGATGGTTACTCTTGGCTCAGACAAGCTAGTACTGGTCTAGTCCTTGTTTAAGTTTGGTTCAGTCAGTGCTGGTTTGGGCATTTTGTTGAGCAATTAAAATCAAACAGAGGCTATAGCAGTAGTGACTAACATTACTGAAACAGATGGATATTTTGTACAACCCTAAATTTTGGGGTTGCCACTGGGCCCAGTGAACATGGCTTTCTGAAGAATCTGGCCCTTTGTAATATTTAGTTGAATAGCACTTGTGTAGGGACTGGCTGGTCATGCAATCCATGCCACTTGTGAGGCAGAACAAAATCGAAAACATTGGAATCATGACCCATGTATCGATTTTTGCTTTCTTAAACATCAAACATCAGTCTACATGTTTTGCTCACTTACTTGAATTGTTTCTTAAAATGTTTTTAACCTTTTTTTGCAGCTGTTAGGTGTTGGTATGCTAACAGCAGTTTGCCACAACAATGCTAACAACACCAACAGACAGTCTTTATGGAACTTAGTCGTTATTAGTTTTAGACAAGACATTGCTGATTTTCACTGAAATACTATATGCATTAACAAGATATTTGTGCTGGGGAAAAATTGGTTTAAGTAATTTTATTACAAAAAATTGGGTATAAGTTTGAATGTGAATCAAATCGTGTCATAAGCAGTGAAGCTGGAGGACTGTTGTGCTGATTTGATTTAGCGTCGGGAGGCTGTCCTGGAGCTGTCACCACTCTGTCCGTCCGCCTCTTCCCGCTCGTGTGTGGCCTGTTTGTGTGTGTGGCTTTGCTGTCAGTCTTTGATGGAAAACGTCCTGGGTCGTCTTCCTCATTTGGTACCAAAGGAAATATGACTCAAATGGACGCCATTAGTACTAATAGACTGGGGCCAGCTGCAGCAAACACGCACAGAAAATGGCTAATAGAGTGACACACAAGCTTTGTCCCAGTGTGAGTAAACCAAATGTACAACTGTTTTTAACAAATCATCTATGTTTGTTAAAGATGCTATTATTGAGTTTTGCAGAACAGACAGAAAATTCAACAGAAATATTGAATTGAGTCCATATGTTTTTATCACTTACCTATGTCTTCTGAGCCTTCAAATTGTTCATCGTGTGTTTTAAGCTTTTTTTAATGGCTGTTAGGTTACCTTTAACTTAAAAAGAAAAGAAAAAAGAAGAGCTGCAAGAATAATTTCCATTGAGTAGAATTCATAAGGTGAGAGACACAATTTGCCAATAGCAAAGACTGTCAATTTTCTCCACACACAACAAAATATCTTGGTTAATCCTAAAACCTAAAACTGGTAGCATGAAATTTGTATTTGTGTTGACTTGTTTGAAAACATGTGATTCTTTTATTTGTCAGTTCATGGGAATTTTTCAATATTTTTGTCAATTCTTCCACATGTGTATAAAATGTCAATCACATTTTCTAAAATATTGCCATTTTTCCCCCCTAAATAATGCAGTCCTGTCTTGAGTTCAACTATTGTGGTTTTGATATAGGCCTAGTGTCAAAGGGTAGTCAGTGGATCAATAGTAGACCTGCAACAAGTTAGTTGAATAATCACAATAGATTATTGAAGTTGAAGTTTATTGTAGCGAGATTAGTTATCAAACATTCGTAAACTGATCTGTATAGAGGAAACAAAAAAATGCCAGTAGAGTAGAACAGAAGTTTTATGACTGAAATTGTGCATGGAAAGTGTGTAAATTCAGTAGTTTATGGAATACGATTTTATTTGTAAAAAGATCTCCAGGATGTCCTCAAGTAAAATTACATACTGTAAGCTTTGTCTGCGTCAAAATATGTAAAAATCTCCTATTCTTTGCCTTCTAAAAAAAATCATTTATTAATTAAGAATAATTTCTCTAAACTAATCTGTTGACAATATGTTTGTTCAGTGTTTCTCCTATGTTGGCTTGGCGAGGCTGATTGGCTCATGATTTATGAGAAATATAATTTAAAGTAATTAGTGACTTTATTGCCTTTTAAAAATGTTCAGCTGCTATAAATTATCTTATTATTATTTATTATTATTATTCTTTTAGGACATTTATAACATGAAATTAAAAAAGTCTGTTCTGCTGTTACAGCTGTGGGCTACCTTGCTTGTCGTTTGTGGCAGCAGCCCTAATCAATAGATATCACCATTTTGTTGTGTGCATCACTGTGTCACATGAAAATGACAAAGTACATGCCTAAATGTGAGAAAATTAACTGTTTATGGTTCTGGGAAAAAAACAACTTTGTTCAAGCAAAAAAAAAAAAAATCATAAAGGTTAAACAGTGACGATCCAAAGGGTTTGTTTGATCAAGATTGACTTGACTCATTTGAAATAACTTTTTCTTGTAGGTTTTTGAAATACTGTAGCTGTCTACGTTTTGGTTTGTTTAATATACTTTGCTTGGAGATATTTTTAGTCTGTAAAATGATTAAAGTTTACATGTTTGTGTTTTGCAGAGAGGGACTACACCAGTTTATGTGAGAAGCAGCCCATTGGCCGGCTGTTATTCCGTCAGTACTGTGACACGAGGCCAGAGCTCAAACGCTGCATTGAGTTCATGGACGCTGTGGTAAGAACATTTCACTGTTGATAATTTCATGTAACTCATGGCTTTCTGTTCTGGCGTGACTCACATTTACATCAGTAACAACGCCGTCATCTAGAACAAAGTCCTATAGAAAGTAGATTCACATGTTCGTCTCCTCAGAGATATAAAAGTTTAAAGCCTTGCTGTGTAACAATCTATTAGAAAAAATAAAATTCTGAAAAGTTCTAAGCAAAACTAAATTATCTACATGAAGAAAAGGGGATGCATCGGTAATAACTGTGAAATTACATCTTGAACATCTTGACTAGGCTTTGTGACCCCCACTTTAACCCCCAAGTTAAACATATTTCTCCATAGAAAGACTTTTGTGTAAAGTTCATTTAAAGAGATTAGGATTTATTTTAGAGCTTTCACATTATCACACATAACCAGCGCCCGGTAATGGGTTACGAGGTGGACTCATTTGACCAAGATTAAAAGTACACCATGATAACTTTTTTATCACATCAGGAAGAGCTTTGTTTAATTATTTGGATATTTTTGTTGGACTAAAAACTTTATAAAAATACTTACCTTCACTCAAAGGAGACTTGCATTTGCTTAAAATTGATTCTTTTTTAGAGAACGACCTCCTCTTGCTTGTTTCCGTGTAAATCTAATTTCTTTAGCTTTAATATTCCACAGTGAGGCATGGGAGTGATGTGTATGAATGAAGAATGCCCCAAACTAATGTTTTGACTTTCTAATCGTGATGGGATTATACATTTGAAAGAAGGAAAGTTACACAGTGTTACTTTAATAAGTATCCTAAATAACAAATTCTAAATGTTCAGAACATTTAAGAGATTATGGACCTATTATGTAAAGTACACTTTTCTACATTTTTCGTTATGTTATTAGTGTTCCTTCGTCCTTACTTTACTCAAGATGATATTTTGATGGGTCATTCACGAAATCTTGCTTTGTTCTGTTTGTTTTGTTTGCTCAAAAAACTCCCACTTATTTTTTGATTACTCAAACATTCAGATTCTGAGTAAAACATGTAGGGTTTAAAATGACCATGTAGACTCTTGTCATGGAGGGAAAATGTACAATTTAAAAACTGGAGCTTCTCAAAGTTAATTTTTACAATAAGAAAGCAGTGGAGCTTATCACTTCTGGAAGCCAATGGATCTGTTTATAGTCATAATCTTTAGATCAGTTTTTTTAGATCAGTTTTGTTACACTGAACAAAAATACTGCTCTCAACATGCCGTAGTTTACCAAGCACATAGAAAGACACAATAGGTCTCAATTAATACATGTCATTGTGCATATTGTTACGCCGATTCCACACATTTCTAGGTCCCATAGCTTTTCTCCTAAACCTGTCTGACACATTTGAACAGCAGTTTGTAGTTGGGACTTGTGCCTGCTCTTGACGCTTGGCTCTGGGCGGTGGGTGGAGCTGACTGTTGGGGGTGATTAGAAACTCAGACAAGCTGTCAAAGGACTGGACCCCTCCCCTGCGTCTCCATGAGGTCAAGCCCACGTCAGAGCCCAGTCCCCTGGGTGAGCGGGCAAACACAGGCCCAGGCTTGTGTCGAGGCCCCTGGAGGTATGCGAGAAAGGAAAACAGGGGGATCATGCTTATTTAATGAGAACATAGCAACATTAGTCTTTCTCAAGGTAAGCAGACAAGCCAGGAGTGAGTACAGGGTCCGCTGACTGACAGGCAGTCTTTACCTCCTCTGGCTGGCTCCTCTGAAAACAACATGCATCTTTTCTTTTGGGGGGAGCGCGTACAGTAGTATACAGAAGCAGTTCTCATACAAACACAATGACTTTCCTTTATTCTACTGTACAGGCTTTTGGTTTCTGTACAAGTATGACTTACACTGACCTGCAAAGGTATTATCTTACCAGTGTACAGTACTCACTATTTACCCATATTAGTGTACAGGACAGTATACAAAAAGGGAAGCAAACAAACACAAACGATAATAAAATAATGTACATGGACTAGGCTAGGGAGTGGTTTTTTGTGTGTTCACAATTTAAAAACAAAACAAAACAAATCACACTTTCAGTTAGATAAGTACAGAGCTCATGAGAAATCTGCTCAGTTACTAGTTCCAAATGTTAGACAATTTATTTAATGTTTTAAAAGTATGTTAGGTTTTCCACTTTAAAGTACAGATATGACTTTATTTGCATTGTCGTCTTTTCAACATGATGTTAAGACATGACAGTCCTGTGTTTCCTACATTAGGAGTTGAGTTATGCTGCGTTCCAGGCAACTGGGAACTGGGATATTTCTTCCTCGAAAAATACTAGTTCGCAGTTCAAAGCGTTCCAACGTAATCAACTCGTATGTAAACATTATGGCTAATGCTAACTTTTAGGCTAAACAAAAGTAACGGTAAATAACCTGTAACCAATGTTTACACAGTTTTTTTGTCAGTTAAACCCCCCAAATAAATTTATTGTGGTGATTGTTGAGCTCATATGTGAAGTGGGACTTCCTCGACCAGGTCCCAGTTCACAAGTAGTATTTACCAGTTCGATTGCCGGTCCAGCGCATTTTTCCAAGTGGGAAGTGGGAAATATACCAGTTCCCAGATGCCTGGAACGCACCATTAGAGCTCCACTTACTGGCTGCAAAGAAGATTACATAGAGGAAGTAATCAGACCATTCTTGCCTGCTTTGCTAATTCTGCTAAAATGCTCAAAATGAGTGTAGAATAGATGATTTATGGACTTAAAAGTAATGCAGAAAATCTAAAAAGAATAGAATAGAAAGAATTGTGTCTCACAAACCGAACTCCATCTGAAGAAATAATGTTGGAACAAGATTAAAAACTCGAAAAAGTACATTTTGCATAATGTTTTTACTTACCTGTAGCACTTTTTATGACTTCCCTGTTCAAAAAAGGTAAAATTGCCCGAGTATAGAGTTGCAAAATTAAATAGATCACATCCAAGTATTACATTTAAACTTTTATGAATGCTTTACTTGTAAACATAATGTATCTTAAAGATAAGTGAGCCATGAATGGGTGAAACATTTGAAACATCGCCTTCCTCGAACAAAGTAGCATTTATTATCTGGAGGAATAGTTACCCTTTTGGCTTGACGTAGTGCAGATGATACCGTGTTCTTGGCAAGCTCACTGTCTTGACAAATTCAAAGCCTGCATTCTCCATCTTCTCTTTTGTGTCCTTTCTTAGCTTTTCTTTATAGCATACACCTTGTGATGATGATGTCTCTTCTGTTTCCCTACAGGCCATGTACCAACTAGCCCCTGATGAGAAGAGGAGGGACTGTGGACTGAATGTTTTAGACACATACTTTAATAATGGGGTAAGCAGGATGCCACTTAAAGCTGCATTAGTTTAGGAATAGTCATGTTATGGTTGACAGACATAATCATGAAAAGACTGGTGAATACTTGTTTGTGGGAGGCTGGGATGGTACGCTTCGTCACGATATGATCACAATACACAAGGCCCTATCAATATAATTTGCTTTACATTTTGCAATATTGCAAGTATTGCAATATTTACCCATAAAATATTTTAAAACTACACAGACAAAGCAGATTTTTTTTGGCTGCAAATGTCAAATTTGTGTCCATTAAAACTGTGAAGCAGAAGGTTTTTGCAGTTTTATTTAGAGTTGAGTCATTCATTATATTTATAAATTGTAAACCCAACAAAGTCTATTAAAAATAGAAAAAAAAAAGTTACGTTGCACTTTTAATTATGTGATATTTCTGCACTTTTGTGATTTATTTGACATTTCATACTGGACTAGTTTTAGTTGGATTGACTTAACAACAGTTCCCGATTATTGTTGTTTAACTCAATATTTCTTTTAATTAGTCATATCATTTTTTTGGCAATATCGCCCAGCTCATAGAACATGTGTTTAAGTATTGCAATGCATGGTTTCCACAATTATCACAACAAACCTGTGCGACAATACAGTGAAAAACAATATAATGTCACAGCCTTAGTAGGACATCATAAGAAGAATTTAATTAATAAGATGCGTGAGAACATTTTGAAGTCAAGTGTGTGTTTGGTAAGTGAAGTAGAAGTTTGCTGAGGATCAAATATCTTCTTCAAATATGTGGCTCTTGGTGGGAGTTTCCTTTCTGCAGCGTTCAGTTTGTATCACAATGTTTCAAATAAATAAGACTGTAGCTCGGATTGACGTTGATGCCAGTAAATCTATCTTACAACATTTTGTCAGATGTTTTGAAATTTTTAGCACCAGTTTTTTTTGGTTGTCAGACTATTGAGCAAATTATTGTGTGTCTCATGGTAAATGGAATCAAGTTGAGACTTTAAATTTGTGAAACATGATTTAATGGAGATGGAGTAGAGATGCATAAACAAAATGGGTCTATTTAGCATATTTCATAATTAAACTAAACGATAACTGCACTAAACTATAAGCCACTTCATAATATAAGAGTAAATTTGACAAAAATAAAGTTCATTTTGTCCTAAGTATGGTTACTTATCAACTTCAGCACGTTGTATTTTGGCACGCACAGTTTGCCAGATCAGATCATGTTCCAAATTAAATAATGACGGTTCACACTTGAAGTGGTTCAGTGAACAAACAACTTGATTATTTTGAGCGTAGTTAAAACACAGTGACCTAACTAGAACAACTCTTTTCAAATGAAAAATGTTGAACCTAAACTACAATTGTGTAATAATTCTTCAAGACGAGAAAACTTTAGTTTACGCTGTACTCGTTTTTTTTCTTTCATAAATCTTAAAATCAGTTTAGCCGGTGTGTGGAAATAATAATGACAAGGTTGTTCAAAATTTGCAGTGTCATCTTTATCTAATATTTGAGAATTTTGTTCCCTAAAGTGAGGAAGCGTTTGTTTATGTTTTTAGCATAAGTTAGCTCTCATTACATACTATGTGGCTCAACTCAAGCTGGCTTCTTAAAGTTGTAAAAATAGCGCATAAAGTTTAGATTTAAAAAGTTCTGCCTGTTTTACATGAATCCTTATTTTATTTGAAACGTCTCCTCATATTTGTTCGTTTCTCCCTGTCCAGTCAGCGGCCCATTTGCCCGACATACCGCAGGACGTTGTGGCCGCGTGTCGGGAGAGATTGGAGCAGAGTCCGTGTAAGGAGCTCTTCAATGACTGCACCAAGTAAGTTTTATCTTCTGGTCATAATCTGCCAAAGAGTTCTGTGAGCTGTAAAATATAAAATCAGACAAAATTATCAAATTAAATGTATAGTAATAATAATTTTACATGAAAAACAAATGGGTCAATCACACAATTCATGACAAGGACTTTGTCAAGTTGGACACACAAAAATCCTAAATGCAAATAAAAAACAAGCTGTATTTGATATTTGGAGAAAGACTTAAAAGGATTGTAACACAGCTTTTGTTGGTTTAAGATTAAAAACACTTGTCCTCATTGTTTTGATCATGCAAACCTTGTATTTCTAAAGACATTATTTTTGTCATTTTCTTTCACCAAAAAAAACAGACAAAAATAACACATGAAGTTTGGTTAAAAAAAGTTTTCTACAGGTTTTTTTTATTTTTTCAACTCGTTATTCTTATGAAACCAAGAATTTCAAATGTATATAAAAAGTGAACGGATAATTGTAGAATAACAATTCTTTTTTAAATATAAGTAGACACTTCTCATTTGGTCTCATTTGATGTACAAGATTCAAGTTGCACAAAGTTTTTTGTGGAGGAGTGAATATTGTTAAAAATTAGCAAAAAGTTCCAGCAGGAACAGGGCGGGCACTGAAAAAGTTAAAACGTATTGTAATTAAGTATTTACAATCACCATTACAAATGTCATCCCAGTTTAACATTTTTTAGGATTACAGATGTACTTCCTGTTCATAAATAATGACTAGCAGCGTAAGTAAAATGAGCTAAAACTTTTAGATTTCTTGAGAGCTGCCATCTTTGTTTTGTAAGATTTTGCTTGGACTTGAGGCCAAAGACTTGAGACTTGCAAAAAATTCAATTAATTAGATCAGATCCCTCTATTTGTCCCACAATAAGGAAAAGCCAGTGTTGCAATGCATACTTCAAGAATAGCATTGGAAAAGAAAGATTCAATAAAAACAAGACACTTAAAAATAAAGAAAACAGTATATCAACAGAAGAAAAAGCAGGCGAAGTGACATGAGCATATGATAATACTAGGCCTACTGTTTATATGGACAGAATGAGTAAGTGTGAGTCCAGTGAATTGTACTAAAGATGATTGACATTGTCTGGGTCTCACCTCTGCTTCATTCAGCTCCAGTAGTAGTTATAATGCAGACTTGTCAGTTTGTGGTCTGTTTCGCTCCTTGTAGGTTTACATTGTACTCACGCAAGGTTTCTGTTTTCTGTACTTGGGCTGAAGTAACTTTGACGTAAAGGCGTGAAGAGAGACTGTGTGTGACTGTGCTGCTGTCAGTGGTGATGAGGCGGCAGCTGGCACCTGGGCTTTGGGGCCAATGAAAAAGCTCAGTGGGCAGAGGGAGCATCCGGACGCTGGCACCAGAACAACAGGACCTCAGTGTGGCTGGGACGCACACTTTTACAAACGCGCTCCCACTTGTGCAGGTGTTTTCTGCTTCCTGTCCACCGGCCAGAGCCTCAAACAGACCAGGGGCTATTGCCACAAATGTTCTTCTTATGCACGTCGACCATTAGCACTCATCTCAGCATAACTCGGGATATTTTTTTTTGCTTGACTATGACAAGTTAGACCACAGTTTTAGCAGAATGTAGGGAATATGATTATGTTTAAGATTTTGTTTAAATTTTTTTCACAGTTGAACTGAGTTAAAGCCAAGTTAGCATTTAGCTTGCGGCTACCTTTAGCATTGTTAGATAATATTTACACACTTGGACTGTTGGATCACTTCTTTTTATTTAAATGTCTTCCTATCTATATTTGACACAATATCTCCTTAAGTTCACATTTGCTGTTGTAGTTGTTGAGCAGTGAGTGATAAAACTGTTGTTCTGATTCACTCTCAATGTTAAGTTTTCCCCACGTGAAGTTTCCAAGATGCGAGTTTGGGGTTCCAACTTTGTTTGCATTCATATGCTGTTTAATTTGGAAAGTTGGGTTTTTGATGTTTTGATGTAGAGCTAACTTTGAAATTTGTTGTTGTTAGCCTGACCAAATGCTAATGCTGTTTGTAACGTTAGTTGTTTAAGTTGGTAATGTAAGTAAGTAAGTAAGTAAGTAATGTTATGTCAACAATTCGGTGAACAAAAATAGAGGATCTTCCTGTTGCAAATGTGTAGCTTTTATTATGTAAACAACTAACCGCAAATCCCCAAATGTGGTCATTTTAGTCAATGAGCTTAAATTTCCTGTTATTTCCAACATATATTTATATTTTTCTTTTTTTCTTTTCCATGTTCTGGATTGGCGCAAAAGGAATAAGGAGTAGAAAGTACAGATACTTAAAATGCTAGGTACAGACTAAGTGCAGTATTGCTTCATCTATCTCTGCTTTTACGATTTAAAAGCTATTGTTTTTTGTTAAGCACAGGCCCTTTTTTCTGTGTTTCTATGAGATCATTACAAGCTCTGCAGTGTGAACCTTGTATGTGGATTTTGTCAGATCGGCTCTGATCTTGACATGTAAGCACACATGTCGAGGTTTGCTTTCTAAACGCTGCGCCCAGCTCCAGATTCATCAGAGTTGCCCCTTGAGAAAACTGGAATCTGTTAGGAATTTCAGAGAAGTGGGAAAATTATTGGGAAAACCGCTTGGCCTGTCTTGGGCAGCTCGTCTGTTTTCACAGGAAAGGCTGATCCAACAGGAAATTATGAAACGATAACAGTGTAATGCCAGGTTGATCATAAATTAATAATGGCTGCTTTATGAAAACAGATAAGTGCCTGTTTCATTTGTTGCTTGTAGTTACTCTTTGTAGAGCAGTGTTTTCAAAAACAAAGTGGCATTTAATAGCAGAATAGAGTCAAAATATTATTTTAACTTTTTGTTTTTATTGCAGTTCATTCACCAATGTCTTTATTGATAATAGTTGAAAACATTAACAAAAAACATTTTAGATTTTGTCTTTATTGTAAACCAGTCCTTTGCGGCTAACATTTATGTTGGCAATTGATTTAATTTGTCGATTGTTTCATTTTATTAATCGAATATTTGTTTTGAGTGTGGAAAGGCAGTCAGAAAAATTTGACCAATATGAAGCTAAGTTGGTGTAATCCCGCATTTGTTCAGGAGTGATCCAGAGCAGAAAGGCTTCAGAGTTGTCATCTGGACAGTGTTTTCGAAGACTGAGTCATTTTCAGTCTGATGGGAAATGACTGTCAGATGAGGATCGAAGCGTCTCGATCCTCATCTGAGCCTGTTATACATGTTTTAGTGATGGGGGAAATCTAAGCATCTAGAAGAAACCTACACAGACAAAGGGAGAACATGCAAATTCCACATAGGAAAGCAGCTGCTGTTGCCAATTCTGCTTTAGAACATTGTTTAATAAATATACATTTCATGTCTAGTGTCATTTTAAAACAAGAACATGCTTTGGAGTCTTTGTAGAGACCCATTCAGAGCCTACCCATAACTTAATAAACGATTAGAAAACTCAACAGTGACTTCTAACGAGCTCTGACCTTATCTACTGTGTTCGATAGCTTTGGGATCGCTAAACAAATACAGTGGATCACCTCAGAGTCATATAATATATTTTCTGTAGAAATCAGCTCAAAATGGTACCACACAGATGCAGTTTACTGAGAGTCTGTAGTTCTCCACTTTGTTGATAATTAACTCTCACAAAATCATAAACCTTTATCAATGTTGTGGTTTATTTTTGTTTTGCAAACTTGTAGTCATACTCATCAAGGAGTTTGTATGCTCTGCGCTTTTCTCTTGAGTACGCTAGTTTTCTTCAACCAATTACAAATACATACGAGGCCAATGAATCAGGACACTTACTAATGTCATACTAACATTCAGTACATGTCACTTGCCGTTCGCCATAGTGAGCTTTTTAAAGAGAGTTTGGCCAAATTTGCTGACAATGCACCAGCGTAGTTTACAGACCGTAAATGAGTCTATAGTTAAATAAACATTTACTCGATTACCAAACTGGCAATTTAGGATTCCATACATTTATTCGTAATCAGTTGGTGGTGATTAATTTAGTTGCAGCCCCACTTCCTACTTGGTCAGGTTTGTCAGTCATCAGTATTTTCACTTTGACACAAAGCAATCACCAAAAAGTGCAGAAATGGAAAACTTATCATCACTTATTCCACTATTCTCACTATTCACACCACAGTACAATATTTAGATTTTCTGCAAAAGTCCTGTTCCAGTGCGTAATATTGACCTGATGATCATTTCTTCCCTTTCTGCGGGACAGCCCTTAGGAAAGCATGGGATTTGCTCCTGCTTTTTGGCCCAGAGTCACTCGCACTCACACAAATATATTAGCTCACTCCGTTTTCTCCTGCTGCTGTGGAACATCTAGTTATGTCATAGACCAATGGCTTTAGTTTGTTTATCAGAAGTTCATAGAAGTATCTAGTTTTTAACATTTTCTTCTCTTGCTTGTTAAGTTGTAGCTGTGTTTACCTGTTGCCAGTCACGTTCACTGGTTCTGTTGACATTGTAGAGAAAAACCCAGGCTGAAGTGTATATATTAAAGCAGAATGTAATATCATAAGCAAATATACACACACGCGCACGCAATTGCCCATTTGTGACAACATAGTGAGGTTTATTGTCGGAGGACTGGACTGTCACGAAGATTTGGTTCATAATGCGTTATCCAGACCCAGTTCGTCATCATTTTCTTTACATATTCAGCTGAGGTGCCCTTTTTGTGGAAACTCTACTTCCAATTTTTTTGCCAAGAACAGCCGCTGCACGGTTCCCCTTAACCACAGACAGCTTTCCCCGTCCTCACACTGATGAGGTCATGTTCAAACCATTGAGGGAAAACTCTTGTCCAAATATGAGCTTACGAGGGTTTGGGTGGCAGAGGAGATCCAACGCAGCGAGGTTTTTTACTCCCGTGTTGACGTTTTGCAGTTAAAGGTGTGATCTCATCAGAAGAGGAAAATATAGTGATATGTTGCTAATGAGGTCCGTGACTCAGTGTTAGGTCTTTACAGTTATGTATATTTTCATCTTGTATATTTATGTCTTCTTCTTTAGAGTGGTTAGAGCTCTGGCTTCCCAGTAAAGACATCATGGGTTCTAGTTGCTGGACTTACCAAATCAGTATCTTGCAATCTCTGTGGGTGCAGTTTGTGTTAGTCTTTTAGTCAATTAATTGGTTGATGGAATCTTGGTCGAACACATTTTCAATAGTCGACTGATGTTTTTAAATACATTGTAAGGAGTTATACTGAAAAGCAACAAAATATAGTGAATTAACAGATGATTTTGGATCAAATTATTGGTTTAGTCCAGGGGTATTCGTTTTGTGATTTACTGGGACTGGTATTTTGTACTTTAGACGTGGTTTGATTCTTTCTAGTCTAGTCTATGTAGTCGTACCCTCATTTGGTTTGGTTCTTCATCCAAATGGCAATATGTAATGTTGGTAAAGTCTTGATTTTAATGATGGGGAAATACTGTGTGAGCCCAAACTGATGTGTAGTGAACCTCAGGCCGGAGTCCACTGCTCATGTGAAAAATCTGGCCCTCTGAAAGAAAAAATTCAATAGCACTAGTCTATTTAGATATAAAAATGTGTTTTTGACTGACTTCTTTTGCATAAAAGATCGAAATAGTTAGATCAAGGATACCTTTTAGCTTCAGAGCTTTTGCCGTGCTACTCTTTTAGTTGATTAATCAGTCGATGGGACATGTTTTAGTCAACCAAGAATTTCTTTGGTCGACTACAGCCCTAGTTTGCAGTGCTTCGGCTTCCTCCCACCTCCAGAAACATGCATGTATAGGTCAACTGGCAACACTGTAAATTTCCCTTGTGAATGAGAAAGTGATCTGGTCTCTATTCACCCTAAACAGGAACAAGCAGCAGTAGAAAATGAGTATTCATTTATTTTTAAAAACTAAGCAGGTTTGAACCTGACTAGGGGCTGTAGTGCAAACTGTGTGTGTCCTTGAGCAAGACACTCCATCTACCTTGACTCCCTTGTCCAAATAAAATGTTGTTGGTTGGTCAGTCCTTGAAATGAATAATCTCTTTTTCAAGGGAATATGTAACAAGCACTATCCAAAAATAAATAAATAAAATACATAAACTAATAAAGAAATCATAATAATAAAACTAGACAGTAATTTGACATGGGCTAGTTTTATTGACCTTTATTTAACCAGAAAAGTCATGCTGAAATCTTTTCTGCAGGTGTGTTTTTGTTCCAGAATGGAGGCATCTATTGTACATGTTTTAGTGCAGCAAAGTACTTCTTGGGAATCAAACCAGGCCTTCTTGTTTTTAGACGAGAGCACTAACAGCTTCAGTTACAGTATTTCATTGAGGATTGTAATAATTAGGACATGTATTGCTTGCCTAAAGCCCATATGACATAACATGAGATAAAATTTTTCTCATTTTGACTTAGTTTGGTGTTATGTTTTATGGTAAATATTTATCATAGTTTTACAGCAGGTAAGTTGCAATTTATGAAGACATTGACAACTAAAAGTAGATTCTACTTATAAAATAGAATCCCTCCACATATGTCGTCAAAAAGCGCTAAAATGCGAAGACAATTTACACTCAACTGACACAGTTTCCTGGCAATCACTAAGCAATCATTTAACACAGTTAAAGTGTGATAATGACTTGTAACATTGCCACTCCTGCGTTATTCATGTTGATTATGGCCCAGATTTACTATGTGGTTGCTAGGTAACATTTGTGGATTCCCTCATATGTCACATTTACTGGACAAAAGACAATAATGATGAACTTCACCAAAACAACCAAATGGGTAAAAACAAGCTAAATATTAAGTGAAATCTTAACATTATCATGTTTACTATGTTTTACCAAAAATGTAGTCTAACCTGTCATATGCTCTTTAAAGTTGCCAAAGACTATGATATGTAATGTTTATTTGATTAATTATTGATAATTGATTATTTCACTACATTCTTTCACTATATCATGAGAACAATAAAGTCTAAAATTTGATGCAAAAAAAGTTATTTTATTCAGTCAGAGCTTTTGTTTTTGAGTTTTTGTGACTTGATCATTCAGAAAGTAAAGTAGTCCAAATAGTGATGTATTAAGCTAAATAAGAAAACAAGAATGGTTTTATGGTTGTTTAGTCCTGGCTGGGTTCAATAATTGTTTTGTTTATTTTCACAAAAATCATAACACTAACATTTCTTCGCCATAATTATTCATTATTACTTAAGTCACTTGTTTGATCTGAGTATTTACGTCATTCTAAGGCACAGTTCTTCTATATTATAAAATGATGCAAACAGAGAGAACACATGCATAGTTTTCAAGTATATTTTTAAACATGGGTCAGACTTGCCTTTGCAGTTAGTTCATTGCAGCCTGTTACCTCCGTGCTAAAGATGACATGATGTTTAAGTCAAACACTGTTATGTGGTCAGAGCAGTTTCAGAGGTCATTCGTGCAGAGATGAGGACGTTTTCACAAGTGCTGAAGGAATGATCGAGGGCCAAACTGTGTGACCGCTTCTGACCCCTCACCCCTCCGCACCAACCAAAGTCTTCACTGAATAATCTCCAGCTAATAACTTCTTTGGGCTTTGGAGATGGATTTACCTGTGTTAAGATGAAAAATGTCTTGTTGACTGTTCAAAGGCATTGCTGATTTTCCATAGTGGATTTTTGAAATGGCTCACTTTGTTTTGGCAGGGGCTGTGCTAGTTTAATCTTCGAGGCTTAAGGCGAAAGAACTATTTAAACGGTAAAAGACATAAATCATTAGGAAATATTAAAACAAACTTAAAATCTTGGTAGATAAGAAATGTGTCTTAATACTGTCTGCGGGATTTTTGCACCCCCAAACTGGCGTGAAAGATGGCTTCTCATACTTGTTTCCATAGAAATGTTGTTCTCTTGATTATATATTTTTGCAAAATGGCAGAGGTGGGACCAAGTCAATGTTTTAAGTCAAAGAGGGGAAAATTCAAGTCCAAATTCTTATTAGTTTTCAAGGTTTTATATCATATTACACAATACATCTTGTATTTCTGAAATTTAAGTGAAGTTTTCCTATTTAACTACATTTCTAGTAACAAAGTAAGTGAAGAGGGGCATGTTGTTCATGTAAAATTAACTATTTTTGAGGAGAAGCATCAAGTCGTCTTAAATCACAAGGTTCCAGTTAAAATCAATTCCAAAGTCCCTGACCTTCAAGACCAACTTGAGTCCCTGACTTTCAAGTAAAAACTTAGCCCAAAGTCCCTGACCTTCAGGTCCAAATAGAAGTTCAAAGTCCCTAATCTTCAAGTCTATATCCAGTCACAGTCCCTGACTTCAAGTCCAAATCGAGTCCAAAGTCCCTGACATACAAGTCCAAATCAGTCCAAAGTCCCTGACCTTCAAGTCCAAATCTAGTCCAAGGTCCCTGATCTTCAAGTCCAATTTGAGTCCAAAATTTCTGACCTTCAAGTCCAAATCGAGTCAATGTAAAATTGAGTCTCAAGTCTATTTTATCAAGTTAGCTAAATAGTAACTCAAGTCTGACTCAAGTCTAAGTCACTGGCACTGATGCAAGTCAATGAACCAAACTATTCTATTTGAAAAATCTATTCTGTCTTCTTAATTTTGACTTTCTTTTAACTTGTAATGAGACAGTTGTTTAGCTAAATGCTCATGTTCACTCGATGAAAAAGAATGAAACTAGTTCAGCTGGAGCTACAGTATTTACTTTATTTCAGATGTTTTGCTTTACCAAGGCTTGAAGAAGTTTCTTGATGAAAATAACTTGTTTATTTTTATTCTTTTTGGTTAGTATTATGAATTAAAAATGTTTCAACCTTCACATTTGGCAGATTAGAATCATCATACTCATAGATCATAGTCTTTTCTGTGGGCCGTTGTATTTTAGACCATAACCACTGCTCTCTTTTTCTCCCTCCAGAATAGTTCGTGATTATCTGAGTGGAGCTCCATTTTCCTCTTACCAGGAGTCCATGTACTTCTCTCGCTTCCTGCAGTGGAAATGGTTGGAAAGGTGAGTACACATTATACACTTGATACAGTAACCGCAAATTCAGATCGCAGATTCAATTATTATTTTGATCATTCACTGTCTTTGCTCTCATTATCAGTGCTTTGGGACTGCCGCACAATAATATATCTGCACGGTTTTTAAGTTTAAACACACTTTTAATGTTTTTTTAATATTTTGTTATGTAAAGCACTTTGAATTGCTGTGTACAACTGTGCTATGCAAATACACATTCTTTGTCTATTTAAAAGCAAACCACACATGGACCTTGGTAGTTTTTGTAGATTAACTTCTGCTAGCAAAGAGATTATCCTGTTATGTTACTATGTTTAAATATGACAGAAACAAGCTTTTAAGAACAACAATATCAAAGTTTGGCTCTTAAATAATGGCATATGTTACGAATATTGATGAGATGTCGTTGTCCATGTCTTTACAATCTTGTTAATCTAATAAAAATTACCTCAATTATATGAATTATATGATTTTAACATTTTAGGTGTAGATTTTCCAGCTTTAAGTCAAGGGAGTTTTTTAACTTATGAAACCATAACCTTGACCCCATAGCATGTCTTGACTCAAAGCAAGAAAACTTAATAATCAATTAATCGCCAATAGAAAAATTAGAACAGTTTAATTTTAGGCAAATAAAATTGACCTGGGTATTTTCAAACTCCTGTTATGGTCCTGCAACCACGTAATTGCTAAATGTATTAAGTTTGTTTGTTTTTAACTTTAACATTATCTTAATATGTGTCTTGCAATTCCATATTTTGTGTAGATGAGCCTTATCTTTTTTGTTTCCATGAAATCTTGTCTTTTAGCATAATATTCCACAATATGACATGGAGCTGATACGTATCGATGTAGAACACACCAATCTAACATTTAACATGCCATTTGTGGTCAAAAAGTACACAGGCACCTTTAAAGTTCAAAACATGGGTGTTTTGTCAAAATCTTGTCAATAGTCTCTATACTTGAAGTAGCACTATTCCTATAAATTTTTTACGATTTTTACGGAAGCACATTATCATCATCATTAAGATTTTGCTAAAAAAAACATTTTACCCAACTTTGGCATCTGTTTTGCTTTATAATTTGACGTCATCCTGATTTTAACTGTAAGATGTTCTCTTGTTTACAATAAAATAAGTAAGCGTCTTTATTTTGTTTAGTCATATTTAAACTGTGTTACGTTTGTTAGGATTTTGTCGAACTTTTGGATGAATGTGCTTATCCTTCATTTATTTCTTAACAAATAAATAAGCTTACTTCCCAAACAGCAACTTGATTATTTAATACTGTGATGTTCATGTACAACAGGTTTTTATGCCCCCAAAGTCACAATTAGAAAATCACAAAAAATAAATAAATAATAAATGGCTCTAAAACTCAGAAATATTACTGTATACCTTCTCTTTTTTAGGACTTTAACTCTGCTCTCTCCCACCAGTCTCTGTATAATATATATTTATACTGAGAGTTTTGTTTATTTTTAGCTAAAAGGCAATAGCTCTTTCATTCTGTGATTCTATTATTGTAAATAATGGATGGGTCTTTGGCTAATGGGCTGGTGACTGTAGCAGGCTGAAAATGAGCGTCATCAGTGCGGATTAATAATGTATAAGGGCATTAGTCTGTCTGCGACGTCACATACTTGGATCATGACATAATCTAATCACTTACGTCTTTTTTTTCTCTCTTTCTACTTTCCCCGCAGGCAACCAGTAACCAAAAATACCTTCAGACATTATAGAGTACTAGGAAAAGGTGGCTTTGGCGAGGTGAGTGATTTTTCAGTCCACACATCAAATTGAAATAACCACCGTGATTAACCGTAGCTTTTAGTGTTTTATGGGCAGCGCTGAGCTAACGTTATGCTTGGACTGTTGATGTTTGTGCGAGCGATTGAAGTCGGTACAAGTGACGTTTAACAGTTAGTTAACAGCCAGTTAGTGACAGTCGAAGAGGTCTGCGGCTGCCATGCTCCTCTCCATTAAGTTTGACTGTGGCTTTTATGGTGTTTTTCATTTGAACGTGTGTGTTTGATCGCCTTTCCCAATGCCTGTTTTCCAGGTTTGTGCCTGCCAAGTGCGTGCCACTGGTAAGATGTACGCCTGCAAAAAGCTGGAAAAGAAACGGGTGAAGAAAAGAAAAGGGGAAGCAATGGCATTAAATGAAAAACGCATTTTAGAAAAAGTCAACAGTAGTTTTGTAGTAAGTACCACTATTTTCCCATGTTTACTTTCATTGTCTAGAACAGTGTTTTCCACTCAGAGGTACGCGAACACTGGGGTTTGTATGCTCTTAGTAGGATGTTATTAAAACAAGAAAATACAGGGTAATAATATCCCACCATACAGTACGTATTATTTTTGTAAAAACATGTGTCAGAGGGTAATAAAGGAGGTGAGAAAGGTTAGGAACCACTGATATAATTCTTTGTGTCAAATCAAAACGTGTGCAGGAACAGTTTTTGGAAGGTTAGTTTATTAAAATCAGAAAACAAGACCTCATAAGCAATAATTAATGGGGCTATTCTTAGTGGACTAAAGGTCAACACACCCCAAAGCGTGACCAAAAGTAGTTGACAGGAGTGAACAAGTCATGCCCAATGTGCACACTCACAAAATAATGGAGGTGTCGAGGTGCCCAGTTTTCCGCGTGACGGTGTCCTGGTGAGGCTCAAAGACAGGCCTTGTCGATTGATTAGTCTACATTTTTTTGTAGAATTAGAAAGAAGAAACAACTCAGCCATAACTGCAGCTTACTGTACATAAGGGTTTTATACATTTATAATATATTTATTATAACAATTTTATGGTTTCATTGCATGTTTCTTTTTCCATTTCCTTCTGTTCTTGAACTGTGCGTTGCAACGCTGGAATATTCCCATTGTGGAGCAAATAAAGGATCACTTAATTTAATTTTAACATTTTTAAAGCCCTAAAATAAGAAGTTGTTTAATGATTTTTTATTATTATGTTTTAAGAACAATGGTCTTACATTTTCTTGGTTTATTAGTGTATCTGTTTGTTGTTGTTTTTTAATCAGAAAATATTTATTCTTTTTTTTTCATTTTATTTTAAAATTACGAATTTCTGTTGGTTAGACAATTAAATAGTATAGATTAGGGCTGCTCAATTATTATTATTATTGCTTGTTTAAAAAAAAAGCAGAGCATTAACCTTGATTAAATGTAGAGAATGAACAGATAAAATGAAAATAGGAACATATTTCTCAAAAATAGTAAGTAAGTGAGTAATTTTATTTTTATAGCGCTTTTCACAGACACAGAGACAGTAAACTGCCCTGGGGCAGCTCACCTGGCGCCTCAACCTCCGACTATCACCAAGTGTTCCCTAACATGCATGTTATTGGTTGGTGGGGAAACGGAGTGCCCGGTGGAAACTACCCAGACACGCGGAGGAACATGCAAACTCCACACAGAAAGGTCCCGGGCCGAGTGGGAGTCGAACTCGCAACCTTCTTGCTGTGAGGCCAGAGCGCTATCCACTGTGCCAGTGGCAGAGCGGATGATGGAAAGTAGACGTGTAAAAGCAGTGTTTGGGAGCTACTTTTTACTCAAAGAAACACATAAGGGCAATTATGTACTTTCCTTATGAATTTAAGATAATCTCATGATTATTCGGTTTCACAAACGATGAGAACAATAATCAAAACTGAAATTGAAAATCAGATTAATTGGAAAGCCCTAGTATAGATTATTACAACCTTCATCAGCCTATCAAGTACATCTTAATTTATTAGTATTTAGTTATCAGTAATCACTTTTTCTTAATTGAAGCCTAATTATAAAACTCTAAATATTTAAAGCATTGTGTTACCATGATCGGTCCTTGTTTATTTGGTTGACAGTATTTTTAAAAAAGTCTAAATTAAGCAAACAACAACAAAAAAAAGAAACTAGAACTAATCGTTTGACTAATGTTGCCTTCTAAAACATACATTGCCGCCCTATACATGTTACTGTCTATTATGTGATCTGACATAACCTCAGTATCTCTAGAACGTTTCCTCAGAGCTTCACATTCAGATCGTACAGCACCGTCCGGCCTAATGACGTGTAGAAAGCTGCAGAATAGGCCTGTACCACGGCAAACACTGTGAGGTTCTCCTTTGGTCTGTCTCAGGTGCAGGAAAGGAAAACTTAGCTTTGGCAGAGTCTTGTTTTCCTTTAGCGACATGTTGATCCAGGACTAACTGCTAATTGAGTTGTGTTGGCGGAAAAGCGATTTAATTTCCCCATGTTTGCTTTGTGTATGCTATGTGAAGATTTGTGTACTTAGAAGGTAATTTGACTGTGCGAAGCTGGCATACTCACTTGCACTGGGCTTTGTGTTGTGTTAAGCTCACGTCATCATTACATAATTGTGTTTTTTTTCCCCTTATATCTAGGTCATACTTTAGTTTTTATCTCAAAGTTACGAGATATGCATAAATGATCTGGCCATAAGAGGATATTGAGGTTTCCTACTTCTCTATTATTGTCAAAACTGGCCCGTGACTCGCTCAGAACATTAAAGTGCACAGTGATACAGAGAAGTGACACGTACAGACATGTTTACCCTGAAAATAACTTCCAAAAAGTTATATTAAACAGGGATTGGCCCATATGTTTTTCAGTCGATACAGATATGAAAATGTGGCTGATAACTTATGATATCAAATCACGGTGGCGCAGAGGACTTCTCAAGATTGTTGATTTAGCAAATATAAATGTTAGAAAATCAAACAATGAAATCGTCAGTGTTCAGTACCAAGAGAAGCTTAGAAAATCACAAAATCAAGAACTTCAAAGAAGATTATTTAGCACCAAACAGACAAATAGAGAATTGTCCCAGAGCAAAAATGCGGCCAACTAAGTATGTTTTGGCCTAGCATGATAAAATACGACAGAACCATTATGCTTGATAGACTATGTTTGTTGTTTTAGTGCACTATGTCAGCGCTCTTATTCAGTATTGTGTGAACCAGATTCTGTTATGTCTTTTAAATGGTTAAGACTTTAAAGTCGTAGCTTAGTCCTGGTTCAGATTTTGTGCTCTAGTCATGTTCAAGATGTGGTTTACAAAAGCCAAATGCAGATTAAGTTTAGTCTTTGTTTGGAACCTGGTCTAGCCCTGTTTCAAGTCCCATCAGTGATTGACACTGGGTTTGTTTAGGCTTAGGCTTTTTTTTTGTATTTACACAATAAAAAGTACATTTCTAGTAAAAAGTACCATTTTGTGTTTGTGGATACTGAATGTAAAGTATAGTCCACTTTTGTAGACCAGACTCTACAAACTAGACTCTAGCCTTCAAAAAATCTGGCCCTTTGGTGAATATGATTGAATAGAACAGCTTTAGACCCTTTTTCTCGACAAGAAAAACTCAAAAAAATCTTATGGGGGAAAAAAAAGAAACACTCGAGGAGAACCACAGCGAAAGAGAGATCCACTCCCATAGACGGACAGGCTGTAGGTGTGACCAGGACTGACCTGTATCCATTGTTTGCTTTTGAAAATCTGTAGGAATATCAAAAAGTGAAAGCAAAATGTATCTATGGCAGAAATATTGTTTATTTCAATTTTTAATCCTTTGTCTGTTCAGAATTACGAAATTGTTGTTTGAGGTCAAATTAGGACTGACACACAGAGTAGAGAACCTCTTCTAAAAATATTGTTAAGATTCCCGGATATATCGTCAAAATGTTGTAAATAATGATCGTTACTCATACCAATATATCCCCATCCCAATATTAATAATCTTATTTCTGTACAATAGTAAAAGAAAGAAAAAAAAAAAAAACGTACAATGTGAATTGCATGTAACTTATTAAAGAATCCATGTCCTCACAAACCGAAATATTTTTTTTTACAAAACAAACAAAAACAAAACAGGAAATACATATTTGTAGCTAATATTTCAATTATTATATGTTTCTTTTGCTTATTTTCTTCTCTGTTCTGCCTTCTGCTTTAGTAAGTCATATTAAAGTAAATTTGTTGAGGCATTGACACACTCTTCTCTCCCTCGTCACCTGGGACTGGCACATGCTTTTGTATTGTGTGTGTTTTGGAGTGTATCCTTGCTGTGTGTTTGAGTGAGAGAGAGCTGGAGGCAGAGCGGATGAGTCCTCAGCCTCCTCTCTACTTCCGTCTCCGTGGTAACGCTGACCAAACAGCAGCAGCAGGAGAAAAGTCAAGAGCGCTCTCAAACCCCCATCTCTCTCTCTCTCCTCTCTCTCTCCTCTCATTCTCTCTATCTTTCTCTCCCCTCATTCTCTCTCTTTCTGTCTCTCTCATCTCTTTCTCCCTCATTCCCTTGTTCTCCCTCTATCTCCCTCTCTTGCTCTTCTCTCTCTCTTTCTCTCCCTCTTTCTCTCATTCTCTCTCTTGGCCTTCTCTCTCTTTCTCTCCTCTCTCTTCTCTCTCTCCCTCTTTCCCTTGTTCTTTCTCTCTCCCTTGTTCTCTCTCTCTTGCACTCTTGCTCTTTTTTCCTCTCTTTCTTGTTCTTTTTCTCTCTTTCTCTCTCTTACACTCTTTCCTCCCTCTCTCTCGGCACGGTGGCAGAGCGGATAGCGCTCTGGCCTCACAGCAAGAAGGTCGCGGGTTCGATTCCTGCTCAGGCCCGGACCTTTCTGTCTTTTTATCTATCTCTCTCTTTTGCTTTCTGTCTCTCTCTTTATCTGTTTTTCTCAGTTTCCGTCTCTCTTCTTGTTTCCTTGTGTTCTCTCATTCTTTGTAACTATCTAATCTCATTGTTATTTGTGTGTTATTTTCTCTTTTCTTTAATTTCTCTTCTCTCTTTGTCTTTCTGTCATCTTGTTTCCTTATTCTTTTCATTCTTTTTAACTTTGTCTCATCTCATTCTTATATTCTCCCTTTCTCTCTCTATCTCTAACTTTCTCTTTCTCGCTCTCTCTCTCCTCTCTCTCTGTCTATCTCTCTCTCTCTCACTCTCCTCTCTTTTTCTCTCTCTCCCTCTCTCTCTATCTCTCACACTCCTACTCTTCTCTCTTTCTTTCCCTCTCTCCCTTGTTCTCGCACTCTTTCTCTCCCTTTCTCTCTCTCATTTTCTCTCTCTCTCCCTCTCACACACCCTTGCTCTTCTCTCTCTCTCCCTCTCTTTCCCTTGTTCTGTCTCTCTCTCTCTGCCTCTATATCTTTTTCTCAGCTTCTGTCTCTCTTGTTCTCTTGTGTTCTCTCATTCTTTGTAACTGTCTCATCCCATTCTTATTTGTCTGTTATTTTTATTTTTGTTATTGTTATTACTTTCTCTTCTCTCTATCTTTCTCTTTCTGTCTCTTTTGTCTCTTTCTGTCTCTTTTTCTTCTGTCTTGTGTTTTCTCATTCCTTTCATTCTTTTTACTTTGTCTCATCTCAATCTTAGACCCCCCCATATCTCTCTCTCTCTCTCAAAATATACATGCACCATCTCAAATTTTGCGTCTTGAGTGTCTGTGTGAAGAAAAAAATAAACATCTGTTATGTCAAGTTTTCGCTCCCTCTGACTTATTTTGCACAAGAGCAAATGCTTGATAAGTCTGTCCCTCAGTATCTTATATTTGGCTGCATAACTGGCCTTTACATGTGTCTTGAATGTTTACACACACAGAAGTATTTTCCCATCTCTCCTCTTGCGGCGGGTCGTGACAGTGGTGAGCAGATGGGACCTCTCCTCATGGCAGCCACATCCTGCTTATCTTTAAAAACAGTGCACCCTAAAAGTCACTGACCCCCAGGGAGGAGCGGGAGGGACGGGACAGAGGGGAGGAGTGTGCACAAGTTTGGCTGTAATGAGAGGCATGTTGGCATTAAGAGGGTGCAATAATGTTGTTAGCAAAATTAGCTTAATGTTGCGTTCAAGTGACGTCAGAGCATTCTATAGGCGGTTATTTAGTACAGATGGAGGTAGGACTGGGCAATAGTAAAAAAAAAAAAATATTATTTCTATAGTTTTTGCATATCTTAAAAAACATATTCAAATGAAAATACGTTAAAATGTGTCAAAACGTAGATCCTTCTTCTCAAAAGGAAAAAAAAAGAAACCTCTAGGGGAGAATCCCTGGTCTTATCCCTACTAAAAGCATAAAAAACAAGTGTTTACCAAGATCATTATATATTAGCTATTATGTTTCCTCACTAACCTCTTCTCTTTCTCTCCTTTAGGTTAGTCTAGCCTATGCCTATGAGACCAAGGATGCGCTGTGCCTGGTGTTAACCATAATGAACGGTGGCGACCTGAAGTTTCACATCTACAACATGGGAAACTCCGGGTTTGACGAGCAGCGAGCTATTTTCTACGCTGCTGAGATCTGCTGTGGCCTTGAAGACCTGCACCGTGAGCGGATAGTCTACAGGTGAGGCCACGGGACGTCCTGACAGAAAAATACTGTATCTGAACTAAAAACATTATGACAAGTCTTTTTAATGTTTGAGAAGGAGGCTCTATGGTGGAATTAGCTCAAAACAAAGAAATGTTTTGTCCCAGTTCATGGTTCATATCTCTGTAGTTACTGGGCCAATCCACATTAAGCAAAACTGACACAAAGTTCAATGTCTTTTTCTCTCAGTCATACGAGTTTCAGAAAGTGGTGCCATTATTTAACACTAAACCATAGTTGTTGTCAGCTGAACAGATTGATGTGTCTAAGTTTGTGGAGCCAATGCCAAACAAAGGGTGATAAGGTTCATTTGAGGATCATAAGTCTGCATATTTCTTCTAAAAACAGTAACGGCTCCTCTAGAGCTTTACAGAACATGTTGTAGGAGGAAAGCCAGAAACGCTACATGTGGTGGAAAAAGAAAAGAGACAGAGAGACTTGGCTGCTGTGTGGAGATTCATTTTGTGTTATAACATGTTTTGTATCTCCTCTATTTATTAATTTTTTGTTGTTGTTAAGAATACCTTTAAAAACATGCATTTGTTTTGAGCAGGGTTTATGTTCCACAGATCTAACCAATAACATTTTGAAGTTTGCAAGAAGAATAAGTTATTAAAACAATACTAACAGTAATAACAATCATTTCAAAGCTCACGTGACAGGTTCCGCAATTTTTCTAATTGACTAAATTATGACTTAGTTTGGTGTGATCCTGTAGTGGATATTTAACACTGTCGCTAGTGTCTCTCAAACAGACTATTTTCCCCGTCATGAGTTCACACACAGTAAAGTATGAACTGTGTGAAAAAGCTAATTGTATTTACCTCAAAAGTAAAAAATAGGCATTAAACATGAATCATAATAAAATCAAAATTGTAGTCTGTCTCCATTTAAAGTAAAAAATTACAGGAAATATAAGCAACTATTTTTTTAATCTGTGTCAGAAAATGCATTTTTGCAATTGCATTTTTTATGTACACTAACAGCACATTTTGAACACAAAAGGAGTTTCAGGTATTTTTTATTTCTCCAATCTTTAATAATGTGTCATTTGTATAGGTTTATGTAGATTTTGGCCAACCTTTCGATTATGGTTGCTAGGTAACAATTGTGGAATTACCTCTTCTTATGTCATATTTGCTGTCCATGGCCAACCAGGAAGTAAAACTATAAACATCACAAAGAGCGTTAAAACGGGTCAATATGTTTAGTATGCCAGCTTTTTACAATTCTCTAATTTTAACTTGTTTTGGTAGATTTGTAACAGTTGTAACTATTAATGATATGAGAACAGGTTTGTGAAGGAAAAGTTTTTAAAATATGTTGAAAATAACAGGAAGTAGAGCAGAGATATAATCTAATGACATAACACCCGGTAGACTAGAACATTTTTCATTTTAACAACCCCGTGAACATAAATGACTGTGTTCTAGTGTATTTTTATGTCTCAAGAAGTAAAATTGGGCCCAATTTATTACACGATCGCTCTGCAGCTTCCTGATGTGACGTCATCATTTATGAACAGGAAGTACATTTTTACCCTGAAAAATGACTAAACTGAGATGAACTTTATTGTGAAATTAGTCATTCAACCTGTCATAAGCACTTTAACTAAACATCATTGCAAATTGATAAAATTAGTACATACAAAGGTTAATTTAATTTGTAAAAGGCTGACTTCCGGTTTCGATTTCTCAAGCCAAATTAAATGCAGCATAGTTTTCCTGGTACAGGATCTCTGCAACTTCTGAGAAAGTTTTAAATCTGTTGATGTAGGTTTTAATTTTTTTTGTACATGTGTTAATTGTTTTAAATTAACTATTCTGCCAGTTTCCCCCATTATTTCACTTTGCTGCAGGTTTTTTTTTGTAGGAGGCAATAACGCAGGGGATTGGCTGACAGGAATGATTGACAGTAAAGTCAACCAGTCACAAATAGAACTGGGCGGGCAAGCAGTTTATTTGGTTTAAAACATTGGAAATAGGATCTTGTAAAATGAGTGCCATATTCAGTTATTTTGACACAGGAATAATCAGATTTACATAGTAGTTGCATTTAGAATTTCAACAGAAATTCTTAACAATCTCACGTTAGAAGCCCTCTGGAAAAGAAGCAGCATTGTGAAATATTGTAGGTCATGAACCGAGTAGGTCTTCATTTTGTGTTTGGTCATCTTAAAAATGTGTTTAAAAGTCTTAAAGTGTATCTCTCCATCCCGGGAGAAACCCTGCTTGCAATAACAAAACTATTTGAAAGTTTCGCTACAAGAACATCTCTTTCACAAACACATGGACTAGTTTCTCAGTGCAAAACATCCTTCTAGACTTAACTGAACTTGAGTTAAGTTGTTTGTCTGAGAGATAACTGCAAGTGCTGACGTGTGGCCGCATTCATCTCTAAATGCACCTGTCACCGTCCGTCAAGGCTTCAGGGAATGTCAACATGAAGAAGGATATTTTTACAAGACGTATTCAAACACAGGCCAGGCCTCTCAATGACTCCTATTGTTGAGGCCAATGTTGATTCTCGTGATTATCTTGTTAGACTTGTGCAGTTCTGTGAGAAAAGAGGTTTTTAAGAGGCTAAAGATACAAAGGTGACACTGAAAATGTTCTGTAGTTTGGGCCTAGACGATACAGGGAGTCAAATGTGCTTCTTTGGGTTCAAAAACTGGACAGTTGCAGAATGACCTTGAGTTTTGTCAGAGCAAGTTCAAGGAGAGAAACTACAGGTAAAAGCATGTGACAGGTTAGACTACATTTTACATAATTATATTTAAGATTTCACTAAACAGTTTGCTGATTTCACTCACTTTGGCTGTTCTAAGGAGGTTTATAATTGTCTATATCCAAGCAAATGTTGCAAGGTAGTTTCACAACTCCGTATATATAAATACAAGGCCAAAATCCACTTTAATGAGTCAGTTGTGTGTAAACTGTCTTTGCATTTTGTCACTTTTTCATGACATATGTGGAGAGATTCTCTTTTAGAAATCAAATGATCAATTTCTTTATAATTTGCAGATGAACTACTGTAAAATTATGTCAAATACTATATTTACCTGAAGGACTATAGCAGCACACTATGTAAAAATGACAAAAATCTGCCATGTGTGTTTTGACATTACAATTTTTTATCATCAGGTGGCAAACCCAGTTGAATAGTGAAGCTTGAAATATTTCGCTTGGCAAGCAAATTCTCAAGTGAAAATTAATTCTCAATAATTCTGAATAAGAATATTATTTATACTGAAACTGGTTCATTTTCATATTTGAGAAAGAAAAATGTTTATAAGTTATATATTGAATTGTGATTGTATAAAACACTACATTTTAAAACCGCAATTGAACAAAGTTTTCTGTCTATCTTTAAAAATCAGATTTATAAATGTGTGCATATAAGTTCAGTTTGAGCTAAGATCAAGAACCTCACCCGATTATATGTTTTCCATTGGGACATATTCTTTTCTGCCAATTTCAGAGAAACAGTCCCTGGAATCAAATATTTTACCCGATGAACAAAAAAAAAAAAAATCATATTGAATGTACATGTCTTTGTCCTTTTAACCTCGCGAAAAAACCAATAACCTAGTTCAGCGTGTGATAACAAATAAAGCAAACAAAGATGTGTACAGATAAGCTTACCACTAAGCCACATTAAAGCCCAACGTGGTACGACTCATGCAGGCAATAAAGGATGAATAGAAAAGTAAATAAAATGACAAGTTAATAGAGAGTACCAATATTTGTCTGAGATTTAATTATTACACTCTATATCTCTTTTTATAGAGGCTCAAGATCCAGCCAGGCACTAATATGTTTGTGTGTTTTCTATTACAGGGATTTGAAACCTGAAAACATCCTTCTGGACGATCGTGGTAAGTTCCTTTGAGAGTGGCTAGGGCTTTGACCTCTTCAAACAAAATACATCATACAAATTAGTGTAATTTAATTTGCCCCTTGTGAATGAAAGTGTCATAGTCCAGGGTGTCTTTGGATTTATTAACACTGGTAACAGAAGGTTGCTATCGTTGCATACACTATTGAAATATGTTTTCTGTATAAAATAATTATCAGCATCTGCATTCTATAAGTTTAACTTGGATATCGACTGACAAAGCCAATGTATCTACCATTTACTTGGATTTCTGTTTGTTACAAATGTGCAACAACAAATGTGGACCAAAATGGTTCGTGCATAACTAATAGGTACAGGTAGTTCAAAAGGGTTTCTGGGACAAAGTTAAATATCAGAAGACTTTGGGTTTTCTTGTTTAGTCAATGTTTAAAGTTACTTTATTTAACTTTTTGGGGGTGAAAAATCAAATGCATATTTCCACTGAAATAGAAAGCTAAAGGATTAGTTTGAGGCATTCTTCATTGATATAAATCAGTTTTAGACTGTACTGTGAAATATTATAGCAGCTAATAAAACAAAAAAAGACCCTAATCTAGGACACAAAGGCAATGATTTTTGGGAAAGGCATCTCCTCAGTGCAAAGACAAATGATAATATATTTAGCCCAGCATTCAAGTAAAAAAATATGTTTTTTTTTTTTTTTCAAGTGTCTTTTTTGCTAAAAAGTTACTCGTTGTACCTTTAAACAAAACATGGACCTTGTTTTATTTACAAATATGTCAGAAAGAAGGAACTTTGTTAGGATAATACAGATTAAATAGATGGGGGAAAAAGCACAGGACTGAAGCCTGTTAATTTTTTTTTTTCATCTAACAGGTCACATTCGTATCTCTGACCTGGGACTCGCTGTCCAAATCCCAGAAGGGGAGACGATACGAGGGAGAGTCGGCACTGTTGGATACATGGGTGAGCGTTTGTCTTCATTTGGAACTGCTAGCAAGAAATATTCTGAAAGAAAATATATAAACGTTATCTTAGTTAATCACATGATAAACTATAATTTAACCACATGTGATGAACCATCGTACAAAACTAGAGCATTAGTACAGTCGTTTTGCTATTTCAGTTAAATGTTGTAGGCTGATACTGTGTTGTCCTCTGCGATCCTCAGCTCCAGAAGTGATCCAAAATGAGAGTTACAGCTTCAGTCCGGACTGGTGGGGACTGGGATGTTTGATCTTTGAGATGATCCAGGGCCAGTCGCCTTTCCGAAAGCGCAAAGAACGTGTGAAGAGAGAGGAAGTGGACCGACGAGTGCGCGAAGACCAGGAGGAATATTCTGATAAGTTTTCTGAGGATGCAAAGGACATCTGCAGACAGGTAGGAGAAATTTACAACAGTGATAAACAAATTTGAACTTAGACTATTGGCAGAGATTCTAACTGCAATCACTGGTGTAAGAAGTTAGCATCATTATAAGTACATGTGACCGGTGTGTTTTCTCCTCTCTCTGCGTTGGGTTGTGTCCTGAGCGGGAGTTGAACCCGGGTCTCCCGCCGGGCAGTCGACCGACAAACTCATTGAGCTAAAGGGAACGCTCCCCTTAGCTCAGTTTGTTTGTGGCTTCTTATACCTGAGGGGAGTGAGTTTATCCCATACCACCACACACTTCTCCATACTGGTCCCTCGTGTGGGCCTACACCGGTTACATACACTTCTGTTATAAATATTTACTCTATTATTAAATTTGTTCATGTATTTTGTGTTGTAGTGACAATAGTAACAATTATTCTTAAAAACTTCGAGAGAAACAGATTAAAGTAGACCGCATAATGCTCTGGTCCGTGCTAATAATAAAAAAATTAAAGCCACATAGCAGTTTAAAGTCTTTGTCAAATCACTGTTCAGAGTTAATAAAATATAGAGTTACAGCAGATTATTTGTGAGGGACTTTGGTCTTTTTCAGTTTTCATTCCTGCATCAAAAGAAAATGTAAATTTATTGTTAATAAGTTGGCCATCCAGGTTTACTAACTGTCCCTAAATCATGTTTTGGATGCAGGCCAACACATACAGACGACAGGCTTAACAGCCAAGATAATCTTGCTAAATTATTTCTATCATCACATGCACTAGATTTATTATTATTATTGTTTTTATTTTTAATCTTACCGTTATTAATATTTGTTTACCTGATTTATGTTGTTAGTCCCAAATGACACAAGCCCTGATATAGTTTTTTGGACTGAAATAAGGACTAACCCTGGCTGGATCCATTTCGAGGCACAAATCTGTTGAGCGTCATTTACTGAAGAAGGACTGCAAACTGCTGCGAGGAGTCAGATCTGAAAAAAAAAAAAAAAAAAATCACAACAAAGTAAAGACAGGCTTATCTACATAGGTACAACGGGACTTGAAATTGAAGTCAAAGTAGTTGAAAATGATTCAAAAGCAAAGCTAAACCATGACTAAACCAATGTTATGTCAGTCTAGCACTACAATAATTGATAACAGACCATTAGAGAAGGTTTTTTTACTTCACATTACCACATCAAGCTATAATGAAGCAACCCTAAAGTCTAAATGACTTGCGCTTTTTCCTCTTCTTTTTAGATTCCTCTTCTTACACAACACTCCCAATTTACACCTGGGTTCAAAGCACTCTCACTCTCTGCTCTTGACAGCTAAGATCACTTGTCTATTTTGGGACATTGGTAACGACCTGGTCTTTTGTGTCTCATGAACACTCCCCAAAATTCTCCCTCCTTATAACATCTTCCTCTTTTCGTTCCTTATCCTTTTCTCTTGTTTCTCGGCAAAACCTTTCTTCCCAGCCCACTCTTCCTCTCCCCAGGGAGGCTTTCAGTCGGACGAACCCTGGGTCAGAATGTTCCACCGCGTCACACAAATAAACGCCCCTCCCTCCTCCCTCCCTCCCTCCCTCCCAGGGTTCATACACACAGAGCAGCTTAGACTGAAATTGAGGACAGGAACACTTATAATTATTTGGCAAATAATAAGACGACCACAGAGCAGAATTTCCCAATCCAATTTTATATTAACTTGTTGTAAAAAAAAAACAAAAAAAACATTACATTTTTTATAAGATCATCCATTTCTGGCTCTGACAAAACACCCCCAAGAGAAATACCCGTATCAAGTCTATAAAAGAAAAACTTTGACAAATTTTGTTATTTTTAACCTGTGTTGCAAGACTGTCGTCTCAACAGAGACTGAAAACATATCACATCTTTTAAAAAAAAGTCCTGTACTACACAAAATTGACTCCTAGTTATCTCATCAAAAATACACTCTGAGTAGTGTTTACTCAAATAATTGAGTAATTGAGCTTTTTACGCCGAGTATTCAAAATGCTCTGTTCCACTTTGTGCTGTCACATCTGCTTATCCTGTACTAGAATAAACATAAATTGTCACTTAAAATAAAAAAATATGTTCACTTAATATTTTGTTATAAAGAGTTTGTCATTATTATGTCTTCCTATATTTTTGATGTACCCATGTTAAGCAGTTTAAACAAGGCTAAAATATCTGAAGCTTGAAAGTTAGGCAATGCAAGGGCTCAAGTTTTTGAAATGATTCTAGTGCTTTGAGTGCCTTGAAAGTCAGAAAGGCGAGATATAAATAAAGGCCCTTCACCATTTACCATCAGTGAAGATATATTTTGATTAATAAAACAATAGAGCACTTGTTGTACCATCGTTTAATGACATAAGGTGGAACAGAGGGTTTTCTGGTCAGAAGAACAGCCTAAAAATGCAGGGACTGTAATTAAAAAAAAAAAAAAGCACAACTCTTGATGAGGAAATTTTATAACAGATTTACATTTACAAAAATGTTGCATTATAGGCTTTTAAAAAAGCACTCACGATTACTTTTTAGGCAGAAATTTGTTTTGGTTTAGTTCAGTTCTAATTTGAATCAATCTTATCTCTGATTTAGGCATTTAGTTTTATTTCTGTGTACTTTTTTGTATTTCTGACTTAGGACTGACTGATCGTCCGTTAACATGAAGTCTGTTTTAGGTGAAGAAGTAATGTTGTAACACTGACAGCAGCTTTTCATAATCACAGTACATCAGATTTGATTGTGAAGTTCATTTCATTAAGCAGAATGTTTCCCTCTCTCTTTCTCTCTGCGCCACTGTAATCGTCAGCTCTTGGCAAAAGACCCTAAGGAGCGGCTCGGCTGTCAGGGTCAAGGGGCCACAGAGGTCAAGCAGCACCCCATCTTCAGGAACATCAACTTCAAACGACTGGAGGCCAACATGCTGGACCCTCCCTTCATTCCTGATGTAAGAGACACATAAATGAAGGCAGCACAGGCCTGTAGCATGAAACCAGGGGGAGCGGCAAATTAGTGCACAGGAAATACCATTGTCAGATATAAACAAACTTTTCCAGTATAAATGTGCTACAAGAGCTCAAGCACCAATTGAGAGTGAAAAAAGTGCTTACAACTTTAACAAGCCAAAGATAAATCTTTAAAACACATTTTATACTATAAATATATTTGTGTAAAAGTGTAACTTTAATTATGTTTGTGGCTCTTTGGAGCATGCAATTTTATTTATATCTATATTAAAAAAATAAATTAAAAAAAAGCTTTGAAAGAGAAAGTGACCCACAAGTGAGGTTAACTCTGCTGTTGAACTTAGATAGTGTTATCTGCTTCTCTATTTTAGCTTAAGCAGGTCAGTAGACCTTCAAAACAACAACAATAAAGCAGTCTGTTTTAAATCCCTAAACCTTTATTTACGTCTCTATTTTCTCAGCCACGAGCCGTTTACTGTAAAGATGTCCTGGACATTGAACAGTTTTCCACTGTCAAAGGTGTGAACCTTGACCCCACCGACGATGATTTTTATCACAAGTTTGTCACAGGCAGTGTCTCCATCCCGTGGCAAAATGAGGTACTGCACCCTCAGATTACATCATACTTTACTGCACCTTCAAAAACATGTCAATGTAAAACATTTACATTCTGTTTGTTTAGATGATAGAGATGGAGTGCTTCAAAGAAATTAATGTTTATGAAACTGATGGGGTGCTGTGTGCGGATTTGGATGTGAATCGACCCAACCCTCCACCAAAGAGAGGCTTCTTCTATCGCCTGTTCAGAAGAGAGGCAAGTGCTAGTGCTCCGACTACTGTGCGAGGGGGTGGGGGCTAAGGTACCTTTTTCTCTTCTTCTTCCCTTTACCACTGTCCAGGCCTAGTTCAAGGTATAGGTACCATTAACCACAAACTACTGTAAACATCTATTGTAAGCATCAACAAAACATATTTAACATCCTCATATCAAATTTTCATTTAACTCCACTGGGAGAGCATTCTTTTAGTGCTGACTCTAGGGGTGACTTGCTGGTTTGTGGTATGCAATAAATCCATCCACCTTTAAAACTAATACTCAACTTACATATTTTCATTGCTGCTGCTGCTGCTGCTGCTTCTGCTGCTGCTGCTAATTGGCCTATCCTTGGCTTTTAATGCAGATACTCTATTTGATCTTATTGCACTTTGAAAGTGTGCTTGCACTAAATAAAGGCGCGAGGAGCTTGTGTAAGTGATGTGTGTCGATGTGGTTCCTGCAGGTCTGTTTTAAAGGGGGCTATAGTGAAGACGAGACCGAGGAGCCCTCACGACTCTAAACCACTCCTTCCACCTGCCTCATCCTCCCTCACGCCGCTGAACATCACCACAAACTCCAACCGAGCGCAGATTTTAGGAACTCAGTGAATGTTGACCTGTATTTATGAGCTGTATTAAAAGTGTATTATAATTAAAGAAAAAAGTATGAGTTTAAAGATTTTGTACATTTGTACTTGAATTTATGTCTAGATGTATATTTTCACTAAAGGTTGTATTGTACAAAAAGCCATAAAAGTACCACTTGAATGCATACATTTTATTTTTATTTTTTATTGGAATGAGAATGGACAATGTGTATTGGGATTTTTTTAAGCACAGTACCAGTAGTCATTTTTTTTTCCAATGTAGCATACGGCTTTTTGTTTTTTATGTCTCATAGATTTGAATTGGGCTATGTAATTTGTTTTTAGTAAAAAAAAAAGATACACAGAGTCCTATTTTTGCTCTGCCTATAGGCTCAGGTAGAATTTAATTAAGCTTGTTGTAAACCCAGGTGAGAAGGGATCAGATCTGTCAATTCTTTAAAAACTAAATATTTGAATCCAGTGCTGGTTTCAATAATCAAGTTTATTGTAAACACATCACTGATCTCCTGACCTCCTGCTAAGACAAAAGTTTTGTTTTTTTTCCTGTGTCACAATAATGAAAAATATCGGATTAATAATTGTATTGTGGAAACCAATGAGTGTGGCATAGTATTTCAGGCCTGTTGCCCTTAAAGGCATTTTAATTTGCATATTTATTTTCCAGCAAATTAATCTCCACAGATCTTGATTTAAATGGTATAATACTTGCCCCCAATATGCCGCTAATAGATACAGTTTTAACCTGTGGCTTAGTGGTGTATGTTTTAAATATTTCTTTTTTAATAATCACACCCTAGATCCTTTTTTCTATAGGATTGACTTGAGGATTCGAAAAAGTGTAGAATGGGAGTAGAGTTAATATCATCTGTGTACAGGAATACTCAACCACTTCAAATCCCTATATATTGTGCACTTTTGTTTTTAACATGGAGAGCATTCTCATGTATTGTATTTTATAAGTCAGTTCCCAAATTTCAAGATTTAGTTTCATTATATGACATTTGACACAGGCATTTATGCTTTAAATCATGCTTAAAGGCAGTCACTGTTTACGCCACACCAATACTGTGAATACCCAATTTGGATACATTTGCTTTTGTGTATGTATAGATGAATTGTATAAAATGCAGCTTTTGTTAAGTCCAGTGCATTGAATTATTTTAATGTGCTATCTGAATGAAAATTAACCAGATAGAGTCTTTGATTGTACAGATGCGCAATGTCTGCATTTTGTTGTCAATATGATAAAGGAATTTAACTGAGCAGAAATTTATACAAGCTATTTATATCAATGCATTCATTGAGGTACGGTGTAAGTTGCCCATGGAGTACAAATTTTCAGTCTAGATTTTTGTCCCATAATTACACATTCCATTGGCATTACTGGGGCTCTTAACTTTCTACACTAAGTAGTCACCATCATGTCATTAATATATTTTGGGTGATTGGGTAAGTGTTGTCATGCTCAGGCACATTTTGCGTTGTCTTTTTTTTTTTCTGACGATGTAGATTTAGTGCATTAGCTCTTAGCCTCAAAACCTTGTAAATGATGTATTTCTAACTACAGCTGTAACACTCATCACCTTCAAAGTAAACTGTGTTTTCCACCCATGCCTGTCATCGTTCAGAGAAACGCTTCTCAATCCATGAGTAAATTTCAGTTTTATTGCACTATGGTGTGTATGGACAATGATAATAGGAAGTGTCTTTAAAACTTTTTCCAATGATACCAAAAGCAACATTGATTAAATTTGTTTTGTCTAAAAGAGAGACTGACAGCCTTCACTGTATGTGCCAATTACTATGTTAAGTTTGGATAACCTTTTTCATTCCCCTATACTTCCGTCCATTCAGTAAATTCATTCACATTTAAATGATCTTTGAAAAGTTTTGAATGTCGCACTAAGTGCATTGTAATGCCTGTTTTAAATACATACATTTTAGTACTGAAGCATGTATTGGTTTGTAATACTTCAGGTTTCCTTGTATATGTTATGATGACCTTCTAGTGCCAACATATCTCACTGGTATCTGAAGACAACTTTATAAATGGCAAGGTGACCAGCTGAGTTGTTTACCCTGTTTGAATATATGTCCACATCCTTCACTTGATGTCAAAACGATGTTGTTCAACACAGATTATCAAGTCTCTGGACAGAGGTCTGTATTCAAACAGGGTCAGGGATCTCTTGTTTTTCTTTTATATATATGAATATATCTGTACAGTCATGTCTTTCAACCACTGCAGTCATTGTTAATTCTTGTACATGTTGTATCACTGGTTGTTGTACCATATCAGACATTTGTAATTATGAAATAATACACTGCCATTTGTATAAAATGCATTTGACTCGTTACTTTTTTATATTTTCAAAATTATTTGTTTGTGAGACATAAAAAAACACACACACAAACTTTTAAGCTTTTAAATTTTCAGATATCAACTATGTATTTAATTATTTGTGTTACTGTAGTCTAGTATGCACTATAAAGAAGTTTTTAATAAAACTTTTTATGCCTGAATCTTATTGATCCGGGATGTCTGACCAAAGCTATTGATATTCAATACAAACTTTCTCCTTTTTACCACACCTGCAAACCAATACTCAGTAATAACAAGTGAATAGTCTCCATTAAGATTATTATTAGTCAAAGCATAGATGCGTTTTACTACGGGATTCTCAAATAGGAATGATAGCCTTCGTGTAGTTATATGTATATAGTAGTGAGGAGGTGTGCATTCTGGTCCCAGGTAAGAATCTGGATTTTGGTCCCGTGATTTATCAAAAACATCGACAGAAAATGTAAGTCCATTATTCGTCCACTCGCCAGTCTATCAAAACAAACCTGGATGCTAATTGGCTGAAGCCGCAATGCCTCGTTCTTCCTGCGTTTCTGTCACAATCAACTTCCTGGTGTGATTTCTTGTGGGCAACGCAACACCGCATCAAAGATGTTTTTTATCATCAGAGATCCCGTTTAGTAAATTTGTGAAGCAACAGTGTATAATTTGCACAGAAAGGCGCTGGAGAGCGGGTGGTAGTTGTGCGTGCAGTGTTGTCACTGTCGGCGCACTACGCACCGATTGCTCTCCTTATGCTAACTGTGCTAACCGTGCTAACTAGCTCACATTGTAAATATTTAGCCAGCTGAGCTAGCAGCCGTTCATTTGATTGATAAAATGGCTACCATGGAGAAACTGATGAAGGCCTTTGAGTCTCTGAAGTCATTTCAACAACAACAGGGACCGCCGACTGCAGAGGAGCTGGTTCAGAAACAGTAAGTGTTGAACTCTGCATCTGTGTTAGCCTGAGCTAGCATCGTTAGTGCCAGTCAAAGGAACGCCAGTGTTTATTAGGTACAGATCATAACTAGTAATGCTAATACCAAAGCTATATCATCTAATTCTGAAGTCACTGCACAATGTGGTTTGTAGATCTCCCAGTGTGCGTTGAACAAGTCTGTTGTTTATTCTTCATAGTCAGATCAATTCTACTTTGTGATAGCAAATGTAAACATATACCCAATATTATTTCCACAAATGGAAATGGTTCAATGGGAACTTCTTAACATGCATTGCAACAAACACAATTGGATAATAAATAATGCTCAGTTGATCCCCCAAGGTTAGGGCAATCTATGCACGACACAAAGTAAAAACAAAAACAAAAAAACAACTGTTTTTATTATGCTCCTTTTTATGTGGTCTTGTTTATTTTTTATTTATTTTGTGGTTGTTGTTGTTATTATTATTGTTATTACTATTATTATTATCTTTTTGCTGTAGTTTTCTTATTGTCTTGTCCAATTAATTAACGAAGAATATTAACAAGTATTATGTTCTTTTGGTGGAACATTTATGTGGACATTTATTCACTACACATGCAGCCTGGTTGTGTTTTTTTATTTTAAGATAATACCTACAACTCTGTCTTTTTTCCCTTTAAGGAAAAAGGAACAGGCTACCACCAAGAAGGACAGAGTAACACACTGTTTAACAATATGTGAAAACATAGTGGCTCAATCTCTAAGGTAGGTGAATCAATGTTCGTAGCTATTCAGTAACAGCTAGATAATACTTTTTGGCACTGTGATGACCTAATTGTTATGAAACTTAAATTAATAAAGCAATCATTATTTTGTTCATTATGCTGTACAGTGGAAGTCGGTTTCAAGAGTTCCTCTGTTATGTCTTGTTAAAAAGGTGTGTACATTTACCCTTTTTTTCTTTTAAAAAACAGAACATCTCCAGAGTTTCAGAAACTTTTGGGGATCGCCATGGAGATGTTTCTCCTCTGCAGTGATGATAGCGAATCTGATGTACGAATGGTTGCTGATGAGTGCCTAAACAAGATTATCAAAGTAAGCAATTGTAATTGCTCTTATAAATCTGTATTGTAGCCAGAAAGTTTGATTATATTTTACCTTACTGTTTCTAAATCTTGTAAGAATCACATAATTAGGACATGTATTGAATTCTTATAGGAGTCTAGATAAATATTTACTGATGCCTAATTTTTTTTTTTTTTTTTTTATCTGAACTTCTTCAGGCATTGATGGACTCAAATCTGCCCAGATTGCAACTGGAGCTTTATAAAGAAATTAAAAAGGTAGCTGAGTCACTTGACTGATCTGTGTCTTTTCTGGCCTAAATCCATGACACATGTTAAAGTGTTTTTCCATTGGTCAACAGAACGGTGCCTCTCGGAGCCTGAGAGCAGCATTGTGGAGGTTTGCTGAGCTGGCCCATCTCATTAGACCACAGAAGTGCAGGTATACATTGCAGAGTCCTGCTAACAAAATGTTAACAAAATACATTTTTTGTTGGCTTTATACGTGTATCACTTTTTCAACACAATAATAGTTATGGTTGATCACTTCTTTTCAGACCTTACCTGGTCAACTTGCTGCCGTGCCTCACCAGAATTGCAAAACGTCAAGAGGAGACTGTTCAAGAGACGCTGGCTTCAGCAATGCCCAAGATTATGTTGGCCTTGGGAAATTTTGCCAATGATGGTGAAATTAAGGTAACTAGTTCAAAAACATAAACACAATTCATTTTGACTGAACAAATTACCTTTCAATTTCATGCTTTACCTTTGCTTTCGATAGGTGTTGCTTAAGTCATTTGTGGCAAATCTTAAATCTAATTCACCCACAATTCGACGGACAGCTGCAAGCTCAGCGGTCGCTGTCTGCCAACACTCCAGACGCACTACCTATTTCAACACTTGGCTTTTAAATGTGCTGCTCGGTAGGTTCTACTGCAGCAGTTTGTCTTATAATGAAGCTGGAAATGACTTTTAAATGTACACCCCTAGGTCTTGTGGTTCCTGTAGATGAGGAGCACCCGACTCACCTCATTCTGGGTGTCCTGTTAACTCTCCGCTACTTGATACCTCTTCTCCTTCAGCAAGTTAATACATCAAGTATCAAGGGAAGTTTTGGGGTCACAAAGAAAGAGGCAGATGTGCAACCAACACCTGAGCAACTGTTACAGGTACAGGAGAACTTTTGCACTTTTAGTTGAGGTGCTCAATGGAACAATAAAAAGTCACATTGAAAATAGGGGGTGCTATATTTCATAAAAAATATCAAAGCATGATGGAAGGTGAGGAAAAACTAAGAGGCTCTGAATTGCTATATCATCAGTGCATATTGCTACTGGTCTGGGATCACAATGTTTTCAGCTATACATTAATTGGAAATAATTTGTGAATGTCTCCCTAAAGAAAGTCTCCTTTCAGAACATTTTTTAAATTATATTTGTTACGTGTTTTTTCTCTTTTGTTCATAGGTGTATGAACTTACCCTACACTACACACAACACTGGGATCACAATGTGGTCACAGCTGCTTTGGAGCTCCTGCAGCAGACCCTACGAACTCCGCCTCCAGAACTCTTGCACATGCTGATAACCACGGCCAGCATCCCCCATGCCACTGTGTTTCGGCAGGACACTGACAGCCGTGCACGATCTGGAAGCATTCTCGAACTCATTGGTAATTAGTCATTTTAAAATATTTTTTACTAGTCAGCTTTGCCTTTTCCTGTAACATTTTCATTTTCCTAAAGTTCAGTTTCTGTCCTGTGCTTTTCCTGACTAACCTGTTTTGATCCTAATGCGTGTGTTTTGGCTGTGTTTCTTTTCTTTTTACTTTCTCTTTCTGCCTCCTGTTCCTGGGTGTTACAGCTGGGGGAGGGTCTTCCAACAGTCCTCTCCTCCTCAGAAAACAGAAAGGTGATTAATCAATTTGTCTTTAGTTCACCACTCTTGAGTACTGATGTTTTTCTGGATAGCATTACAAATCCAATTTCTGCTGCTGTTATCTTCAAACTACTTAAATGTACATTTGGGACAGTTGACAGAACATAGTACCTTCACTGATCAAAAGATTAAAGGTTAAATCTTAGCTCCCTTCAAGATGCACATGTAAAATTAAATTTTTCACGTTACTTGCAATTCTACCTTTCTTTTAAATCTCCAGTCATCTCAAGTACCCACTGGCAAATGTTTATGTTCTCCCTATGGTTCACTTACCCCTGGTTGGGAAACACTGCTACAGAATTGGTCCAAATGATCACAGGCAGGACTTTTCACCACAAATTAAATAAATTCTACCACAACAAGCCCAAAATTTCATTGCCTTTTTTTCAAGTTAAGGTTCCAGTGGCTCTCTCAAGTAAACATTAATTTTATTCATCTAAATTATTTAGTGTATTTACGGCCAGTCTGTAGCTCTATGTTATGAATACATTTCAGTAAACACCCCTTATTAAAAAAATACATCCATGTTGTCTTGTATTTTTTTTATAAATTTAAACAGAAAAATAAAGATAACAAAAAAATATACAGGACTTTAATGGACTTTATTACCTGAATTTCCAGATGAAATTTCTTTGGCACTAAGCTTGAAATAAAATCAATCAATAAATCAAAGGCTTGCTTGTTGTCATGCCTAACCTAAGCCTAACATGGTGCCCCAGACCACACTTTGGAAACCACAAAATTGTGATCACAATGATCTTGCAATTGATTTTTAAAATACTGCTTTTAGGGAAAATGCTCTCTGGAGAAGAGGAGGGCCTTGAGGATGAAGGTGAGAAGAATGACGTCACCACTGGTAACTTTTCAGGTAACTTACATCTACAGCACAATTCTTATTCTATGTCTTGTCATTTCATACATTGTTGTTTTTTGTTTTATTGACATTGACATTAAAATCAACTCTGTTTAACTTCAGGTGCAGATGGATCCTCGACAGGCCAAGTGGACATAATTACAGAACAACCTCGCTCCTCACAGCACACCCTCCAGCCCGGAGACTCTGTGGACCTCAGTGCATCCTCGGAACAGGGTGGCAGTGGCGGGACTCCTGAATCTCCTAATGACAACGAGGAGGAAATGCTCAGCAGAAGCTCCAGTGGTGGAGCCAACATCACTCCAGAGACCGCTGATTATACCACCCCTGAGAACGCCACACCCGAGGGGCCTTTAGTGGATGGAGGAACACTTTTAGGCACAAATGATCAATCGCTTCCTCCCAGTGACTCTTCCCAGACCACCACCGAGGGGCCAGACTCTGCAGTCACGCCCTCAGATGTAGCAGAACTGGTAGGTCTGACAATCTGCTTGTTTAAAAATGCTGTCCTGCTTATTATGCACAGAAAAATAGGATCCCAAATTCTCTTGGTTAGAACTATATACATTTTGACAATAATAGAATTAGGATTTGTAGAATGGACATTTAAAATTGATTAATAAATTGTTTTGTTAGTCTGTAATTATGATTTTATGCACAAGTCTAGTTCAAATTGTGTTCTTCTAAAAGCTATTCTTTGTGAATCTGCAATCTTGTCCATTCTAACAATTCTACCTCTATGGTCTTGCCCACTCTTCTTACCCTGTCCTCACTTGGAACGCAGTCACACACTCCATTGCCGCAGGTGATTGAGCCATGCCCTCCCTCTCCGACCTCCACAGAGGGTCCTGACGCTGCAGACAGCGACTCTTCTGTCTACACTGCATCTTCCACATCGTCTTCTTTCTCTTTCTCGTCCTCTTCTTCCTTCTATGCCACCTCCTCCTCCTCTAGCACTAGTGACAAGGTCAGCTGCAGTTGGACGTTTTCTGTAGTGGAAAGGGCTTGCTTGCCTGTTTACCTCTCCATTCTTTTCCATTGCCTGTTTTTCAAATTCATTCCTTATTTTTACCTTGCTTTTAGCTTTGCCTTGAATTTTGCAGCCCAAATGTTTGCCTCCATGTTAAAACAACATGCTTTCCAAAATTTTGGAAATCATTTGATGAGCTTTCAGGAAACCCAAAACCATTGATGCCGTATCTCAGATGTTTTTTTGTCCCTTTTTTTGGCGGCTGTGACAGGCTTTTGCAGAGGTTGAAACCAGAGACACATGGACAAATTTCAGATTTGAAATGTAGTTAGATTATTGACAAAAGCTTGATCTTCCTTTTTTAAAATATTCAGACTGCTGTGTTTTTATCTTCAAGCCAAAAACTCTTGGCTTGAATTTGTTTAAACCCAAGCATGACTCACTTGAGTTTTTAAAACTCATCAGTGTCGTTTTGTTGTGTGTGCCATGTTTGGTCCCCAAGTTGCGAAATAAACTTGTGGTTGTGTAAGATGCTTTTATTTTGCTTGTGTGTGTGCATAAGGTGTTGGATGGCAGTGAAAGCCAGTACTCTGGGATGCAGATCGGAACTCTGCAGGATGAAGAGGAAGAAGCAGCAGCAGCTACCCAGGAAGATCAGCCACAAGAACCATTTCTACAATCTGCTCTGGGTATGTTTCTGGTAGACCACTGAAATGGGTAAACAATGAAATATTTTATACTAGAGTGATCTAAAAATATACTCTGTGTGCAGCTCTGAGTAAGCCTCACTTATTTGAAAGTCGTGGACACAACCGGCAAGGTTCAGACAGTAGCGTGGACCGCTTCATACCAAAGGAAGAACCAACTGAACCTGAGCCTGATAACAAGGTAAAAGGTCATTAACATCTGAAATATACATTTTAGAAATGAAAATAAAGTAATGTCTCTAACTGTAATATTTCCAGCCATCACGGATAAAGGGTTCAATCGGACATTATACAGACCATGATAAAGAACCTTTAGTTCACTGTGTGCGACTTCTTGCGGCTTCCTTCTTGTTAAATGGGCAAAAGAAAGGTAACAATGACATTTGTTTATTTATATGCATCTTTTAGCAAGCATTAGCATCTGCACAATTTATTTAATTTAACAAAGGAAGAATTATAATTACACAATTTTCACAGGCCTTATACCTGACAAAGAGGTGCGAGTGAGTGTGAAAGCCTTGGCCATCAGTTGTGTGGGGGCGGCTGCTGCTCTGCATCCTTCCGCCTTCTTCAACTCTCTCTACTTGGAACCGCTGGACGGCATCCCAGTAGAAGGTAGAAGTGCTGTAATAAAGAGTTTCACACATCAAAGCCTGTTTATTATGACTTGAGTTAAAAAAAAAAAGTTTCACATAGCTGGAAAACGTAAGCAAAACATTGTCTATAAAAAGCAAAGGGTATTCTTTTGAATCTACGGTACTTGTAATTGTATTTAATTGCATTTACTTTCGTCTAACAAAATTCATGTTTCATATAGACAGATTATAGACATTTATAGACATAACTCGTCTTTACTTTACCTCACCAGAGCAACAGTACATCAGTGATGTGCTATGCCTCATTGACCATGGAGACCCACAGATCCGAGGGGCCACTGCAATCCTGTGTGGGGCCATTATTCATGCAGCTCTCACTAAAACCCGTTACAACATACACAGCTGGCTGGCCAGTGTACAAAGTGTAACAGGTGTGTTTTTAAATGTGTTTTTTGTTTGTTATTTTTTTTAAATAAAAAATTGACGAAACAACTTGCTATTCTTAGGTAACCCTGTGTCCCTGGTGGACTTGGTGCCTTTGATCCAAAAAACGTTAAAGGATGAATCATCTGTCACCTGCAAGATGGCTTGTTCTGCCGTGCGAGTATGTTTTTTCTGCTTATATAGTGTGCAGAAAAAAACGCCTTTGTGTATTTAAGCTATGTGTTTGTTGCAGCATTGTGTAATGACCCTGTGTAAGAGCACCCTGAGTGAGCTGGGACTGCAGCTGCTGATCGACCTACTCGCTCTCAGGGACTCTTCTTATTGGCTTGTTCGAACTGAACTATTGGAAACCATGGCAGATATTGATTTCAGGTAACAGTAATAAAAAAATAAATCATTCAACAACTTGTGCAATAAAACCTAACCTCCCCCCCTGTGTATTAGGATAATTAACTTCTTAGAAAGGAAAACGGAAACTTTGCATAAAGGAGATCATCACTACACTGGGGTAATTTTTTTTTATTTTACTGTAGATGTAGAGGAGTTATAATTCTAATGTAAAAAAAATACTCCTCTTCAATGCAGAGACTGACGTTGCAGGAGAGGGTCCTACATGATGTGGTCATTTGTCTGTTGGGAGATGATGACCCCAGAGTGCGACATGTTGCAGCTTCAATCGTTAGCAGGTATTTTCAAGTTGGCATCACTTCTCAACATCCACCGTATTGAATTATATTTTTGTTTGTTTCCAGGCTCGTCGCTCGTTTATTTCATGATTGTGACCAGGGTCAGGCTGATCCAGTTGTTGCTGTTGCCCGAGACCAGAGCTCTGTGTATCTGCAGCTCCTAATGCACGAAACGCAGCCCCCTTCCCAGCTTACCGTCAGCACAATCACAAGGTAATCACACGGAAATACATATGTGTTTCTTTTGAAATTAATAAGATTATGTAAATCTTTTGTTCTTAAATCTTGTGTCATAAATGGCAATAACCAAAGATACATTTTTATACTGTCAGAACATACAGAGGCTACAATTTGTCTAATACAGTCCCGGATGTTACTCTGGAGAACAACTTGTCCCGAGTCATCACTGCAGTGTCACATGCTTTTACTACTTCTACCTCTAGAGCCCTTACGGTAAGGTTTTTTCTATTCCAAAGGGTCTTGACATACTTAATTCAGTATTTTCCCCCATAAACAATTTCTGCTTTGTTTTTGTAGTTTGGCTGCTGTGAGGCTTTGTGTCTCATGGCTTCAGCCTATCCGGTGTGTAACTGGAGCACAGGCTGGCACTGTGGCTATGTCAGCTCTGGATCCAGTCTTTCTTCTCGGGCCAGTCTGAATCGCACCAGAGGCCGGACCCATAGGTCAGTCCTAAATCTTGCACGATAATCATTTGTTGTTGTTGTAATGCCAATAAAATGTTTTGTTATGGCAGTTTGTCACACTCTAGCAACACACCTTCATCTGCACCAGACTCTGAAAAGAAAACTTTGGTCATGGGAGTAGCTCACATGGTGCTGTCCTTGCTCTCCTCTGCCTGGTTTCCTTTGGATCTCTCTGCACACCAAGATGCACTTTTACTTGCTGGCAATTTGCTTGCTGGTGGGTAATGGAAACACTTTGATGCAGTCTATTTGCAGATGAATAAAAAAAGTAAATAATTGTTTTGTCTTCTTTATTTGTATCCTCAGCTGTGTCCCCTAAATGCATGCGTAACCCCTGGTCTGGTGAAGAGGATGGAGGAAATACAAACACCAACACTGGTCCCAATAAGATGGAGGAACCTTGGGCTGCACTGTCAGAGCGCTCCCTTGTGGTTATGGTGGAACAACTTTTCAGTCATTTACTGAAACTGCTCAACATCTGTGCACATGTGTTAGACGACACCCCACCTGGGCCCGCAGTAAAGGTAATTTATGATGCCCTCAGGTGTTTCTATTTGGTTTACATACAGTACATTTTGCTGAACATCTATCTTTCTTTTCAGCCCACTCTTCCATCTTTAACCAATACGCCATCCTTAAGTCCCATTCGCAGAAAGGGTAAAGAAAAAGATGTGTCAGATCCCAGTGCAGCGCCCATGAGCCCGAAGAAAACGACTGAAGCCAGCACAGGTACCCAATGAAATCGACACTAACATTCGACCCAGAAAAACTTAAGCGTATATTAAAAATGTCTGTCTTCAAACTGAGCAGGGCGACCTGTAGACAACACTGGATCAGCAGCCGTCAGTAAATCTACAACTCTTGGTAACTTCTACAATCTGCCAACCTACCTCAAGTTGTACGATGTCCTGAAAGCCACATACACAAACTACAAGGTTTGATTTGCATTTTAACATAAAATAGTATTGCCATGAAAGTGTTATGAATGTCTCATATGGGACTTTGGTTAGGTTACCTTGGATCTGCATAGTAACCAGGAGAAGTTTGGCTGTTTCCTACGCTCTGTGTTGGATGTTTTGTCACAGCTTTTAGAACTGGCTACTCTGCATGATATTGGCAAGGTATGCAATTAAATGGGGAATATTGAAAGACAATTCTGCTTGCCTACAGTAATTTCTTTGATTTTATTCAGTGTGTTGAAGAAATTTTGGGCTACCTGAAGTCCTGCTTTTCCAGAGAGCCAACCATGTCAACTGTTTGCGTACAACAGGTCTGTTTTTCCTATGAGTTCAATGCATTTGTTTCTGTATTTGTTGTGCGGTCGTTTGTGGTTTCAACACTGAGCAGTGTGCTGTTTGCCGTTTTGACTGCACACAGAGTGAGGCTGGTTCCTGCCGACAGGGACTGTAAAGGCATCGGCTTCCCTGTGCGATGGTTCCATACATGTTTTTATTTACTGCTTTTTTAAGTACATTTTAAAATGTGCTTTTCCCTTTTAGCTGCTGAAAACACTTTTCGGTACCAACCTGGCCTCTCAATGTGAGGGTATTCTTAGTGGGCCAACTCGGTCTCAAGGGAAAGCTCTTCGATTGGGCTCATCTAGTCTTCGACCTGGTCTCTACCACTACTGCTTCATGGCCCCTTACACACACTTCACTCAGGCACTGGCTGATGCAAGCCTGCGCAACATGGTGCAGGCTGAGACGGAGCAAGACACATCCGGGTAGGTATTTTTACACACATAGTTAAAAACAGCCCCTTTATATTAAGGACATAAAGCGTCTTTTGCACTAAAATATTTTTCAATATCTTCTACGATTTAAAACGTATCAAAAAAAAAGTCCTGGCCACGCGTGTAAACATTTAGCTAGGTATATCTTACAGTTGCTGAATGCTTTTAGATGATTAATTATCAAAGTTTGCGCCAAAGTTTTGTTGGCTGTTCTATAAATTTTAAACGCGTTCACTAAAAAGTCGCATCGGGGATTATCTGGCTACTCTGATTGGCTGTGTTAAAGTTTCTTGCTAGATTCTTTGGAAACCATGAGGCACTTAACCCACACACCTGACATGTTACTGGAGCCATGCCTACCTGAAATTTTGGAGAAATCAGGCCTAAAATCTTTTAGTGTGCACAAATCTTGAGGTGACTCATACTGAAATGTACTATTTTGTAGATGGTTTGATGTAATGCAAAAGGCATCGAATCAGCTAAAGTCCAACATTGCCAATGCAACACGCCATAGAGGAGATAAGGTAAGTTTACGAGTCGACTTAGAAAAAAAATCCCTTTTTCATCCGTTTAAGCTATCAAGATTTAATATTTATAATGATCTTTTTCTCTCAGAGTGCAATTCATAACCACATTAGGCTTTTTGAGCCACTGGTGATTAAAGCTTTGAAGCAGTACACCACAAGCACTTCAGTGTCACTGCAGAGGCAGGTCCTGGACCTGCTCGCCCAACTGGTGCAACTCCGAGTCAACTACTGCCTACTGGACTCAGATCAGGTAAGATTTAAAACTTATATTCAGACTTTATTCAATTGTGCTTATTTCTATTTGTTTCATCCACTTTTCTCAGGTTTTTATTGGGTTTGTCCTGAAGCAATTTGAGTACATTGAAGTTGGACAGTTCAGGTATGAGTGCTTCGAACAACTTACAACATTGGCATAGACTTCAACTACTTATCACACCTCTTTTTTCTACTTGTAGGGACTCCGAAGCCATTATTCCAAATATATTCTTCTTTCTTGTACTGCTGTCGTATGAGCGGTACCACTCCAAACAGATCATCAGCATCCCTAAAATAATCCAGTTGTGTGATGGGATTATGGCCAGTGGTAGAAAAGCTGTGACCCACGGTGAGCTCCCCTCACAAAATCAACATGAACAAAATGCAGCAAATTTGACTTACTTTTCTTTATCTCTACAGCCATCCCTGCATTACAACCGATCGTCCATGACCTTTTGTTTTGAGGGGTTCCAACAAAGCTGATGCAGGAAAAGAACTTGATATTCAGAAAGAAGTGGTTGTGTCCATGTTGCTCAGGCTCATTCAATACCACCAGGTTTGACATTTACAGTGTTTCGTACTATATTTCTCCTGACATTATTTATCCTTTCAATTAAACAAGTCCTTTTTACATCATAGGTATTGGAGATGTTTATTCTTGTCTTGCAACAATGTCACAAAGAAAATGAGGACAAGTGGAAAAGACTTTCGAGGCAGATTGCAGATGTAATCCTTCCAATGATTGCAAAGCAGCAGGTAACATCATGAATTCTCACACTTGGCTTGTTGCATTTGGGTTGCATTTGAGTTACCATAACTGTTCTCTGATTACACAGATGCATTTGGACTCGCCCGAGGCCTTGGGTGTTCTGAATACTCTGTTTGAGTCAGTTGCTCCTTCTTCTCTGAGACCTGTGGACATGCTGCTGAAGAGTATGTTTACCATTCCGGTTACCATGGTGAGAATCTCAAACAACTATTATGAAAATAATCACAATATCTTTAACTGTACATGCCACGCAATGTTTAGTTTATTTATTTATTGTGTTTAGAACATTGCACAAAATAGTTTAACTTTAAAAGGAAAGATGCTTTGAATGAGGTTGTAATTTCCACCTACTGTTAAATTTAATAAAAAGCCAGCCAATTATGATAATATTAGAACATGTCAGTAGTGGGATAATCAATTTAGATCACCTGATATACCTGTTGTTATTTTTTGTTTAGACACCTCCTTTACTGTAGGGATGCATATATTACAGTTGAATTGCCATTTTAGTTTATGCATTCATCAACAGAATGCCCACTACAAATTATGTATGGTTTATTTAAAGGGAAAATGTTTTACTTTAAAGTTTAAATCTTTAAGCTCATTTTCCGTTTTCTTTCAGATGTTATTGCTCTAGTTTTAAGTTGACACTCTAAAGATAATTTGCAAATCAATTGTAATATTACAACGTTGCTTTTTTTTCCCTCCTAAATTTAGTTATTGAAAGGCCATTCTTGAGTATTATATTATGATACAACAGCAAAATTAAGCATCACAATATGTATATGAAATCTTACAAATGATCACCAGGAAGAGTAGCTGTTAATTTGGTGACAGCTAATGGGGATCCAAACAAATAAACCCTTGTGTTTCTGCAGACATCAGTAGCACAGTGCAGTTGTGGGTGTCTGGCATCCTGGCCGTCCTGAGGGTGCTAGTATCTCAGTCCACAGAAGACATTGTCCTGTCCCGGGTCCATGAGCTCTCTCTTTCCCTCATCTCCTCTCATGCCAAATCATCATCCGCCTGCACCAGCCAAGTACCTCCCCAAACGACCCACCCTGTGAATACCTGCTCCACGGGAATCAAACGATGACACTCAAAAAACCCTACCAGAAGAAACTTTTGCTAGGTGAGGGATCATTATTAGTATTATTACATTATTTACATTTTTCACAATTATTTCAGAATGTTAACATTATCATGGAATTGTCTGTACAGGTTTCTGTTGCAGTTGGTTGGCGTTATACTCGATGACATTTCAACTCGACAAATCAAAGTGGACATTACTGAGCAGCAGCACACGTTTTATTGCCAGCAGCTCGGCACGCTTTTAATGTGCCTTATACACATATTTAAAAGCGGTGAGTTAAGTTAAAATGAACACTTTTCAATCTTATCTAGTTATGATGATAGAGTTTTATATAAACTTTTCAGGGATGTTTCGGAGGATTACCGCTGCAGCTAGTCGCCTCTTGAAGGGTGAAAGCGGAGGTGCAGAGTCTGAACATGGCCAGTTTTACCAGCTGGAGGGACTGAATAGCATGGTCCAAAGCCTCATCACAACTCACCCTTCCCTTGTGCTGCTGTGGTGCCAAGTTCTGCTCATCATTGACTACACAAACTACACATGGTGGTCAGAGGTGCACCAGACACCTAGGTAAGAACCACACAATCAGGAATGACAGTGAACCTGCACTGCTCACAATATTCACACTTACAAATTGATTTTTTATTTATTATGTTTTGTTTTCTCTTTGTAGGAGACACAGTATGTCCTGCACAAAATTGCTGAGTCCTCGCAGCTCCAGTGAAGGTGAAGAAGACAAACCTGAATCACGCTTGGCTATGATCAACCGAGAGATTGTACGAAGGGGAGCCATAATTTTGTTCTGTGACTATGTGGTAAGAATATTGTCAATTTGACTTTGCTTTGTATGTTTTTATCTTGCTTGCATTTTTCAGTTTTCAATTTTTTCTTACCCTTTCAGTGTCAAACCTCCATGATTCAGAACATCTGACCTGGCTGATTGTTAATCATGTGCGAGATCTGATCAGCCTTTCCCATGAGCTCCAGTGCAGGATTTTATCAGTGCTGTTCATCGCAACTCTGCTGCCAGTGGCCTCTTTATTCAGGCCATCCAGTCACGCTGTGACAATCTCTCTACCGTAAGCATTCCAAGAGTTTGTTTTACGTGAAATACATATACATATTTATTGTTTTCAATCTTTCTCTGGGCATTGCTTTAGCCTACCATGTTGAAGAAACTCTACAGTGTTTGGAAGGAATCCACTTGAGTCAGTCTGGTTCACTGTTGATGCTTTATGTGGACAAGTTGCTCAATACTCCCTTTCGAGTACTCGCCCGCATGGTGGATACTCTGGCCTGTCGAAGGGTCGAGATGCTGCTCGCAGAAACATACAAGTATACTGGCAAACACACGTGAGAGCATATATATATTAAGCATATATTTAATTCATTTGCTTTTTGACCCAACAGAACAGTATAGCTCAGCTCCTGTGGAAGAGCTCAACAGGATTCAGGAGTATCTTCAAAGCAGTGGGCTTGCTCAGAGGTAGACGTACATACTGTTTTTGTCAATTGGATACCAGTTTCTGCCTTCTTGTCATAGCAAAATTTACCTCTTTCTATTTCAGGCATCAGAGGTTCTTTTCTCTGCTGGACAGGTTTCGAGCCACTGTAACCGACAGCAACAGCCCAGCCCCACATGTCACATCCCATCCCTTAGATGGGAATCCTCCCCTTCACCAGAATTAATCATAGCAGACAGGTATGCTAAAAGATCTAATAACTACTTTGTTTGAGTCTCTTTTTTATATTGCTTGCAAGTCTACAAAAGTTCTTTGATTTCTTAGGAATGGTATGTAGCTTTGGTGAAGTCCAGTGCTGCCTCGGTGGAGATGTGTCTTTGTTGGAGACAACAGAACTTCTCACCAAACTTCCGCAACCTGATCTTCACAATGTAATGAGCTGCAAGGTAATCACATAGCTCTAAATCTTAATTTATGCTTTCCTCATTATGTCACAGTCACTGATATCTTTCTCGTAGGAGTTCAATCTCAGTTTGTTGTGTCCAAGTATAAGTTTGGGAATTCACCGGCTAACACGAGGTCAAGGGTCACTTCTGCTAGAGACAGCTTTGCAGGTCACCCTTGATCAGCTTGCTGAGGTCACACAGTCACTTCCTGTTCCACACCATTCTTTCCTGCCGCCCTCTCAGCCTCAGCCCTACTGGAATGCTATTTCTGCTGTCTTTGGTAAGGAACATGTTAATAATCTGGCAAAGTACATGTATTTTTACTCTGTTCACAATCTTAGAATTTGTATTTATTTTATTTAATAATTGTTTTGTTATAATTTTTGTGTGTGTGTTTTTTTTTTTAGATGAACCCAGCTTCTTCCAAAGTTTTGTCCCTATGTAGAGCACTTTCGCAGTACTTGTTGAATGTCAGTCAGCTGCCTTCCTCACTTCACATTTCTGGTGAAAAGGAGCATCTCATCACTGCTTTCACCTGTACTGCTACAGAAGTAATCACCAACTTTCCACAGATATGTAAAATTAGCTTCTCCTGTTGTTATAACCGTTACTGACTGTTCCCGTTGTCCTCTTTAGGTGATAGTTTGGCGTCTGCTGCAGGACCAGCTGCCTCTCAGTGTGGATCTTCAGTGGTCTTTGGCCTGTCTGTGTCTTGCATTACAACAGCCCTGTGTTTGGAACAAGCTTTCCACTTCAGAGTACTCCACTCACACCTGCTCACTTGTTCACTGTCTGCGCCTTATCATTGTTGCAGGTAAAAGGGTGGTAGTTTTTCATTAAAACAAGTTTTTGTTCTATTTCTGTACAGTAGTCCCTCGTTTTTCGCGGGGGTTACGTTCCAAAAATAACCAGTGAAAGGCGAAACCCGCAAAGTAGTGATCTTCATTGTTTACCAGTAATTGAGTTGATAACCTGCCTGGTTCTGATGTTTAGTGTCTTTTGTACAGGTAATTTTGCGCTGAACACATGATTCACCGCCAGATACAACAGTGCGAGTCGTTTATGTGACGTTTAAAGAGGGACGGTGCTGTGCTCGTTCGCCTGCTCTGTTTTGGCACGTTGCCGCCCGCTGAGCTCCACAGCGACGCCGCCTCCAAACGCACATAACACAGAGCGCGTATAGGGCATCGCCGAGCTGTGCTGTCCCGCGTGCTGAACTCATGAGTGACAGAAAAGTCGATCTAGACGCATGTGCCTGATGATTCTTAACACACAGCTCAAAATCAAAGTCTCTAGAACCGTATCGAAAACAGAAACGTGTTCTACGACTCGTAAACTCTTAGACAATCTTTATTTTGCGTCAATAGGACAAATATTGGGCAAGTTACGAGGAGAAACAGCAGCTGAATTAAGACGGCTGCACATTTAATCACGCATTTACCGCGGCGAAAGACGGCGGATTTTGACACATTTGTCCTCAGCCACGGATCACACGGACTCCAGAGCAGACATGAAACACATCCGGACTCTAGCGAAGTCACAACACGCTCCTCAAACACATCTCTGAACTAGACAAGTGACGTTCCAGTGTGAACAAACTTTTCATCGTAACTACGAGCTCAAAGAGTCAAATCCTCACCTGGGAGGAACGTCCAAACTGTCTAAAGTTTTCTAAAAGAGCTTCTGTGCTGTTGTCTGTGAATGCTGCGTTGTGATACGGTCCAACAGTGAGTTTGAGAGAAGAGCACGCTTACAGCGCACGTCTATAGGAACCGCGCACTGTAAAAAAAAATAAAATGAAAAATTGCACTAAAAAAAAATCCGCGAAGCCGCGGAAAGTGAACCGTGATAGAGCGAGGGACCACTGTATTACCATTGTTTAAGACTAGCTGTGTTTTTAGTGGCTGTGAAACCTGGAGACCAGCTTCTGTATTCTGAGAAAAACCCAAGCAGAGGGAGATGGAGTGATGTAGACTCCCCTCATGCAAACCGTAAGCCCAGTTCAGGGAATTTGAATATTCTGCAATAAGCTCAGATCCTGCAGCGAATAATGATCTGGTTTTGTTTGCAGACCTGTGTGAATGGCAATCATGTGAGATAATGGGAGAGCTGGTCGAAGGCCTTCGTAGTGTTCTTACTTTGGGTCACCATAGAAACAGTGCTATTCCAATCTTTCTTACTCCGACTCTACGAAACATAGTGATCAGTCTTTCTCGTCTACCGTTGGTTAACAGCTATACCAGAGTACCTCCACTGGTAAGTACAAGAAGAGGCTGACATAATATGTATTAAATTCTAATCGATTATATGACGTCTGTTGTGTTTTAGGTGTGGAAACTGGGCTGGTCCCCTCAGCCAGGAGGAGAGTTTGGCACAAGTTTACCAGAGATTCCAGTGGACTTCCTGCAGGAAAAGGATGTCTTCAAAGAGTTTCTGTATCGCATCAACACACTGGGTATGAATATAAATTTATCTACACATATGTTCTAGTATTTACAAAATTGTGTACTTCACATATGCGCCATGTTTAGGTTGGAGCAGTAGGACCCAGTTTGAAGAGACATGGGCCACATTGTTGGGGGTGCTGGTCACTCAACCCATCACTATGGACCAGGAGGAAGAGACGCAGCAAGAGGTAATGGTGTAGTCTGTCTTGTAAACTAGGCCAGAAGAAAACGATTTGATAAAAGCAAAATAGAGAATCAGCTCTAAAATCCCATTGCTTTTAACTGCAAAATAGGATGTAGATGAAACTTACTAACTGTCAATGCATTTCCTACTTAGGAGGACCTGGAGCGAACCCAATTGAATGTGTTGGCTGTTCAGGCCATCACCAGCCTGGTGCTGAGTGCCATGACCTTACCCACAGCTGGGAACCCTGCAGTGAGCTGTTTGGAACAGCAGCCGCGAAACAAGAGCCTCAAGGCCTTAGAAACACGGTAAATAAACACGCCATGATAATTACATTTTAATCGTCCCGTGTTGAGTTTTTGCTTTTATTATATATATATATATATTTTTTTTTTCTTAAGATTTGGGAGAAAGCTTGCAGTAATCAGAGGTGAAGTAGAGCGGGAGATTCAGGCTCTTGTATCAAAGAGAGACAATGTTCACACACATCACCCTTACCATGCATGGGATCCTGTGCCCTCGCTCTCTGCAGCGTCAGCCGGTAACAAACTGTACATGCACTATGTGTGTTCCCCAATTTCAACAAAGTCCTATTATTTTGTTTTTCTTGGTGTTGCAGCAGGGACACTAATCAGCCATGAAAAGCTGTTGCTGCAGATCAACACAGAGAGGGAAATGGGTAACATGGACTATAAATTGGGACAGGTAAGATGTACAATTTATCTGTTTGCAAACAGTGTGGGCTTTTTATGAAACACTCCTTTTTTTTAGGTTTCAATCCATTCAGTTTGGCTTGGCAACAACATCACCCCGCTGAGAGAGGAAGAGTGGGGAGAAGATGAAGAAGATGAGCCTGACACTCCAGCTCCCACGTCTCCCCCGCTCTCTCCCATCAACTCCAGGTAAAACATAAGATTACTCTTACTGCAGCCGGTGTCACAGCGTGAGCAATATGTAATTTGTGTTGCAATTTCAGGAAGCACAGAGCAGGAGTGGACATCCATTCATGTTCCCAGTTTCTTCTCGAACTGTATAGTCAGTGGCTCATACCTGGCTCTCCCAACAACAGGAGGATTCCTACTATACTTATCAGTGAAGTAGTACGATCGGTGAGTTCTCCACTACACACATTTGTCATAATGTTTCTCTAGTTTCTTTACAGACGTAGAGTCACATCACACACAATAGATCCATTGTCAAGCATAATAGATTGTTACAGACAAATCAATCTGAAGTATAACTTCTAACATACCTCTGAAAGAGAATGAACGGTGTAGTTTAAAATGATATGAATGAGTTTTATTACCATCATATAGAAATTAGTTGCCAAGCTACATTTTAATCCCAAAATATAATCCTTTTTGTTATTTATAGAACATTATGCCAATGCGGTAATTATTATAACCAGGCTATTGAAATGCAAGGTAGCTTTATTTGACTTTCATTTTTGTTTTGTTTTTTAGCTGCTGGCAGTATCAGATCTCTTCACGGAGCGAAATCAATTCGACATGATGTTCTCAACTCTAATGGAACTACAGAAGCTCCACCCACCAGAGGATGAGATCCTCAACCAATACTTAGTCCCTGCAATCTGTAAAGCTGCTGCTGTGTTAGGCATGGTGAGCTCCATAAAGCAACATAAGCCAGTATTTTATTGAAGTGTTTGAATTAAATACAAACAAATGCTTCTTGAAATTAATCATTCAACTGGACAATTACTTTCCTTTATGTCAGAAATAAATCTAATGTCATGTCAAAGCACCATTTCATGTACAGAATTTCCCTACCCACTTCTTGTATAAAGTCTTTCTATGATAAGTTGTATATTTAGATGTATTTATTTTTTCCTCCTTTATTCTATTTTAATTGTACATTTCTTAACAACTTTAAATATTTCCTCTTTTTTTCATCTGTTTTTCTTATTTGAGATACTGTGTTCAAGTAATTTCTCNGACCCCAACTAGAGAAAAACTTCACTTGGTTTTGGACTTCAGAGTTTCAAGAGTAAATGCCTACTTTTGTCTCGGCTAATTACATGTTCTAGCGTTTGTATGAAATAAAACACTGTCAGAATAAGACAGAAAGGATAGTAATTTTTTTAAGTTATAAATTAGGAAACTTGCCATTTGGGAAAAATATATAAATAATTATTTATATATATATATATATATAATTTTTATAATAAAATACAATAAGACCCAGCCAGCCTGATTGGCTGTGCTTGGGTGGTTCACTCCATTTCCTCTTTTGTTTTTTGTAAAATATGCTATGCAAAATAATGTAGCAATAAATAATGCATGTGGATATATTACCATGTGGTGAAAGATTTATGAAAACCAAGAAAAAGTTAAACACCTACCTTATGTTTTGTAGTGTGAAAATCATTCGTTGTGTGTGGTCCGCTCCCTTTTCAGTTTACTGTCATTAGAAATAAGTTAGAAACAGTTTGGGAGTAACTAGTTACTGTAATATATTCCACTTTTCAGTAACTCATTACTTATAAAAATATGATAATATTACTAGTTACAATCTGAGTAACTCAAGTTACTTTCATATAAATTAATTGCTTTTATATCTATTGAAAACAACACTTTGGGACCAAACACCACTAAAATACTGTCTGTTGACTTAAAGGTGAATAAAACATAGGAGGAAAATGTGTTGTGGCCTCACATTTCCATAAATTAATAAGTAATCAAGTGTGAATGTAACACGATTAGTGTTGTACAATGTCTTAACAAATGTGTGATTAGCTCAAAGTAACTCAAAGTAGTGTAACTCAGTTACATTTTTGAGACAGTAAAATTGTAATACAAATGTATTACATTTTTCTCCCTGTAACTAGTAATATATAATGTATTACAATTTTAAAGTAACTTACCCAACACTGGTTAGAAAGTATATTTACAGCCAAAATTAAACGCATGTGGATTAACCATGTGCTGAAAAGTTTGTGAAAGCAAGGATTTATATACAGTACCTACTTTTTGTTTTGTGGTGTGATAGTCTGGTAGCATCAAGGAAAAAAGCAATAAAGACACTGAATATCTTTAGTTAACTTAACATGAACAATCTATTGAGGTAAGATACACGTGCAAAGAAGGTTGCACGTGTACTTAAGCCGTCCTACTGTTTTTGCATAATATAACTGGGAAACATTGCCACTAGATGGAGCAAAAGGACCACCCTGAATAATGCAGAGTAAAAAAAAAAAATCACAGCTGGAACCTTGACATGGCCTTTGTCCATGACATATAAGGTCAGACTCAAAAGATGTGTTTTTCTTTTGTGCATGTAACAAAAAACTATGATTTGTGTCGTTAAAGTTGGGGTGGCTAACTTTTTAGTTATAAATCAGTAACCTTTGTGCTTACAATATGATAAATGCAGCGCTTGGTGAAAAATTAGACCGATGTGTACTGTCTGAACTGAATAATAAAATTTTTTTGTTCTAATCAGGAACCGAATGCTGCTTTCTGATTGGCTGTGGTCAGGTTTCACTTTGCTGATTGTAAAAAATGTTGTTTTTTAAGCCATAATTGTAACCAAAATGAATACAAGTTGATATCAACCATGCGTGGAAGGATTTAGGAGCGAAAGTTGTCAAATTTAAAACCTAAATTGTGTTTGCAGTGTAAAAATCAGCTACCCCATCTTTAATGTCATTTTTTTTTACCTCACGAAAGGCATCTTTGAAACAGTTTTGAAGACACTGTGCACTTTCCTTGGTATCAAATTAGGTTTGAAATTAGAATTAGAATTCTCACAACACAAGTATAGAAACCAGTAAACGATTATTTGATTACTAAATTAGTTGACAATTGTTTTCAATTATCAATTAGTTGATTTATTGATTAACTTGTTGCAACCCTATTCTGCACTTAAATATTTAACCAAAATCTAAAATAAATGAAGGAAAATTAAGATGTCATATAGTGATTTTATTATGAATTTCGTAATGTTTCAACAGTTCTCATCAACAACAATTGATCAGCATAAACATCACCATTGTCATTGTACCATTTCATGTTCCGATAATAACATAGTAATCGCTAATATAAGTTTATAGTTCATCAATGCAATGTTTTTGTTCCTTCTTAACATCACACTCAAAACAACAGGCTTTTATTCACCGACAAGGTTAGCACTGCACATTGAGAGGCTACACGGACAAAACAGCAAGAGACACGGAGGGAAAGTGAAGGAAGGAAGGGTGGAGAGAGAGAGAGAGAGAGAGGAGTGAGGAGCACATAGTTTTACATTCTTATAACAAAAGATTTTCAATTTTCGCGTAAATAAAACTATCATAAAAATGTTAAATAGAGCTTCAAATATTACCCGGTGAAAGATGGACCACGTGAGATGTACAGTTTCTATAGGCAAGTGCCATTTTCACTCATTTTGTATTTCAAATATTCTTAAATTACAACAATATTACACATAAATTAGGTGACACTCGCAAAGCCAGAGATATCAGCCTTATCACTACTACTATTATTATTTTATCATATACCTTTTACGGATGCTATTACAATGATTTCATCTGATGGGAACAAAAATATAAAATTATAAACTGCTCTTTCTTAAACTGTGCAGATGAAGTATACAGACTGTCCGCAATAATAGTAGTAATAATGATAACATTATATAATATTCATCATTCTATGTACATAAAAATTCATACAATACAATCAAAACTGCCCAAGCTGAGCCTACATTCTGGATACAGCAGGGGACAAGGTTAGCGCCATGGTGTGTGTCGCAAAAAACATTTAAATAGTTCAAAACGACTTGAATTAGAGCTAAAGTAATTTACATTTATTTATTGATTATTTTAGAATAGCTTAAGTAGGTTCTGTATGTTTTATATATTATCTGCATTTGAATATATTATATTTTAGCAGAATTTCACTTCTTTTTCATTTGGTTCCGTGTACAACAGCACTAGCTAGCTCACAGCGTCTCAAAGCTAACGCTAACTTTTAGTAAAATTTAAAATACTATATCTAATAAACAACTAATTAGGATTTTAAAGTATCTCTGATTGTTTTTAGATGAAGAATATTTCTTTTTTATTGTTTAATTAGTTTTCTTCTTATTTATTTATTGGCTTAGCAGTGGAATTAGCGTTAGCATTGAGACACAAATATCCATCTTTATAAACACACTTTTGGTGAAGCTTTCTCTTAATTTGTAAAGTTTTTAGCATTCAGTCGCAACTCACTGTTCACTGCTTAATCTTGTATCATAGATTTTTAGATTGATGCAAAAATCACTTAGAGATACAATTAGACAAGAAGCAGTGATGCTAACACCAAGCTAGCATTGAGCTAGCAAGATGCTCTTGTGCACAGCGTCCATTGAAATAAGAAATATCACATGTTGACTTTACATAAATGTATTATATAATCTTTTTTAGCATTTGTATATTTTATGTTAATTGGAAGAATGATTTTTTGAGTAGTTTACACTCAAATAATAGCTTTGGGTTAGCATAAAACAACGATATGGAAAAAGATCTCTTAATACATTCACATCATCGATAATGCTTCTCTTTAGCATTGAAAGAACTCAAATATTTAGGTACTATACGTAGAATCATCAAAATTGCTCAAAACTACTTTATTCAAGTCATTTTTCACTCATTTCGACATTGTTTTTTGCAGTGTGTCGCAGTAGATTTGAAAGCCGTGTGCAGCCGTGGTTCTAGTTCAGAAACAATCCACTGGTCATTGTGAGGAGTCAGAGGTTTCTTTCAGCGGTGCGAGCGATAATTGGCCAAAAAGCCTTTTCCAACAAAGAGTGTCAAAGGCTAATGGCGCGACGCTGCAGCACTGATTTTACTAAAAGCAGAGGTTTGTCGTTTAGTGACCTGCAATAATGTCCGCCATTATCATTTCATCGGGGCTGTACACAGAATATTCAGCACCTGCTATGTTATTCATGTTAGTCTTGGTTCAGTCTTGGTTGAGTACTGTCGTGGTTTTAATTTAAAGACGCATTCACAGTCGTTTCTCTTTGGTCCGAATTGTAATGTAATGTCATTTTTCATTAGAGAGTAGGCTTTGTTCAAATGCAAATGTAATTAGAGCTGCAACAACCTACTTGATCAATTGCAATTTCTGAAATAATCACCAGTTATTTTAGTAATTGAATAATTGTAACTGATCTTGGCATGAAAATTTAATTTCAGTGTTGTTGATGTAGACACCATACATCTCATCTTCAGAACATTCTCTAGAATAGCTTACTCGTTCTCGCTCGTGTTGGGATGTTTTGTCACAGCTTTTAGAACTGGCTACTCTGCATGATATGGCAAGGTATGCAATTAAATGGGGAATATTGAAAGACAATTCTGCTTGCCTACAGTAATTTCTTTGATTTTATTCAGTGTGTTGAAGAAATTTTGGGCTACCTGAAGTCCTGCTTTTCCAGAGAGCCAACCATGTCAACTGTTTGCGTACAACAGGTCTGTTTTTCCTATGAGTTCAATGCATTTGTTTCTGTATTTGTTGTGCGGTCGTTTGTGGTTTCAACACTGAGCAGTGTGCTGTTTGCCGTTTTGACTGCACACAGAGTGAGGCTGGTTCCTGCCGACAGGGACTGTAAAGGCATCGCTTCCCTGTGCGATGGTTCCATACATGTTTTTATTTACTGCTTTTTTAAGTACATTTTTAAAATGTGCTTTTCCCTTTTAGCTGCTGAAAACACTTTTCGGTACCAACCTGGCCTCTCAATGTGAGGGTATTCTTAGTGGGCCAACTCGGTCTCAAGGGAAAGCTCTTCGATTGGGCTCATCTAGTCTTCGACCTGGTCTCTACCACTACTGCTTCATGGCCCCTTACACACACTTCACTCAGGCACTGGCTGATGCAAGCCTGCGCAACATGGTGCAGGCTGAGACGGAGCAAGACACATCCGGGTAGGTATTTTTACACACATAGTTAAAAACAGCCCCTTTATATTAAGGACATAAAGCGTCTTTTGCACTAAAATATTTTTCAATATCTTCTACGATTTAAAACGTATCAAAAAAAAAGTCCTGGCCACGCGTGTAAACATTTAGCTAGGTATATCTTACAGTTGCTGAATGCTTTTAGATGATTAATTATCAAAGTTTGCGCCAAAGTTTTGTTGGCTGTTCTATAAATTTTAAACGCGTTCACTAAAAAGTCGCATCGGGGATTATCTGGCTACTCTGATTGGCTGTGTTAAAGTTTCTTGCTAGATTCTTTGGAAACCATGAGGCACTTAACCCACACACCTGACATGTTACTGGAGCCATGCCTACCTGAAATTTTGGAGAAATCAGGCCTAAAATCTTTTAGTGTGCACAAATCTTGAGGTGACTCATACTGAAATGTACTATTTTGTAGATGGTTTGATGTAATGCAAAAGGCATCGAATCAGCTAAAGTCCAACATTGCCAATGCAACACGCCATAGAGGAGATAAGGTAAGTTTACGAGTCGACTTAGAAAAAAAATCCCTTTTTCATCCGTTTAAGCTATCAAGATTTAATATTTATAATGATCTTTTTCTCTCAGAGTGCAATTCATAACCACATTAGGCTTTTTGAGCCACTGGTGATTAAAGCTTTGAAGCAGTACACCACAAGCACTTCAGTGTCACTGCAGAGGCAGGTCCTGGACCTGCTCGCCCAACTGGTGCAACTCCGAGTCAACTACTGCCTACTGGACTCAGATCAGGTAAGATTTAAAACTTATATTCAGACTTTATTCAATTGTGCTTATTTCTATTGTTTCATCCACTTTTCTCAGGTTTTTATTGGGTTTGTCCTGAAGCAATTTGAGTACATTGAAGTTGGACAGTTCAGGTATGAGTGCTTCGAACAACTTACAACATTGGCATAGACTTCAACTACTTATCACACCTCTTTTTTCTACTTGTAGGACTCCGAAGCCATTATTCCAAATATATTCTTCTTTCTTGTACTGCTGTCGTATGAGCGGTACCACTCCAACAGATCATCAGCATCCCTAAATAATCCATTGTGTGATGGGATATGGCCAGTGGTAGAAAAGCTGTGACCCACGGTGAGCTCCCCCTCACAAATCAACATGAACAAATGCCAGCAAATTGACTTACTTTTCTTTATCTCTACAGCCATCCCTGCATTACAACCGATCGTCCATGACCTTTTTGTTTGAGGGTTCCAACAAAGCTGATGCAGGAAAGAACTTGATATTCAGAAAGAATGTTGTGTCCATGTTGCTCAGGCTCATTCATACCACAGGTTTGACATTTACAGTGTTTCGTACTATATTCTCCTGACATTATTTATCCTTTCAATTAAACAAGTCTTTTTACATCATAGGTATTGGAGATGTTTATTCTTGTCTTGCAACAATGTCACAAAGAAAATGAGGACAAGTGGAAAGACTTTCGAGGCAGATTGCAGATGTAATCTTCCAATGATTGCAAAGCAGCAGTAACATCATGAATTCTCACACTTGGCTTGTTGCATTGGGTTGCATTTGAGTTACCATAACTGTTCTCTGATTACACAGATGCATTTGGACTCGCCCGAGGCCTTGGTGTTCTGAATACTCTGTTTGAGTCAGTTGCTCCTTCTTCTCTGAGACCTGTGGACATGCTGCTGAAGAGTATGTTTACCATTCCGTTACCATGGTGAGAATCTCAAACAACTATTATGAAAATAATCACAATATCTTTAACTGTACATGCCACGCAATGTTTAGTTTATTTATTTATTGTGTTTAGAACATTGCACAAAATAGTTTAACTTTAAAAGGAAAGATGCTTTGAATGAGGTTGTAATTTCCACCTACTGTTAAATTTAATAAAAAGCCAGCCAATTATGATAATATTAGAACATGTCAGTAGTGGGATAATCAATTTAGATCACCTGATATACCTGTTGTTTATTTTTGTTTAGACACCTCCTTTACTGTAGGATGCATATATTACAGTTGAATTGCCATTTTAGTTTATGCATTCATCAACAGAATGCCCACTACAAATTATGTATGGTTTATTTAAAGGGAAAATGTTTACTTTAAAGTTTAAATCTTTAAGCTCATTTTCCGTTTTCTTTCAGATGTTATTGCTCTAGTTTTAAGTTGACACTCTAAAGATAATTTGCAAATCAATTGTAATATTACAACGTTGCTTTTTTTCCCTCCTAAATTTAGTTATTGAAAGGCCCATTCTTGAGTATTATATTATGATACAACAGCAAAATTAAGCATCACAATATGTATATGAAATCTTACAAATGATCACCAGGAAGAGTAGCTGTTAATTTGGTGACAGCTAATGGGGATCCAAACAAATAAACCCCTTGTGTTTCTGCAGACATCAGTAGCCACAGTGCAGTTGTGGGTGTCTGGCATCCTGGCCGTCCTGAGGGTGCTAGTATCTCAGTCCACAGAAGACATTGTCCTGTCCCGGGTCCATGAGCTCTCTCTTTCCCCTCATCTCCTCTCATGCCAAATCATCATCCGCCTGCACCAGCCAAGTACCTCCCCAAACGACCCACCCTGTGAAATACCTGCTCCACGGGAATCAAACGATGACACTCAAAAAACCCTACCAGAAGAAACTTTTGCTAGGTGAGGGATCATTATTATTATTATTACATTATTTACATTTTTCACAATTATTTCAGAATGTTAACATTATCATGGAATTGTCTGTACAGGTTTCTGTTGCAGTTGGTTGGCGTTATACTCGATGACATTTCAACTCGACAAATCAAAGTGGACATTACTGAGCAGCAGCACACGTTTTATTGCCAGCAGCTCGGCACGCTTTTAATGTGCCTTATACACATATTTAAAAGCGGTGAGTTTAAGTTAAAATGAACACTTTTCAATCTTATCTAGTTATGATGATAGAGTTTTATATAAACTTTTCAGGGATGTTTCGGAGGATTACCGCTGCAGCTAGTCGCCTCTTGAAGGGTGAAAGCGGAGGTGCAGAGTCTGAACATGGCCAGTTTTACCAGCTGGAGGGACTGAATAGCATGGTCCAAAGCCTCATCACAACTCACCCTTCCCTTGTGCTGCTGTGGTGCCAAGTTCTGCTCATCATTGACTACACAAACTACACATGGTGGTCAGAGGTGCACCAGACACCTAGGTAAGAAACCACACAATCAGGAATGACAGTGAACCTGCACTGCTCACAATATTCACACTTACAAATTGATTTTTTATTTATCATGTTTTGTTTTCTCTTTGTAGGAGACACAGTATGTCCTGCACAAAATTGCTGAGTCCTCGCAGCTCCAGTGAAGGTGAAGAAGACAAACCTGAATCACGCTTGGCTATGATCAACCGAGAGATTGTACGAAGGGAGCCATAATTTTGTTCTGTGACTATGTGGTAAGAATATTGTCAATTTGACTTTGCTTTGTATGTTTTTATCTTGCTTGCATTTTTCAGTTTTCAATTTTTTCTTACCCTTTCAGTGTCAAAACCTCCATGATTCAGAACATCTGACCTGGCTGATTGTTAATCATGTGCGAGATCTGATCAGCCTTTCCCATGAGCCTCCAGTGCAGGATTTTATCAGTGCTGTTCATCGCAACTCTGCTGCCAGTGGCCTCTTTATTCAGGCCATCCAGTCACGCTGTGACAATCTCTCTACCGTAAGCATTCCAAGAGTTTGTTTTTACGTGAAATACATATACATATTTATTGTTTTCAATCTTTCTCTGGGCCATTGCTTTAGCCTACCATGTTGAAGAAAACTCTACAGTGTTTGGAAGGAATCCACTTGAGTCAGTCTGGTTCACTGTTGATGCTTTATGTGGACAAGTTGCTCAATACTCCCTTTCGAGTACTCGCCCGCATGGTGGATACTCTGGCCTGTCGAAGGGTCGAGATGCTGCTCGCAGAAACACTACAAGTATACTGGCAACACACACGTGAGAGCATATATATATTAAAGCATATATTTAATTCATTTGCTTTTTCACCCAACAGAACAGTATAGCTCAGCTCCCTGTGGAAGAGCTCAACAGGATTCAGGAGTATCTTCAAAGCAGTGGGCTTGCTCAGAGGTAGACGTACATACTGTTTTTGTCAATTGGATACCAGTTTCTGCCTTCTTGTCATAGCAAAAATTTACCTCTTTCTATTTCAGGCATCAGAGGTTCTTTTCTCTGCTGGACAGGTTTCGAGCCACTGTAACCGACAGCAACAGCCCAGCCCCACATGTCACATCCCATCCCTTAGATGGGAATCCTCCCCCTTCACCAGAATTAATCATAGCAGACAAGGTATGCTAAAAGATCTAATAACCTACTTTGTTTGAGTCTCTTTTTATTATTGCTTGCAAGTCTACAAAAGTTCTTTGATTTCTTAGGAATGGTATGTAGCTTTGGTGAAGTCACAGTGCTGCCTTGGTGGAGATGTGTCTTTGTTGGAGACAACAGAACTTCTCACCAAACTTCCGCAACCTGATCTTCACAATGTAATGAGCTGCAAGGTAATCACATAGCTCTAAATCTTAATTTATGCTTTCCTCATTATGTCACAGTCACTGATATCTTTCTCGTAGGAGTTCAATCTCAGTTTGTTGTGTCCAAGTATAAGTTTGGGAATTCACCGGCTAACACGAGGTCAAGGGTCACTTCTGCTAGAGACAGCTTTGCAGGTCACCCTTGATCAGCTTGCTGAGGTCACACAGTCACTTCCTGTTCCACACCAGTCTTTCCTGCCGCCCTCTCAGCCTCAGCCCTACTGGAAAGCTATTTCTGCTGTCTTTGGTAAGGAACATGTTAATAATCTGGCAAAGTACATGTATTTTTACTCTGTTCACAATCTTAGAATTTGTATTTATTTTATTTAATAATTGTTTTGTTATAATTTTTGTGTGTGTGTTTTTTTTTTAGATGAACCCAGCTTCTTCCCAAAAGTTTTGTCCCTATGTAGAGCACTTTCGCAGTACTTGTTGAATGTCAGTCAGCTGCCTTCCTCACTTCACATTTCTGGTGAAAAGGAGCATCTCATCACTGCTTTCACCTGTACTGCTACAGAAGTAATCACCAACTTTTCCACAGATATGTAAAATTAGCTTCTCCTGTTGTTATAACCGTTACCTCACTGTTCCCGTTGTCCTCTTTAGGTGATAGTTTGGCGTCTGCTGCAGGACCAGCTGCCTCTCAGTGTGGATCTTCAGTGGTCTTTGGCCTGTCTGTGTCTTGCATTACAACAGCCCTGTGTTTGGAACAAGCTTTCCACTTCAGAGTACTCCACTCACACCTGCTCACTTGTTCACTGTCTGCGCCTTATCATTGTTGCAGGTAAAAAGGGTGGTAGTTTTTCATTAAAACAAGTTTTTGTTCTATTTCTGTACAGTAGTCCCTCGTTTTTCGCGGGGGTTACGTTCCAAAAATAACCAGTGAAAGGCGAAACCCGCGAAGTAGTGATCTTCATTGTTTACCAGTAATTTGGGTTGATAACCTGCCTGGTTCTGATGTTTAGTGTCTTTTGTACAGGTAATTTTGCGCTGAACACATGATTCCCCACCAGATACAACAGTGCGAGTCGTTTATGTGACGTTTAAAGAGGGACGGTGCTGTCCGCCTCCAAACGCACATAACACAGAGCGCGTATAGGGCATCACCAAGCCGAGCTGTGCTGTCCCGCGTGCTGAACTCATGAGTGACAGAAAAGTCGGTCTAGACGCATGTGCCTGATGATTCTTAACACACAGCTCAAAATCAAAGTCTCTAGAAACCGTATCGAAAACAGAAACGTGTTCTACGACTCGTAAACTCTTAGACAATCTTTATTTTGCGTCAATAGGACAAATATTGGGCAAGTTACGAGGAGAAACAGCAGCTGAATTAAGACGGCTGCACATTTAATCACGCAATTTACCGCGGCGAAAGACGGCGGATTTTGACACATTTGTCCTCAGCCACGGATCACACGGACTCCAGAGCAGACATGAAACACATCCGGACTCTAGCGAAGTCACAACACGCTCCTCAAACACATCTCTGAACTAGACAAGTGACGTTCCAGCGTGAACAAACTTTTCATCGTAACTACGAGCTCAAAGAGTCAAATCCTCACCTGGAGAAACGTCCGAGGTCAGGTCAGCTTCCCCTGCATGATCCAAACTGTCTAAAGTTTTCTAAAAGAGCTTCTGTGCTGTTGTCTGTGAATGCTGCGTTGTGATACGGTCCCAACAGTGAGTTTGAGAGAAGAGCACGCTCACAGCGCACGTCTATAGGACCGCGCACTGTAAAAAAAAATAAAATGAAAAATTGCACTAAAAAAAAATCCGCGAAGCCGCGGAAAGTGAACCGTGATGGCGAGGGACCACTGTATTACCATTGTTTAAGACTAGCTTGTGTTTTTAGTGGCTGTGAAACCTGGAGACCAGCTTCTGTATTCTGAGAAAAAACCCAAGGCAGAGGGAGATGGAGATGAAGTAGACTCCCCTCATGCAAACCGTAAGCCCAGTTCAGGGAATTTGATATTCTGCAATAAGCTCAGATCCTGCAAGCGAATAATGATCTGGTTTTGTTTGCAGACCTGTGTGAATGGCAATCATGTGAGATAATGGGAGAGCTGGTCGAAGGCCTTCGTAGTGTTCTTACTTTGGGTCATCATAGAAACAGTGCTATTCCAATCTTTCTTACTCCGACTCTACGAAACATAGTGATCAGTCTTTCTCGTCTACCGTTGGTTAACAGCTATACCAGAGTACCTCCACTGGTAAGTACAAGAAGAGGCTGAATTAATATGTATTAAATTCTTAATCGATTATATGACGTCTGTTGTGTTTTAGGTGTGGAAACTGGGCTGGTCCCCTCAGCCAGGAGGAGAGTTTGGCACAAGTTTACCAGAGATTCCAGTGGACTTCCTGCAGGAAAAGGATGTCTTCAAAGAGTTTCTGTATCGCATCAACACACTGGGTATGAATATAAATTTATCTACACATATGTTCTAGTATTTACAAAATTGTGTACTTCACATATGCGCCATGTTTAGGTTGGAGCAGTAGGACCCAGTTTGAAGAGACATGGGCCACATTGTTGGGGGTGCTGGTCACTCAACCCATCACTATGGACCAGGAGGAAGAGACGCAGCAAGAGGTAATGGTGTAGTCTGTCTTGTAAACTAGGCCAGAAGAAAACGATTTGATAAAAGCAAAATAGAGAATCAGCTCTAAAATCCCATTGCTTTTAACTGCAAAATAGGATGTAGATGAAACTTACTAACTGTCAATGCATTTCCTACTTAGGAGGACCTGGAGCGAACCCAATTGAATGTGTTGGCTGTTCAGGCCATCACCAGCCTGGTGCTGAGTGCCATGACCTTACCCACAGCTGGGAACCCTGCAGTGAGCTGTTTGGAACAGCAGCCGCGAAACAAGAGCCTCAAGGCCTTAGAAACACGGTAAATAAACACGCCATGATAATTACATTTTAATCGTCCCGTGTTGAGTTTTTGCTTTTATTATATATATATATATATTTTTTTTTTTCTTAAGATTTGGGAGAAAGCTTGCAGTAATCAGAGGTGAAGTAGAGCGGGAGATTCAGGCTCTTGTATCAAAGAGAGACAATGTTCACACACATCACCCTTACCATGCATGGGATCCTGTGCCCTCGCTCTCTGCAGCGTCAGCCGGTAACAAACTGTACATGCACTATGTGTGTTCCCCAATTTCAACAAAGTCCTATTATTTTTGTTTTTCTTGGTGTTGCAGCAGGGACACTAATCAGCCATGAAAAGCTGTTGCTGCAGATCAACACAGAGAGGGAAATGGGTAACATGGACTATAAATTGGGACAGGTAAGATGTACAATTTATCTGTTTGCAAACAGTGTGGGCTTTTTATGAAACACTCCTTTTTTTTAGGTTTCAATCCATTCAGTTTGGCTTGGCAACAACATCACCCCGCTGAGAGAGGAAGAGTGGGGAGAAGATGAAGAAGATGAGCCTGACACTCCAGCTCCCACGTCTCCCCCGCTCTCTCCCATCAACTCCAGGTAAAACATAAGATTACTCTTACTGCAGCCGGTGTCACAGCGTGAGCAATATGTAATTTGTGTTGCAATTTCAGGAAGCACAGAGCAGGAGTGGACATCCATTCATGTTCCCAGTTTCTTCTCGAACTGTATAGTCAGTGGCTCATACCTGGCTCTCCCAACAACAGGAGGATTCCTACTATACTTATCAGTGAAGTAGTACGATCGGTGAGTTCTCCACTACACACATTTGTCATAATGTTTCTCTAGTTTCTTTACAGACGTAGAGTCACATCACACACAATAGATCCATTGTCAAGCATAATAGATTGTTACAGACAAATCAATCTGAAGTATAAACTTCTAACATACCTCTGAAAGAGAATGAACGGTGTAGTTTCAAAATGATATGAATGAGTTTTATTACCATCATATAGAAATTAGTTGCCAAGCTACATTTTAATCCCCAAAATATAATCCTTTTTGTTATTTATAGAACATTATGCCAATGCGGTAATTATTATAACCAGGCTATTGAAATGCAAGGTAGCTTTATTTGACTTTCATTTTTGTTTTGTTTTTTAGCTGCTGGCAGTATCAGATCTCTTCACGGAGCGAAATCAATTCGACATGATGTTCTCAACTCTAATGGAACTACAGAAGCTCCACCCACCAGAGGATGAGATCCTCAACCAATACTTAGTCCCTGCTATCTGTAAAGCTGCTGCTGTGTTAGGCATGGTGAGCTCCATAAAGCAACATAAGCCAGTATTTTATTGAAGTGTTTGAATTAAATACAAACAAATGCTTCTTGAAATTAATCATTCAACTGGACAATTACTTTCCTTTATGTCAGAAATAAATCTAATGTCATGTCAAAGCACCATTTCATGTACAGAATTTCCCTACCCACTTCTTGTATAAAGTCTTTCTATGATAAGTTGTATATTTAGATGTATTTATTTTTTCCTCCTTTATTCTATTTTAATTGTACATTTCTTAACAACTTTAAATATTTCCTCTTTTTTTCATCTGTTTTTCTTATTTGAGATACTGTGTTCAAGTAATTTCTCATGTGGATTAGTACAATTTGTCTAAGCCTAAGTCTACATTTGCAGGATAAAGTCATAGCAGAGCCAGTGTGCCGTTTGCTGGAGTCTACACTTCGTAGCACTCATCTGCCCAGTCGGTTGGGGGCTCTTCATGGAGTTTTATATGTGCTGGAGTGCGACCTGCTTGATGATACAGCCAAACAGCTCATCCCCTTGGTCTCTGAATACGTGGTGTCTAACTTAAGGGACTTGCACAGTGAGTATAATGTGCTAATAATCATTTTGACCTCACTTAATTGTGTAATAGACTGTTATAATGAATCATCATGGTTTATAGTGTTCTCAGTATTATTTAATTGACCCTTACTGCAGCCATTTGTGACATTACTGTCCTGTCTTTGTTGAGTCAGATTAAGAGTGTGTATTTCTGTCCTACAGCTGTGTACACGTTCACAACCAGCAGCACGTGTTGGTTATGTGTGCAGTCGCCTTCTATATGATGGAGAACTACCCTCTGGATGTAGGCTCAGAGTTTATGGCAAGAGTGATACAGGTAAATTATTAACCCTGTGTGAATGTACTGTATGTGAGTTATTAGTGTCTAGATTGTGGGGCTGTATCTATCCAGCTTTTTCAAACACAATACTGATTTTGAGTCTTTGACTTTAACCAATATCAAAGAACTGGAAATGAACGGGCTTATTATTTTCTCGAAACACAGTTAACTTCTTAAAAATGGGAACGACTTTATTTTGATTAAAATTACAAACATCTGTCACCATCGTCCAGTAAATAGTTTTTATACTTTATTGCGTCTAATTAAAGACCCAACCGGATCATCGGCAGAACATCATGGAACCATTATCCGTAATATCAAAATTGTATCTAATCCAATCCAACAATCCAGTGCTTTTGACCAAAGTGATGTACTTGTTGCATTAAACTAAAAAACAAAAAAAAAAAAAAAACTCATTCCACGTTAAAAGCCAAAGAGAACCAAAAAAGATGCCAGAATTAAGAAATATGGTAATTTTGTGCAAGCTGCACAAAAGCTTTATATCATGCTCCAGTCCTAGACCCTTTTCATGCCACGTCACGGTGACGTCATAGCGCTAGCTGGAGGCAAAAAAGACGAAAACTCATAGCCGATGCATTAGAGTTCGTAGTTTTATCGTGGTTAAAATTTCGTTTCTTTGTGAACTGTGACTAGGACTTTTGTGTCTAATGTTAGCCTGACCTGTGCAGCCGTACTGGTGCAGGTACAAATTGGTGTATGTAGAAATCTAGCTAAAACTGCACTGTTGTCAATTATTAATTTTTACACACAAGACCCTTATTTTCTACTTTAACAAAGCCTTTGACAAGAGCTAACAGATTTTCAAAGCTACATGCAACCATTTTGTTGAACTAAGTTAATCGTAAAATAATTACTATTAAATGTTGTGTCTCTGAAGCACTAATAATGGGAGGTGCACACATCAGCATATTTAGCATTAGCATATCCGTCAGAAGTAATTCACCAAAGTCTGTGTCAAGTCCCACAGAGTAAGTTACGATACATATCCTGACAGTCCCGAACAGAATTTGACATTTTTTCTGCTTTTGTGTTTAAAAATCCCTCCAAGAACGTGCAGTTTACACTAGTTTAAATTGAGGAAAGTCGTCTTTTGCCTCCGGCTAAGCTCCGGCCACGCAATGTTTACTAACATGCAAGGGGTCTATATAAAGTATGATAAAAATCCAAATAAGAACTTCCATATGTGTTTAGAAACAATGGACATAATTTCAATGCTTGTTTCAGTTCTGCGGTGTCATGGTGTCAGCCAATGAGGACTGCACTCCTTCTGTCATCTACCATTGTGTGCTGCGTGGCCTTGAGCGCCTCCTGCTGTCCGAGCAGTTGTCTCGAGTGGACGCGGAGTCACTGGTCAAACTCAGTGTGGACAGAGTGAACATGCCGTCACCCCACAGAGCCATGGCAGCACTCGGTCTGATGCTCACCTGCATGTACACTGGTAAGGCACAGACGTCACAAACTAACCATACACACAGTAATAAACAGCTAAGTATTGGATAGTTTATTACATTCATGTTTACTTACAGAAGTATAGATGCAAGCTTAACCAATAACCTTTGCATTCTATCCTAAAATTCAGAATATGGTGAAACTTTGTGTCCTCTTAGTGTCTCACAAAAATACCAGTCGTAAATTCAGCTACTTAGGACATGTATATTATTTTCTAGTTTACAGCTCTTTACACAATTCAGTACATTATTTTTTATCATAGCATTTACCCTTAATTTACCAGGTTTAGCTTGTAAAGTATTGTTGATTTATTAGTGTTTGTAATTTTATTTTTGGTTATACGTTACGTAGATTGCCTGTTTGCATCCTGCATGTTTCCTGTTTCAGAAATATGTAGCAAACCTAACCTCTAACCCCTGCGATGTCCCTACTAACTATAGTGTCTAGAGCATGTTGCCTTTTTGTTTTCAGTGTAGTTGTGACTTAAATTTGGAAAATATGTAAATGGATAGAAACTTTTTTTTTATTTCCCGTATTTTTTTGTAATTTGAAGCAATGCCAAAATACAGTCCCTCCCTGCAAAACATTTTAGTGAAACTCTTTGGAAAAAACTAGTATCTACATCATAGTACCTGAACCAAATTTCCTATAATTTGAGCAGCTTTTTGTTCAAAGTCTAATGTGTGTCCCACTGGTCGTCCTCTCAGCGGTGCTTGCGTCGGGTTCAGAGATGACAGGGGTTAGAGGTCAGGTTGACTCTAGCTCTGCCGTAGTGAAGGCGGTGGGCGTCACGGCGGGTCATGTTGGTTTCTCCTCAGGGAAGGAGAAGGCCAGTCCTGCCGCTCGCCCTGCTCACTCTGACCCACAGGCTCCGGACAGCGAGTCCATCATTGTGGCTATGGAGAGAGTCTCTGTCCTCTTTGACAGGTACAAACATTCTACAGCAGTTACATCAATTGGTTGTAAATCTACTTTTCATAAATGATTTGTCAACATGACTTGTTCCCTAAATATCCCAACAAGTTTGTGCTTCCTGTTTGCAGAATCCGGAAGGGTTTACCCAGTGAGGCGCGGGTGGTGTCTAGGATTTTGCCCCAGTTTTTGGATGACTTCTTTCCGCCACAGGATGTCATGAACAAGGTCATCGGAGAGTTCTTGTCCAATCAGCAGCCCTACCCACAATTCATGGCCACTGTAGTCTACAAGGTCAGTACAGGATAATGCAGAAGCTTTCTTCACCAGAGAATTATTTCACTTCATGCCATTTTGAAAGATTAGTAGACCTGATAATTTAATAGTGTTTAAGCTGTGCTGCTCTGTTGTCGCATAGACTCTAAACAGCAGTAGCACATATACTAGGTTTTGACACTGATTCTTGCTTCTAACAATTTGCTAAATGTCCTTCCTGCTCTCAATCCTATTTCAAAATAATCATAATTTGATATATTGCAACAGTGGGCCTACTGTTTCTCTGCTTACAGTTTGCATGTTCTCCCCGTGTCATCGTGGGTTTTCTCTTGGTACTCCAGTTTCCTCCCACCGCCAAAAATATGCATGTTTAGGTTAATTAGGCATCACTGCAAATTTCCCTTTGTGAGTGAATGAGAGAGTGAATGTTTGTGTGTCTAATCCTGCGACGAGTTGGCCACCAAAGTCCACTGGATAGGCTCCAGTCACCCGGCTACACTACGTTGGTGGGACACACCCTTGGTATTTACCCTATTTTGTCCCGCCCACTTGGCTTGGAAATGCACTTCCTGTTTAGCTCTGTTAAGCTAGCTAACGTGTTTGTTTGTCTGTCTTGTGGGGCAATTTTAATTAAATATATACAAAAATAAACTCATCGACTGAAATATACAGGCTAAATACAGCTAAACAGGAAGTGCATGTCCTAGAAAAGTAGGCGGGGCAAAATATGGTTAATATAGATAGATAAGTTGATAGTCTACTTACAGAGCCATTTATTTTTGGTCATTTTAGTTCAAGCTATGTAAAGCAGTTACATACGGGTTGTTGTTTTTGGTGTTGTTGACACATGTATTTCTGTGCAATGCACATCAATATCAGTAGAGTTTTACTGACCATAGAGTTTTTGGATGGAATCCAGAAACAGACTGCACTCTTTATGTTACAGTTGCCTCTCTGTCGTCTGCACGGTAAGCCTGGGCTCAGCTCTCTCAGTTCTTACTGCCGCTGTTGCTGGTGTGTTCTCACACACGTGAATGTAGCGGGAAATTGAGGGCCCCATAAATGCAGGTGTTCAGGAATGTTATGAATTTTTATTACAAAGCAAAGCATAGCCACAAGAAATTCAGGACTAATATTAAACATCAAGGATCACGCTGATGCTGCTGACATAACTATATTTACCAATGACCCTTTTTTTGAGCTTGTTCTTGGTACTTTCATTTGCAAAAACACCAATAGTATAGTACTTTGATGTAAGTACTTAGAAAGACAGCAGCTGTGCTGAATGCAAATTTAGGGCAGATATGTAAAAGCACACAATGATGTTAACTGCTCTGTCGTTACAGGTTTTCCAGACATTACATGCCACAGGGCAGTCCTCCATGGTGCGGGACTGGGTGCTTCTGTCCTTGTCCAACTTCACTCAGAGGACGCCGGTGGCTATGGCCATGTGGAGCTTGTCCTGTTTCTTTGTCTCTGCTTCCACCTCGCAGTGGATCTCTGCTCTGTATCCTTACATATCAAAGAAACATACACTACATACTTTCTGTTTTAAACTTTTCATGAAATTCTTTCCTTGACTCCCTTCTTTTCTCCAGTCTGCCTCATGTGATCAGCAGAATGGGCTCCAGTGAGGTGGTGGACGTAAACCTGTTCTGCCTCGTAGCAATGGATTTCTATCGGCACCAGATCGATGAAGAGCTAGACCGCAGGGCTTTCCAGTCTGTCTTTGAGACTGTGGCCTCTCCCGGCAGCCCATACCACCAGCTGCTGGGATGTCTGCAGTCAATTCATCAGGATACATCTCTCTAAGGACTGGAGTGTGAAAAATGGCAAAAAAAAGATAACTCCTTTGCACCTTTCACTTGTGCTTAAAAATATGTTGATGAAGGAGCAGGATCAGAATGTGTACGTAAATGTAATCTACTGTAGAAGTGTTTATTTCACAGTTTCACCAATCCAGCCAACTGATATAAAAGTGCAAAAAATATATACAGCAAATATCTGAAAATGCCTCAAAATTAGGCTGATGTTTCAGTGACACCAGACTAGGGATGCACCGATCCAGCGTTTTCACTTCCAATACAGATTCTGATAATTTGACCTAAAGAATATGTTAATACCAACCGATACCACTGAAGAGACCAAAAATAGCTTTATTTATTCTCAAAACTCTGTTAACTCATTAGAAAATGGATCACATAGTGGTATGTAAGTGTTGTTTTCTTGTGCTACTAAACAAATTAACAACTTTATGTGAATAAAATTTCAAACATTATAGGATATTGTGGGTCAACATCTGCCAGTCCAACTATAGGCACAACATGGCCATCAGCTGAATCGATATCATGGCACCGCTACTTGATACAGCAGTTTCATAGATCAGTCTGATATCCTATTCCAGTATCGGATCGGTGCATTGCAACTCCAGACCATTCCATAGTACAAGCATCAGCACCTTTATTGAGACATCACAGAAATCCACAAAAAAATTTCAATTACACTGGTATCACTTATATTTTGAACCATTTTATATTTTGTCATAGTCAGATAATTTATGTACAAATATATTTAAGTGGGAGGCAGTAGTCTCCACCGTAATAAATTGCAAATTTATGTACAGAGAGAAAAGTTTTAAAGTGTCTAATCTTGATATGTATACATTTTAGCAGATAAATTCTTGCAAAGTGGATAAACACAATTCAAAAGAAACTGGATTAACCACATTATAAATGGCTATTTCTGTATTTCTCAGGATGTATGTGACTTATTTACAGTAATCTTTATGGAGTGTTGCGTAAAAAGATTAGTGAAGTATATGAAAGCCATGGTGCATGATGTGTGAGGAAAGTTCTTAAATGTATGACAATGCAACACACCACTTGTTCTGAAGATCACAGAAAGCAAAAAGCAATGCGTTTTAACAATGAGCTTGACTCTGTAGCTCAGACGAGATCTGTGCTGTCACTGTACATACACTTGCCTTAGAAAAAACTGAAAATGTATGTCTTGTACAATGAAAGCTTGACGCATGCTTAGCATTACTGCTATTCTCACAATTTATCCGTACAACTAGACTTCCATGGGTAAGGTTGCTAAGACTGAAGCAACTCAATCCTAAAGGAGACTTTTTGACCAACAGCAGCTTTGACAAATCAGACCGAGGAAAGTGTAGCGTAGGAGTGCCATGTGACTCTTCTGTTGTTGAGCTTTAAATATTTTGTCTGAATTCAACAATGGTAAATATTCCATCAATAATTGTCTGTGCTGAGAGTATTAATATTTAGCACTTAAAAAAATTTGTTTTTCCCGTTGGTGTCTCAAACTTTATTATGCAATGTTTGACTTTTAACATCTCAGTTTGTACAGCAAAAATCTTAGCTACGCCTGTTAATACACAGCTTCAAAAATGCACTGTAAGCGGGTTAATTCAACCTAATGAGTTGTGTATAACTGTCAGTGTTGAGTTGCTCTGTATTTTTGACAAAGGCAGACTGAAGACCCCTGTGGAGTCTAATACGATTACAGTAAATCTGAGGTAGTGCTGGAAGGGTCAGTGAACATTTTCCTCAAATTAATTTCAGGATGTCTTAAAAGGCTTTTCCCCTCTCACTCCCTCATAACAGATGCTGGTTCACTTGTTAAAGATTTAAATTGCTCACTTGATTCTTATTACAATGCCTCTGTATTTAAGATCAGTGAAAATATTTTTGCTCTCTTCTGGAAGTTAAACTTGGTTTGCACTAGACACGCAGAACATTACAGTCATCTCTGCTTGAAATAGCAGACTGTGGATAGTCTTTCTGTTTTTGATCTCGAGTATCACGTCTTTGTTACAGTTGCCTGTAAAAATGGAACAAGAGATTGTGTATTTCATTTTAATGTACATTTTTGCAAAGATTAAACACTGCTTATGGTCTTGTAGAAATAATAAATTATTTAAAGATGTTCCCTTGTGTATTTCTGAATAGATTTCATATAGGCTATTTAAATGCATGCATGAGACTGGGAATTGTCTTGGTTCCCCAAATCCATTAAGTGATTAAATGTAATAATAGGATTACAAAGTTACAGCCATATGGCTCATGAACTAAAATCATGACCACGATGTCACAAGAAACCAAAAGTAAATCAGATGGTGGAACAACTCAAGCAAATTTAATTCTATGTTTACAAGTAATTAAGCTTTGAATTTACTGTGAATGTGAAATGTATGACTTAATTTATTTCTTTTTTTCTTCTCTCTAAAAATGTACATTTGACAAAACTACTGACTAACCAATGTAATAGACTTCCTAATTGATTAATCCTTGTACAGTCTCTTCCTCTCCAGAGCAGCCTCTGATTCCTCTGAACACCTCCCTCCTTCTCCTCCAGTCTTCCTCTTAAGGCTACTTCGCCAGATGGTGCAGCAGCCTTTTCTTTTGTTTACCCATCGCCTCTCGAGTTTACCTTACAAACCTTGGCTACAAAACTATGGACACGGCACGACCCACATCACCACCGGATGCAGAAAAGTAAGTTTTGTTGTCCGCAGACTCTCGCTTCAACGAACAGCTATGACAAAACATGAAAAAGATAACTACAGACTTAAGTTACAGACTGCTTTTTTTTTTTTAACATCTTATTCCTGCCAGCTGTCCCTTGCTGTCTCTTTTCCATGCAGTGTCACGTAACGTTACTACAATCTTACCAATGCGTGGTCTTTTGTTTTACTATCGCTGTAATGTCTTTGTTTAAACTGTTAGATCTAAGTTTTCCACCTGTTGAATTGTTTGACAGGCGATACTTTTTTAGATTTGTGTCAACTCGCACTAACTTATGTCAATTTATCCACATAACTGTTCACGCTTTGATTGAAAGCTCTATTAGCCAATTGCGGCTTCGAAAAGTCTGTATACAGTCCTGTTACCATAGCAACAGACCGACATTCCAGATTTCGGGATGCTGGGGGCGGGACTAGAGTGTTAGCATGGTTGGTAGCGCGTAGTGGACTAAGTTTGACCAAAAACTTTTTAAAAAGTAAAGTTAAGTAAAGTTAAGACGCATATATTACTTTTAAGCATGGGTACGTTCCGTAATATTCTGACACCGATCTTTAATATTCAGCATGAGTTATTATTTTACTGCTGTGAGCTACTTTGCTAACCTAGCTAACCTATTTCCTGTAGCTGCTCTACTGCATGTACCTTACAAGGCCTTCATTCACAATAATGAACTACAGCGTTTGAGGACGAAGGGCTATTCTCTTGCCAACAGCTGTCAGATTTGGTCTGTAGCTTGTGTTACCATAGTGATAAAGCTAAGGTGTGCGCACCTTTTAGTCTCCGCCCACTACCTACCTCGTGCGCTTCACCTCAGATCATTTTGTCATATAAAGTAAGTTGCCTATGAAAAATCCTATTTAGCAGAAGCCAGTATTATAGGCTATTACTGGCTCTTACATCTCAGCATTCCTGTAAAGTTAGGGTAAGAAGAAAGGTTAAGAAGAAGACACATTTAGTTATATTGTTTATGAGTAGCATTCATGTGTGGAGTGGACCACAAATAAATAGTTGGCTTGTATTTGCATATATTATATAATTTATAGACTACAGTTCTCGTGTGCACATAGACAAACCATTTTAATATGATTTTAGAATTTTTGATAACGTTTTCCAAAGCATGTTGAATTACAACTTGTCCTTTTGTTAAGTTAAGTAATAGAATAGGAAGAGCTTTTTGACACAAATGCTCTAATCATTTTCATTGTGTTGACAGGCACACTGATGACTCAGAAGGATAACACTATGATGCCACTCTTATCTCATCAATGCAAGAAACACGACAGAACTTTTCATCCCAGTCTACAATTTTCTTCAGCTCACAGCTGTGAAAGACTCGGTTATTAAGTGCGGACTTACCTTGACATGAGTATTTCACAAATTTTGACACAATGTTTAGGCAAATGGACACATCATCTAAGAGACGTGGGTTCAACCTGCCTCCTCCTTGTCAGCAGGGGCGTATCCGGGCTGTAGAGGTGGCCAGAGGTAGAACTGGTTATGGATTTACTCTCACTGGTCAAAGCCCCTGCGTCCTGAGCTGTATCCTTAAGGGAAGCCCTGCAGACTATGTGGGACTGCGCTCTGGGGACTATATTCTCTCTGTAAATGACATTAATGTTTCCAAAGCTTCCCATGAAGATGTAGTCAAGCTCATCGGTCGCTGTTCTGGTGTTCTTAAATTGGTAATTGCTGAGGGAGAGCGACCCAAACGACACCATCATCAACGCAATGCAGGCAACCGGCACCACAGCACCAGTAACACAGCAGCAGCTTTTGTGGACTCCTGCTCCAGTGATGATGAATTAGACTATTACTACGATAACGGCATAAACAACAATAACAACAGCAGCAGCAGCAATAGATCAGGGGCCAGAGCTGGTTGGTACAAGCCCAAAATAGATACAAAAACCATGGGCATAAACAGAGCAGAAAAGGTTGTGGCAGAACTACAGTCTGGAGGGATTTTTAACATGATTTTTGAAAACTCCAGCCACTCATCCAGCAGCTCGGACAAAGAGAGGGTCCCATCCACAACCAAACCACGTCCACTTTCTGATCCCGAATATACCCCCTATCGTACGTGTTCCCATAGCAACCCAAACTTACTCTCTGAGGAGGAGATGGCCCAGGTTGTCAATGATGATGCCTTTTTTCTGGACGCAGACTTCAGACATCTTCAACTTCATCAACAAGAGGGGGAAGTGGAAGACAGAGGGGACTTGGGCCTAGAGTCAAACGAGGGAATCCTAAATGTAGGGATGATTGTTGGGTATCTCGGCTCCATTGAGCTGGCATCCACAGGGGCAAGTCTAGAGAATGACAGTTTACAGGCCATTAGAGGCAGCATGAGACGACTTCGAGCAGAGCAAAAGATTCACTCTTTGGTAATGATGAAGGTATGTCGAACTCATTCTTCACTGTGCTTAACTTTTAAAGTATAAACACCACTTTGCCACTTCATCAACCAATTGGGATTTTACATGGGTGATATCGCTGCCATTAGTAGGAACCCAGAGAAAATTATGCTCAATAAGCTCTAATTGTAATTTTGAGTCTATAGATCATGCCATTTTAACATTTATTTGTAAAATTATCACCTATTCACTCACAGAATAGTGTAGTCAAGCTTTGGCAAGGCAAGGCAAGGCAAATTTATTTGTATAGCAAAATTCATACACAAAGCAATTCAAAGTGCTTTACAAGGCAGGAAAATATGCATCAAAATTACAATACAGCATTATTAAAAATATATAAATAATCAGCATAAAGTTTACTTTAAAAGAAGTAAAGAAAAAAAGAGTGCAGACAAAGTAATTCCGTCATATGCACAGATAAAAAAAATGTTTTGAGCTGAGATTTAAACATTGTCACAGTAGAGGCCTGTCTTACATCATCTGGAAGACTGTTCCAGATCTTAGCTGCATAAAACTAAAACACTGATTCACCATGTTTTTGTCCTGACTCTGGGCACCAGCAGGAGGCCGGTTCCTGAGGTCCTCAGTGTCCGAGATGGTTCATAATGCACTAACATGTCAGAGATGTACTTTGGTGCTAGTCCATGGAGAGACTTTGTGTGCATGTTTGTGCATGTTGACCAAAAAAGGCAGTTTCAAGGCTTATAGTTCAAATACTGATCCATAATTCTGATATGTTCATCTTCCAATATTAAAGTTTGCATAAATTGCTTGCAAATACCATGATTTATTTTATTCATTTTTTTCTTTGTACCCACAATTTAACACCTAGCTTGATAAATCAGGCCCTTAGTGTATTGTAAAATATTTCTATAATAAAACATAAAACATACTTGATACTGTCTATGCTGTGACTGTGATGTAACCTCACAGAATAGACTTGTCCTTTTTTTTATTTTTTTGTCCAGGTCATGCATGACAGTGTTCGCCTCTGCAGTGACAGGGGGCAGGTGTTGGCCACTTATCCTGCAGAAAAACTTGCCTTCAGTGCGTGTTGTCCAGATGACCGCAGATTCTTTGGGCTGGTCACAATGCAGGCCTCAGATGACCAAGATGACAGATACTTTCACACTAACAGAGAAGACGAGAGCGATTTGAGGACATCTTGTCATGTTTTCATTGTGGATCCAGAACTTTGTCAGCACCAGGTATGAAGTGTATTTACTTGCTGGTTTACAGTATATATTCACTGTGTCACTTTTTTCGCTCCTCTGCAGGTCCATCTGAGTGTTGCCTGCAGGTTTGGCTTCGAGTGCACTCCAGACCCTGACACGGGAGGTTGCCTCGAGTTTCCTCCTAGCTCTCAGCCTCTTTTGCAGTTTGTTTCTGTCCTTTATCGAGACATGGGGGATAATATTGAAGGTGTGAGAGCTCGAGCCTTTCATGATCCTGACAATGACGCCCAACAAAACCACAGTACGAGCAGCAACAGTGACAGCGGCATTGGCAATTTTCTACCTGAGGAGAAGAGCAATAGGGTGCTTTTAGTAGACCTTGGAGGACCTCCTGCCAACAACTACGTCCCAGGACCGCGTCACTGGGACAGCCCTCCCACCTCGCAGCAGGCCTGGAGCCCCACCCTCGGAGCAGCAGCACCCCCTCCTCCACCTGTAACTCTGAGGAACGGTCACTATCGCCATGATTCACACCTGGCTGACCTCCCTCACCCGCTGCCCCTGTCGCACCATGACATGTCCCGAAGAGGGGTCCACCCACACCACTTCTCCCAAGGCGTACGGGGAGGAGCTGTGGGAGGAGCCGTGGGAGGAGGGGTGGAGCCTCAGCGATGGTTACCAGTCCATGTGCTGAGAGACTGGCGGCAGCAGCACCACCTCGGTCTGAGCAGTGACCAGGAATCCTACGCTGAGTCCACAGACGGATGGTCTTCAGCAAACTGTAGCACTCTGCCCCCACCCATGAGTAAGATCCCAGCTGACCGCTACAGAGCCCCACTGGCCCCTGGGGACCACCTGTCACCTCAGCCTCCTCCTCCACCGCCACACAGCCACCGGCTGGCTGTGCAGAAAGATGAGTGGGCTAAGAAACTGTTTGGTGACAGAGACAGACCTGTGGCTGACAGAGGGGATAGAGATAAGAAACGAGGGAACTCCAAGGAAGGCGAGAAAAAGGTAAGATTGTATTAGTACTGAAATACTTAAGTTGAAATATTTTATTTTTTGCTTTCTTCTTTTCTGTCTTTGTAATGTCTTGTAATAGGACCAGCACTTATCTGAGATAGTGAAATGGTAAATGGTGTGTGAGTTTGTGGACTGAAGATTTTTGGTGGAGTTGTGTTAAAAGTGACTCTGAGATGAGAAGACTGGGCTGTAGGTAGCATCCCCCATCACACAGCTCTGCTGTGGAAATTTACTCTGGCCTCTTTGAGTCTGAGACTACTGTTTATTGAAGCTATAAATCTATCCGTGTTTGTCCTGGTGAGCATCACTCAGCGCCGACATTTGCGTCGCTCTCACCTCTGACCATTTAACTTATTTACCTCGATAAACCTGCTAATATGAAATTATTGCAGATTCAGGCTTTGCCAGACTTAGAATAACTAATTTATCCCACCGCTCCAGTATCAGATCATGCATTATGCAAGGCCAGCGTCTTCCAGCACCTGAAAACCACCTGTTTCCCCCCGCTCTGACAGACATAGTGCAGGAGCAGGAGGTTTAGTTTTTATTAGATTGAAAAGTTGTTGTTTTAGAAAATATTAAACATGCTTTCAAACAATGGAATAAAGTTGGGGTGGGTATTTTTTCCCAAAGCATTGTATTTTAATTTAAAAGAGTGACTAAAGCAAGTGGAGGGCCACATCTGTTGCACGGGCGGCAGTTTCTCTAGGTTTAAAGTGCTATTTCTGCCCTTTGTGTAATTCTTTTTCAGCCCAAAGTTTACAGTTGAGTATAGTTTTGTCTGTGTTGGCCATACTTACTTGTCAATGCCTGATATTGTCAGTTCTCAGAATTTGAGCAGGAAAGGGAAAGTTAGTACTTGGAGACCGCTGGAACACCAAGTGCCACATTGGGACTAAGAGTAGATTGTCTTTGTGTCCTTGGGCAAGACACCTAATCCACCCTGCCTCAGTGTCTGCATACACTGGGTGAGTGGATTTTTTATTGAAAAGGATATTGGATAAGGATATTTAAAATGTGGAAAAAAAAATAGATAATTAGAAGCGTTTGTTATATTTTTACTTACTTACTTTGACCAGTATGATATTCTTTGCTCAATTAACCCTTTAAGCACTGAGTTGTGCATTTGAAATACAATTCAGTAAATATATAGAAGAATGCAAACTGATATCTATTTTTTTTATCCAAGATACTGAGTTGATCTTGGAATTGTCCAAAAACTGATCAGAAACAGAGAACTTGAAACTTACAATTATTTGGAACAGAACTGCTACTTTGGTGCTTAAGGGGTTAAATGAAATGCCTACATGAATGCATACAAGTGATAGGCTCTTTCTTTTTTGCACCTACCAACATTTTTTCAATGTAGTGTGTCTATTGGCTCTATGTCAATTTTGCCATATGGTGGCACTGTTTCCCTACCTATTATTGTTCTTTGGGACTTTTCGATGTTTTATCTAGATCTTTATCTTCTCCTACTTTACACATCCAAACATAGACTGTATTAGTATAAACAACTAAGACAATAATATTTAATGCTGGTCTATTGTTGTGTTTTTGTGCAAGACACTTCCGCTGCCTATCACTGTATGAAAGTGTTCATTCTATCCCGGATCAGC